>PVIH01000974.1:0-128671 GCA_004025045.1 Sigmodon hispidus
TTCTTTCAAGGTCTAAAAAATATTGTGTCGGGATTTTGATGGGCAGTGCATTGAATCTGTAGAGTGCCTTTGGTAGAATTGCCATTTTTACTATGTTGATCCTACCAATCCAGGAACATGGGAGAGCTTTCCATTTTCTGATATCCTCTTCAATTTCTTTCTTCAATGATTTAAAATTTTTGTCAAATAGGTCTGTTACACATTCTTGCTTTTTAAATACTGTATTTTGTGTCTATTTGCAAATGGCAGAAGGCTTTCTTCCTCTCCTGTCTTGAGAACATCACAACCTACTTTCAAGGGACCTTTGTCAAGCAGGCAATGCTGGGCCATCCATACCTGTTATTCCAGCACTCAGGATGCTGAGGCTGGAGGATTGCAGGTTCCAGACTGCATAGTGACAGACTCATATCACACACAACAGGCAGCAGAGGGAGGAGACAGAAATGGTGGGCATTGACTTTGTAAGCATACCACCTGGTTTTCAAGATTCCACTGAGTTCCCAGGGAAGGCCTACAGAAGCAATGAACACAGGACTCATTAGGGACTGTCAGCTCCCTAACGATGGGACTATTTTCTTCCTCTAGAGTGCCATAGAAACCCTCTCAAAAGGCTCCCTGGAAAGGAGCCAACAGCTGAGAAGCTGCACCCTGAGCAGGTTTTCTTTCTCAGCAAAACCCCTGATACCTCCTCTCCCTTCCAGAAGCTACATTGGAGGGGGGGGGGCAGCGCCACAACATGCATGTCAATGAGCAGTGACCCTACCAACCAATTAAGGAGACACATCCTGGCCTTCATGGGACCCTGCAGGCAGCTCACAATGGACAGATAATGGTTGTGACACCGAGCCCCAGGAGATGAGGTGCAGATGAATATAAAACATACTAACAGACCAGCAGAACAATAGGATGCTGTGTCTACAGCCCCTCTGCTCAGAAAGGCTCCGCTGGAGAATGTGCTTCCTGAAACTTCCTGTCCCCCCTTCTCTCGCCATATTCTCTTCCACATACACACTGAGTCACACTCGCATTCACACACGAACAGCCACGCACTGACAGCAAATCACTTCCCGCTTTTCTAATACAGAGATCACCAGCTCTTTTTGCATAAGTGTCTCCCTGGCAAACTTGCAAGACTTCTGCTTGGTCAGGAGGGACGACATGTCCCTCACTCCATGTTACCTTCCATTTTCCCTGTGGAGGGGCTAAAGCTGCCTGCTCAGCACCCACTTCAGGTCAGCTGCTGGCCTGCAATGCAACCACAGCACGGACTTTAAGAGAATAAGACAGTACGGCTGGGTGTCTTACTGATGTCCTACTGGGCAAAGCCCAAGTTAAAACCTCAGGAGAGAAAACAACCTTGGGAAATGGGTCCTCAAACACTGGTTAGGCTAGCATAAAATCTTACCTCCAAACTGGTTTCATTCCCACAAAGTGATTGTGTCATTAAAACAAACAAAAAAGAAAACCCTACTATGGCAGCTAAAGGGACAGGAAGCTGCACAATGATGACCCAGAGGAGTTCCTGGCCACAGCACAGCTTCTTGACCGCTATGAGCACAGGAGAGAGCTAGGAGAGAGACACACAGCACGAGGCACAAACCCAGAGCATCTGCTCCAGAGTCCACACCCACCCACTCCAAAGCCACTGAGAAGCTCAGTGCTCTGGGACCTCTTTGAACTTCCCATAAAAGAATTCTTCTGCTACATTTTAACAGGAAAAGTAAAGCCAATGCAGATCTGTATGCAGAAAATATCACGTACCACTTCTAAAAAAAAAAAAACAACTCTCACCAAGTCTAGACAGTCCAGGGGGTAGGGGGCATGAGGAAGGGCCTTTACTGTAGGGCTTCTAGGTATCCACCCCATCAACCCAGGCTGGCAAATACATTCTCCACACACTTCATCTGGTCCAGTCAGCCATTGTGATCCTTTTGACAAGAGTCAGGACATAAGTGTGTCTATGACACTCAGTCCCCGCTGCCATCACCCTGTTTTCCTTGTGATGTTTAGTTTTCAGTTCATTGTTAAGTTAGTGTGCAAAGGGGAGGGTTCACCCCAGAATTTCATAACCCTGCCATTTCACTTTGCTCTTGCTATCTCATAACATACTCCATCCCTCCTGCCTCCTCTTGCTGGTCCCCGACTTCTCCCAGAAATCCCTGTGCTTTCAAGTTACAGGTATTCTCTTTTTTCCTCCCTCCCTCTTTCCTTAAGATCTCTTCTTCCTTTCTCATGATCCCTTCTATTTCCATTATACACGTGTGTATGCACACACACAAATACACACACCTGTGTGCACACTTGCACACACATGCATGCTCACACAGGCCCTCACGTGAATACACACACAAATGCACACACAAAATTCTAGAGCCCGAATTTGAGAAAAGCATGCTGTGCCCATCCCTTCGAGTCTGGCTTATTCCACTTAACAAACTGCCTCTTAGTTTTGTCCCGTCTGTTTTGGCTCCTCCCTCCACACAGCAACCAGAGTATTGTGGCAACCGAGTGTGACTTTAACATTGTCTCGTTTAAACTTCTTTAGCAGAATTTCAATATAAAAAAATCTAGATCCCTACACCCTGATCTTCGAGCTCCCTTTGCAACCTGGTCCTGACCCATCACATCTGGTGTTTCTCCCCCACGCCCAGGGCCCAGCCAAGGGCAGCTGCGCACAGATATTTTGCACCTGCCATCCTGTCTGGGAACAGCACCTGCCCGCCCCCCCTACACACACACACTTTTAAGGCATCAGGGTGTGTTTTATGATTGCCTGTGCTTCTGAAGAGCTCCCTAGGGGAACGAGTCTTTGCAAACAGGGAAGGCTTGGATAAGAGGGGAGAAAAGACAAGGTGCTCCAAGTGTGAGCACAGGATGAGCAGGAGACAGAGGAGGGTTAGATAGCAGTGTACAGCTGAGTTCATCCCATGGCAGAATTAACAAATCAGTCACAATGGATGGATGTGGGGCAGCAGAACTTCAGCATCAATCCAGTTAATGAGAGCTCCAGCTAGAATTCCCTCCATAATAGTTCTGTACTAAGAAGTTAGGGAGCAAACAGAGGGGCATGGCTGACTGTTATTTAGGAAACTGGGACTATGCTGGCTTAGACTTACACACCAAAAGGCTTTCAAGGTGACTTCTTTGGGTCAAGAGGGGTGTTGTCCCCAGTGTCTCTGCGTGGTGCTTGGTAGGACTGGCAGTAATCTCCTCACACGTTTCCCAAAATGAAGGCCTATTTGTCCATCTTTCCTATTCCCGCTGCCCCTCCCATAATGCTCCACTGTGAAGGGGTGTTCTTTACCCCTCACTTATCACCACAGTGGCCATTAAACTGTTTCCAGGGTATTCACAGTGTAAGAACAGCTCTTCTGGAAACCTGTGGCTACACAGGGGCCTGCTACCGGACATGCCACTAGGTCAATCGGAGGCATGGTTAGAAAGATAGTCAGGGAGAGAGGCTGAAAGCAGATGAGCACAAGGTCCTGAGGCCTGGCGCCTGGGGCCACTGAGGAACCAGGACATAATTTCCCATGAGTAACAGTCAGAATTTTTTAAACTGAGGTACAGGAATGGTAAGTAGACAACATCCTACAAGTACATGAAGTCAAGCCTGTGTCTTTCCAATCTTGAAAGATTTTATTCAAAATCATTTTGTGGCCTCTCTAGAGCAAAAACATCTTTTCATTAGCATTTTCTTTTGTAGTCTGTTCACAAATCTTGCTCATAAGACAATAATAATCGCGTACACACGCGTGTGTATATGTGTATGTGTGTGTGTGTGTGTGTGTGTGTGTGTGTGTGTGTGTGTGTGTGTGTGCAGAGAAGGGTATTGGGAACTCAAACAGTCACTCTCCATCTGGGAGCCAGGTACATTGTTGACATTAATTATTTCTCTTCAGTGTTTGTTTGTTGAGCTTGTCAGACAAAAATCCTGGAAGATGCAAAATCACCTGATTATTAACACTGCTGATTCGTGCATGTGGGAATTTTCCTGTGTAAATGGCATTGTGTCATCTTTCTTCCTGGAATTTTACAGCTTCCTAAAACCTAAATGTGTGTGTGTGGGTGTATGTGTGTAAATTTCTCTGAAATCTCACAATTTCATCCTCATAAAGTTCAAAGCCACTGATTCCAGTCAGCTTCACCACAATCTAGCCAGTATGCATCCATCTGCCACAAAAATCTATCCCTCCCACATTCCCCACATCAATGTTTGTTGAGCAGCTATTATTTACCAGGTGTTAAACCCTGTTGCAACTAAAACACATAATGAGCACTTAAAATTTGCAGGCATTACCTGAAGTGCTTCCTGAATAGAGCAGGTCATGACTAGAGACTCCAGGAGGCTGGTCCTATTCATCTCCTTCCATGGATAAGGAAATGCAGGGTTGGAGAAGCAGCCGTTGACCTGACTGAGGTCACAAAGCCAGTTCTTGAGTGACTATTTCCTGCTACACTAAAGACTATGATCCAGGAATTAGTAAAGAATCCCTTGACCTTAAGTGCTAAAATATCTAAGAAAAGGGCCTGTGAGCAAAAGGCCCCAACTGACCCAGGCTAGAAGAGAAACGCCAAGAAGCAGCAGCTATGAAAATTAGAACAAAGTGGATTCTTCTCACTGGAGTGACCAAGGCAGGTTTCTCCCAGGAAGACAGCAGAAGGTTCCCATGAGAGAAGATAGAGAGCAGGCATTCCCTGCCACAGACATGTAGAGAGATGAAGGAGAACTCAGGTGGCCTAATGGGACATCAGGATCTCTCCCAAATACATGAACCATCTGTCTCCATCAATCAGCCCCAGGGCAAGCCCTCAACCGTCCTCATGCCCCATCTCTGGCTCTTCATTTACCACCTGTCACCTTTTCCATAGCGCAGGCAGATCTTGTTCCTCTGCCTAAAAGTCTGTCCATGGTGGAAGATTCAAAGCAAACTTTGCTGACCTCTCCTCCTCACAGTCCTGAAGTCCTCTGCCAACCACAGAAGTGGCTTCCCTGCTCTGCCCAGCTTCCTAGCCCTCCCTGCTTGCCCCAGGCGGCTGGCTCCTTGTAGGCAATGTTCTACCCTCCCAGTCTGCCTGTGAACTCTTATCTCCAGCCTTGTCTGTTCCCTCCGCTATCTCTGTCCAGGCTCTCTCTAGCTAGGCCTGAACAGGCCCAAAGCAGTCATGCTGGCCACAGTACCTGTGCTCCCACCCAGAGAAGGTGTTTCTGGTTTCCTTCACCTTCATCAGATCAGAGAGTTGTTGTCTATCAGCAATGAACAAAAGAAAACACCCCTCCCCCGTTCCCAGGCTTACTCATCCCTCCATGCTGCATTCACTGGGATTTGACACCCAAGATGATGACTGATTGCTTGTGTGTGGCCTGGGGAGGAAAGCACAATGCAGTGGCCCCAGCTGGCTTCCCATCCACAGAAGGCAGGTAGTCCTCTGTTCTGTACACTGTCAGAGGCAGAGCGATATGGTTGCAACCCAGACCTTACAACCCACAGAGGCTAACTCTCACAATAAGATTTGTCAATCCTTGCCAGAATGTCACTGCCCATCCACTCTACACGTCCTGCTGTGTGCCAGTCAACCTTCAGATCATCTCAGTGCATCCCCAACCCCCAGCATGTGGACAGCTCTCAGAAACACCCTTTTAAATCAAAGAAAGCAAGTGGATGCTGGGGTGATGGGGTGGGGGCAGGAACAATATGGAAGATGGCTGCCAGAGACCCAGAGGGACAGAGTAGAGGCCTGGTGACTGAGTGTAGGTGTCAGCACAGAGAAGAAGACTCAGTGAACAGCAGCATTTGTGGCTGTGTTGCACTCAGCACATCATAGACACAAGTACCATCTAGGTTGACCCTAACACACTGGTGGATTTAAAACAGGCTTTTAAAACTGGTTCCTTGACAAGGCAAGTCAGCAGGCCCCTGCCCAGAAATAAACTGGCTCTATTATTACGGGACAAAGTTTGCACTAGAAATTCCAAGTTTGGTAACCACGGCTAACACGAACAATCCAATGACTGACTAGAGTAATAATCAATACCGTTGAGCAAATCTTGTCAACTTCAAATGCATAAATACGAAAGCAAATAGAACCATGTCGGACATAATAAAAGAAACCGTCTATGACTAAGAAAGACTCATTTTCTGCAATTATATATGAGAAAACTAAGGTCTAGCCACGCCTGTCACCATGCTACCTCTCAGCAGGCTAAAAGAAAGAAGTGGAATAGGATCCAGAACTCTTTTTTTTTTTTCATTGTTTTGTGCATTCTTTTATTATTTTTTTATTTAAAAAGCTTTTTCCCATACCCACCACTGGTCCTCCTCCCCTCCCCCCAGTCTTCTCTCAATCCCCCCCAACCCATCCCCCCCAACCATTTCCCAAGAAGGACAAGGACTCCCAAGTTCAGTCTGGCATATCCAGTTGAAGTAGGTCTGAGTCCGCCTCCCCTGTATCAAGGCTGAGCAAGGTTCCTATGCAGGGAATGGGCTCTGAGAAGCCAGTTCATGTACCAAGAATAAAGTCTGGTCGGACTGCAAGAGGCTCCACAAACAGCTCACGCCATTCAACTGTCATCTACATTCAGAGGGTTTAGCTCCTTTCACTGAAAGTTCCTCAGCTGTCATTTCAGAGTCAGTGAGCTCCCAAGATCTTTCAGTGGGTCTCCTCAAGATTCTGATCCCTTTACTCATACACTCTCTACTCCCTCTCTTCAGCTGGACCAGTAGCTCAACCAGGTGCTTAGCTATGGATCTCTGCTTCTGCCTCCATCAGTTGTTGGATGAAGGTTCCATAATGGCAATTAGGGTGGTCATTTATTTGATTATAGGGGAAGGCCTGTTTAGGCATGGTCTCCACTATTGCTTGGAGATCTTGTGGGTTCATGGGTGTTTTCTTAGCACCAGGTTTCTCTCTAACCCCACAATGGCTTGCTCTATCAAGGTATCTATTTCTTGTTCTCCCTCTGGGTTGTTCTTCCCACTCAACCATCCCATTCTCTCACAATCTCTTCCCACTTCCACTTGCTCCCTCACCCATACAATCCCAACTTACTCAGGGGATCTTCTCTATTTCCCCTTCCCAGGGGGATCCATGGAAAATCCAGAACTCCCCACCTACCCCATGCTCCCGTAGATCCTGTCCTCACAGTAGCAAGAGAAGAACTCCAAATGTGGAGAAAGCAGCAAGACTATAAAAAATGAGACATGGACTAGGAAGCTGACTCAGTAAGGTAGGTGCCTCCTACCTGCATGAGCTCCATTCCCCAGAGCCATGTGAAAGGCAGGATGGGGCAGCGGCAAGGGCTTGTGACCAATCCAGCATGGGAAAAGAAAAGACAGGTGGATCCCTGGGGCGCATGGCCTGCTCCAGGACCAGTGAGAGACTCAACCACAAACTAAAAACAAACAAACAAACAAAGAGAATGGCCTCCACATGCATGTGCATGCGGGTGTGCACACACATAAACACGAACACAGAAAGAAGAAGTGATGGAGGAAGACTTGCCCAGCTTTTAGCTAAGGCAGCCTCTCTAATGGCCTTGATAATGTAGAGTCAGGGCAGCTACCTCCAGTTTGTGATTCAGGTGGTCTGGGATGGGGTGCCAGCAAGTATGCTTGGCAGGCTCCGTGGTGGCGTGGACACTGCAGATACAGAGGCCACACATTCTCGTGTCTACGGCCTCACACTGGCCACTAGTTTGAGACAGATGAAAAGATATATACATAACCTTCACATTCATAATTAATTTAGTGAATTAATATCTATCAGCTCCTCATACCCTACATATAAATTCTCTATATCCAGTTATAATATACTGATCTTACCATTTGAAATTGACACAAATGTAGCTTATTTGAATCTCCTTACTAATTCCCTAGGCAATAAATTTCAGATCCCATTGTGTATGAGTATCCAAGTATACACACATGTATTCACGCATGCACTTGTATATCTGCCACTATCAGTCTAAAATTTTATATAAATAACAGAAGCCATCAAGTGGCCTTTTCAAATTATTTAATACTTTATTAACTGAAATATCAAATAATAGTATTTCTCTATTACTGACTCAACTTCACAAAAGAGCAAAGCACTTCTGTTTATGGATAACATCCAATAATCCAGAAAGAAAATGATTTTACATGCTTACCCTTAACTACATGCTCCAAAAAATTAGACACCCTATATAGATCCTATATCCAAAAAAAACCTTGAAAAATTTTTGTACAGTCATCCAAAATTTTGTAAATAAAAATGAGATGATTTGTTCCAATGTCTGTATATAAAACTACTTCATTCTACAGAACAGATCAAGACAATTCACAAAACGGGTGGCAATTAGAAACCAAATTTTGGCCAAGCAATGATGATGAACACCTTTAATCCTGGCAGGATTAAAGAAAGGCAGGCACGATCTCTGTGAGTTCGAGGCCAGTTCGGTCTTCAGAATGAGTTTCAGGACAGCCAGGGCTACACAGAGAAACTCTGCTGGAGGAGGAGGGGGAGGAGGAGGAGGAGGAGGAATCAAATTCTGTAAGGAAAGTGTATTCTTAAGAAATATCTAACTCAAAAACTATTTAAAACTTCACCTTAAAAAGAAGTTAATAAGTTACTATCTTCATGAGAGATGAGATACTGAGTAACAAGGAGATAATCATAGTGCTGAACACAGAGCATACACCCAACCTCCCCGTCCCTCCTCCCCCTCCCCCAGCCTGCTGCAATGGTCACGGATTAACCTTATGAAACTGTAAGCCCCTAACAACATGCTTTCTTTTAAAGTTGTCCTTGGCCTCAGTGTCTCTTCACAGAAACAAAACAGTAACTAGGACACCAGCTGTGCAATAGTTGAGAAGTTGCTTGGATAATCTAGAAGATGGGAATAATAACACATCTACATTATAGGACCCTCATGAGAAAGAAATGGGTGGATGCATGGAAAGTCCTTTAGAAAGTTCCTGGCATATCAAATACTCAGAGTTAGCAGTGTTGTCACTGTCATTGCCTTTACCACTATCACAGCCACCACCCTCTCCCTCTCCCTCCTCTCCCTCCCCCTCTTCCCCCCTCCCCCCTCTCTCTCCCACACAGAGAGACAGAAAGACAGACAGACAAACATATCACCATCACAACCATCTTACCACCACCATCTCACATACACACACACATACACACACACACAAACCTCACATACAATACATACACAGCACACACACACACACACAGAGGGAGAGACATACCACCATCACAACCACCCTCACAGCCACCACCACCCTCACACACAAACACACACACACACAAACCCATACCAGACATAAGCAGGCAGGCAGGCAGACAGACAGACATATTCAGACAGATAAGATGTAGCTCCAGGACAGGACATGGCTCAGATGGTAGAATGCTTGCCTAGAATGCACAAGGCCCCAGGTTCAATCATCAGCACAGCATGTATCAGGCAAGGTGGTTTAAGGCTTAGTGCTTGGTGTGCACACAGAAACAGAAGGATCACAAGTTCAAGATCATCCTCAGATACATAGTTTGAGGCCAGAGAGGGCTAAATGAAACCCTATCTTTAAAAAGTAAAGTGAGTTCCTCAGTCTCACCAGCCAAATTCTGTGCATGAAATAGGTACATGCACCAAGACTACGGATACCCTGCTATCACAGAAAATTCCAGATTATGCTTAAATGCTTATTAACATTTATAGATCAAAAGATAATGACCAGAGTCTGTTTCAAAATAAAATAGGAAGGGTAGTTAACTAGGCAAAGATGCATCACATTTATTTATGCTGCGAAAATATTACTTTATGTGAAGGTGTGTTACCTTAGTTCCTACTGCCTTTGTTAATGATGCAAAGATGTGTTGCACTTGTTTGTGATGCATTTAATTATATGAAGATGTGTTGCTGTTTTATCTTTGTCTGTCTACCGCACCTGACTGGTCTAATAAAAAGCTAAACAGCCAATAGCTAGGCAGGAAAGGGATGGGCGGGGCTGGTAGGCAGAATAAATAGGAGAGGGATCTAGAGAGAAGGAGAATGAAGGACAAAGAGAAAGCCATATTTGGGGCCAGAAGCCAGGTGCCCAGCAGCCAGCCATGGAGACAGCAGGGGAGGGGAGGGGAGTGAAGGGGAGGGGAGGGGAGGGGAGGGGAATCTGTTGTAGTACCTAAACATTCCCAGGGAACGTTTTCATTGACATTAGGGCGGCCTCCCAAATTCTGGGGTTAGGAGGATCCACTGTAATGTGTGACTACTACATACTTCATAACTGATGAGTTGTGACATTCATATTGACGTAGTTAATGCTGGAGTCTTTGCAAACCATATGCTAAGACACTTCTACCAGACTTCTGTTTCTATGTGTAGCTACTTTTTTTGAGTCTCAAAAACATTAATGCCTTGACAACAGAAAATTATCTTCAAGTGAAAAAATACTGTTAGCCATGGATCTGGAAACCACCTTACAAATTTTTATCTAAGAACAATTATAAAACATGAAAAGGAAAAAGGAAATCTTAAAAGGTGGAAGGACTAGAGACTAGGCCACTAGGAAATGCCTGTCATACCAATCATTTATTTTTTTAGAAATTTCACATGAACACACAAATTTCTGTAAAATCTCATTTGCCACTGACAGAAAGCTACTTTACCAACTTACAAGCAAAAATAGATTAGTAAGATACCAGATCTGGAAATTATTTCCAAGATGGTTCCTATACCACCAAGATGCTTGAAATCAACAAAATGTGCATAAATCAAGTGTCTCATATGGTCTCATTATGTGCGAGTGTTTACCTAAATAAAAAGGCTGAAATTTCTCTTAGCATGCAAAGCAATGCGTATTCTTTGGTATTCTTTGTTTTCATACATTAATCATCATATTTTTATTTGCCCCTCCCCCAGCCCTCCCAGCCCCCCTTCTGCTTTCGTGTGGTGTGAATTCCATCACCCTCTTTCCTTGCCCCACTTAATAAGCTCTTCTCCCTCTCACTGACCCTTTCTACTTCCATGACCACAAACACACAGAGTTAACGTCTGCCAATGAGAGAAAACACAGTATGTGCCCTGGATGTGGTGATGTGTGGTGATTTAAAAGAAAATGGCCCCCAAAGGGATTAGGAGGTGTGGCTTTGTTGGAGTAAATGTGGCCTTGTAGGAGGAAGTGTGTCACTGTGGGGGTGGGATCACACCAAGTGAGACAGACCACTTTCTGTAGCTCCTTCTCCAGCATCAGGTCGGACTGCACGCTGCCATGTCCCGCCATGATGGGAATGAACTAACCCTCTGAAACTGTAAAGCCACCCCATTGCTTTCCTCCATAAGAGTTACCATGGTCATGGTGCCTCTTCACAGCAAAAGAAACCCTACCAAAACCAATCTGGCTTATTTTGCTTAGCATAATGATCTCCATTTAGTTCCATCTATCTTCCTACAAATGTCACAATTTTTCCTTATAGCTAAAACATTCCATGTCTGTATGTACCATATTTTATTAATCTATTCTTTTGTTGACAGTCCTCTAGGCCAATGCCATGTCTTAGTTGCATGAGTAGGTGCTGTAAACAAACACGGATACACAGCTCTCTCTGTGTTAAGAATATTCCCAGGATATACAGTAGTTCTCTCTTTAGGCTTTGGTTGGGTTAGATTGCATCCCTACTAGCAGTGCAAGAGAAGTTACTTTACCTTCATCTCCTAGCTAGGATTACTTGTCATTTGTTTTTTGACGACAGTCACTGACTAGGGTGAAATGGACTCTCAAAGCAGTTTTAATTTCCTTGGTGGCTAAAGGTGTTTATTACCTTTCCAAATATTTATTACTTATTTCTTCTTATGATACTACTTATTTAGTTCATTGACATATTAATAGATTGAATAATAGTTTGTCTAATATTTATATACTTGACATACTAATCTCCAGTCATGTATAGAATTAACAGTTGTTTTTCCATTCCACAGGCTGTCTCTTCAGTATGGTAACTGTTTCCTTTATGATGCAGAATCTTTGTAAATTCACACAATTCCATTTATCAACTCTAGGAATTATTTCCTATTCTACTGGAGTCCTTTTCAAAAGGTACAGAAAATTCTGACTTTGTTCTACTCTGGCAGTTTCTAGGTTTCAGATCTTCTGTAAGACCTTCTCCACTTTTACTTGATGTTTTGTGAAAGGTCAAAGGTGAGGGTCTAGTTTCATTCTTCACAGGTGGAAATCCAGTTTCCCAGTATCATGTGTTAAAGATGCTGTCTTTTCTACAGTTTATGTTTTTGACTCCTCTCTTGAACATCGGGCGGCTGGGACCTATGAAACGGCTCAGCGGTTAAAGGACTCACGACCAAGCCTGAAAACCTGGCGGAAGAAAAGAACTGATTCCCTGCCAAGCTCTCCTCCAGCCACATCACATATGTGCGCACATACACCCTAAATAAAGAAATAAATATAATTGTAAATATTTGAAAGAAAATTTAGGCAACTATAGCCGTGTAAGTTTATTTCTGGGTCATCTATTCTAGTCCATATGCTCTGCTCTCTGCCAGTATCATGCAGTCTATGTTACTATAGTACCCAAGTGGAGCAGAAGTGTTCACACTGTGTTCAAAACTTTACTAAAATTATTAATAAAGCCTGAAATTTCTTGAAAGTAAGTCTCCAAGGAGGAAAAAAATGCCTACACCCTCTTTTCCACACATACGTTTCGCACTTCAGAATGATGTTTCACAGTTTCAGGGGTGCTAACTGTGTTTATGGATCAGCACGGGCTGAGTGTCACAACCCAAACAACTTCCAAAATAATGCAATTCATTCCTAGCTCCTCATTAATGAGATGGGTTCAAAACTATCAGGAATGTGTCAAAGTAAAAATACTCTTCCAGTCTCTGCTGACACAGGCAGGCACATCCTCACAGAACCTGCAACTGACGGGTGGACACTAGAGAAAGTCAGCCTCCTCACGAATACTCTTTCTAGCCTATTCTGGGAGATCTGGGGCTGCTAATGAAGGCATAACAAACACACACTCCATTTGTCTTCATTCTCCCGGAGATCAATGCTCACTCTCTGCTATTGAAAAGGCACAATTCTACTAAACCTAGGGCCATAAGATGCCACTGTCCACCAGAGTAAAGGTTACTGTGGCCAAATGAGTCGTGAAGTGGGCTTCTCTACTTCATCGTAAGCCTGAGGAGGTCATAGTCACACTGGTGCTTAGTTCTCAGATTGTATCGTGACTGTGCTATTGGATCATACACACTGGTCGATTGGTAGAGTTCCCATATGGGACTCCAGACCATGGAATGTGGGTATGTGAAGGGAGTGACCACATAGACTCGACTTCCTATCTTAGGACAGTAGTCAAAAACCAAGCAAGCTGCTACATCCCTCAGAGAACTATAAAATCCTGAAGTGTTCAAGGGAAGTAACTATTCAGTGGAACCTCCAGTTCACTCCTGCAAGGTCTGAGAAACCATCTTCTCTCAACAAACCCCGCCCTCTCAGAAAATCTCCAACAAAGAAAAGGTACCAAAATGCCCAGTTTCTCATTCTTGGTGATGGAAGCAGCCCCTCCTCCAAAGTTACCAGCAGCCCAAGTCCCCACCTAAACTGTTCAGCTTTTGACCATACTTAGGCTCAAACCCAGCTGTGGCGGACACATCATCACCCTCACCTACAGGCTATACAACCTCCTTGCTTCTAGTTCTGGTGAGTGACTTCTCTGACCTTGATCTCTGGAACTGGGGAACTCATTCAGGAATTGCTTTGCTCAGATAAACCTGTTCTTTACTTTTCTCCATTTGGCCTGATCTGGCTTACTACATTGGCAGAGAAACCTACTATTAGGCAACAGAAAACCTACCAGTAATTCTTATCATGACCCTATTTAATTTGTGCTTCTGATCTGTACAAAAGGCAAACAGATTGGAGAATGACTACAGGCTATCCGAGACCCTTTCAGCCGTGACTAACATGGCTAATTTACTAAATGAAATGTCTTGTCTTGAGCAGAGTTAGCCCCTGGACTGGGTATAAAAATATTAAGGTAGAAAACTCTTTACTGATACGCAAAGAACATAAGAAGCTGTGTACCCCTCGCTCTGCCAAGGCTCTAGAATATAATTTTGCATTTCTGCCCAATATGGCAACAACTTTTCTCTGTGCAATAATCTAGTCTATATGAAAGTCCACAGTCCTGAAAGATGAGTGACTGCATTGATTACATCATACCTAAGACATAAAACAGTATTCCAAATTCCTCAGGTGTCAGGAGTAGGGTAGGGATTTAACACCAGGTTACAACCTTCAAACATGGTCTGGAAGACATTGGAATATTCCTTGAAAAGTAATATGCAAACTGTAGCAGTTCAGTTCCTGGGATGGACTATGAACGTTTCACAGGCTGCTTTGCTTTTCAGGGGTTACATGTAACAGAGTCATTACACATGCCCCTACTGAGCACAGTGCTTTACATCTCTAATCTCAGCCCACAGGAGGAAGCAGGAGAATCAGAAGTCTGAGGACAGTTTAAAATGTGAACCCCCATCTTACTACCTCCCCCCCACTAAAAACACAGGGCTAGAGAGATGGTTCTTGCAGGAGACCAGTGTCCAAATTCTAGCACCCATTGCAGGATCTCAAAACCGCCTGTAATTCCAGCTCCTGAAAACCTGTGGTAGTTTGAAGGACAGTTCCCACAGGCTCCTATTTCAATGTTTGGTCCATAATAATGGAATTATTTAGGAATTATTAGGAGATGTGGCCTTGTAAAAGGAGATGTGTTACTAGGCATGAGCTTTGGAAGCCCACATCAGGCTCGTGTGTGTGTGTGTGTGTGTGTGTGTGTGTGTGTGTGTGTGTGTGTGTGTGTGTGTGTGAGAGAGAGAGAGAGAGAGAGAGAGAGAGAGAGAGATCAGGCTTGTGTTTTTATGTTTGTACATGTCCCTCTCCATCTATGTCTCCCTCTCCATCTCCTCCACCTGCTGCCTATGCATCAGGATGTAAAGCTCTCAGATACTGCTCTAGCACCAGGCCTGTCTGCTTACCAACGTTACAATGGCCTAACTCTCTGAAACTGTAAGCCAACCCCCAATGAAATGCCTTCCTTTGTAAGTTACCTCCATCATGGTGTTCTCCAGCAAAGGAACAGGGACTAAGACAGAACCTGACACCCTTGCCTGGCCTCCCAGAACACACTCTCTCTCTCTCTCTCTCTCTCTCTCTCTCTCTCTCTCTCTCTCTCTCTCTCTCTCACACACACACACACACACACACACACACACACACACACACACACACACAATTAACATTAAAATAAATCTTTAAAAAAGTAAAAAACATAAAACAATTAAGGCTTTCTCTCTACATCCTGAGTCTGAAACAGCCAAGATTTCTTTCAGACTTGTTAACAAAACACTAATTGCCAGTTAATTAAACCCCCAGTAAACAATGTCAGCCTCTGCTTAACATCAAGGATAACCCTACATCCAGGCTTACTTCTCAGATGAGAATAAACCATAAAATAAAATAAATGTACTTAGGCCTAAGTATAATTAACTGCACATATCTTTATATTCATAAATATATTAAACTTAATGTGAATGTACTGTACTATAAAGTGTACTATGTAAAATAAATCTGAAGAATAATTTAACTTAATATCCAAACAAAAGATACTTATTTCTTTGCTGCAATAATATTTGTCTATCTTATTTTATTCTTCATTTACTTTGTGTACTTCAGGTTCCTTAAAACAAGTACAAAACGAATGTTTGTTGAATTATAAATGAAAATTTAAGAGGAAAATGTGAACATACTAAGTCTCCATGTCATTACTTGGGAGCTGGCTGGAGGAACAGAGAAAGACTCATACATGGAGCTCCTGTTGAACAAGCCTGAACCCTGGACCATCACATCCAATACTTAATAGCCTTCCCTGACCACCATAACCTACCTACAGTATCCCTCTTCCGGGCTCGCCCACACTCTCCTTTCTCATTCTCTCTCACTTCCTACCGACAACTCCCCTCCTCAATTCTCTGTCAGGATTTCTGTCATCCTTTTCTGTGGAGCCCTGCTTTGCCTGTGACTAGGACAAGGCAGTACTGTAAGGGCAAAAACACCCTGAGCACAGTGAATGCCGCACAGAGCGTGCTATGTGCAGATGCCTTTGCATTTAATTAAAAACCTCCACTTCTCTTTTGAGAAATATACTGGAAGTAGGAAAGGTTGAAGGGTCGCGGGAATGACATTTAAATTCCATTATGTCTGTGCTGTCAGTGATGTCCCAAGCACACAGCTTAGCAAATGGTGAACTGACTGCTGAGACAAACACCAACTACCTAAAACCAAATCTGCCCAGAAGACTGGCAGTGAGCTAATGCTCACCAGTGACACAAAGTGGGTGATGTAAGACTGTTTAGAAAACATCATTTTTACCTGTTTTATTTAATTCATCAAAATGAGTTTGAGAAGAAAAAATCATAACGTTTACAGTTGCAAAAGTATTCGAAAATATCAAAAGAATAAATTTCATACATTCTAAGTTTTCCATTAATTTTATTCCTTAATCTAGTATTATCTTTAATTTAAGAAAAAACTGTATATATGCATACATGGGCATGTTTGTGTGAGAAGAGAGAGCTGGAAGGAGAGAAGAGAGAGAGAGCAGGTCTACTTGTGGAGGTCAGAAGACAGCTTTTAAGATCTCTCTCTCTCTCTCTCTCTCTCTCTCTCTCTCTCTCTCTCTCTCCACCATGGCTTTCACAATCAGCTCAGGTCATGAGGCTTCTGCAGCATGCACCTTTATCCACTCAGCCCTCTCAGGCTCAGCCCTCCCATGAGGCCTCTAACATTATTCTTTTTATATATATATAATATATATTATATATAAATATATATATAATTTATTTATTTTTATTTCTTACACATTTGTGTTTTGCCTGAGTGCATGTCTGCATAAAAATGTCAGATCCATTGAAAGTGAAGTTATGAGCTGCCATGTGGATGCTGGCAATTGAACCTGGGTCCTCTGGAAGAGCAGGCAGTACTCTTAGCCTCTGAGCCATCTCTCCAGCCCCCTAAAATTATTCTTAATGATAAAGATATGAAGGGAATATCTTGAAGATCCCCTCCCCCCATTTAAGACATGGTCTCAAGTAGCCCAGGTTAGCCTTGAACTCCTCTTTGTAGCCGATGCTGGGCATTGAATTCCTTATCCTCCTGTCTCTGCCTCACCAGTGCTGAAATTACAGGCCTTATGTTACCTGCCTGGCAACGGAAACGCCTTTTAAAGAAGCCCTCACACTTATATCATCTCTTTACTGCTAACTGCCACACACAGCCTTTTCACATTGCTCCATGTCATTCCTCTCGGTGTGAGGCTGACAGCACTTCCGGCTCCCTCCACTGGTATCAACCCACCTGTTTGTGTCTCTCCTTTGTCACATGCTATCCCCAGTTACTTGCTCTTTCTTAACAGCATCCATTACACCTCAGTCAATCAAATCCTTCATGGCCTCCACCCAAGTCCCCTTGATGGTGGTCATGAAACACCTATCAGGCAATAAGCATTGTTTTAAATGTCAGAGATACATGGTAAATATAACAAAAGACTGCCATCTAGTATAATCTCTGAAATTTAATATAAAAAACGTTGGCACAATTGTGCATAATACATTTGTGTACATACATTATCAAGTCCCAAGCAGCTGTTAATTGGCATTTTTCGAGTACTGTCCTCAGGATTTATCATGCTGCTTGGCACTTTAAATAACACTTGAAAATTCAGAGAAAGCTCTGCTAATTAACAAAGACTCTGTTATAATTAATTGTGTTTGTGAAATGAGTAGTTTCCAGTACACATGGTTATTTAAAAGATTCCTGAAACCAAACACCATACAATTTAGCAAAGTCAAAATCCTCACACCTGAAGCACTAAAATCCCTGGAGCCCAGGGTGTGGCTCTTCTCAGAGGCGTCAGTTGCTGGTCAGCTGATCTCCCGGCACAGGTGCCTATGCTGGAGAAAGCCAATCAAACGGGCGCTAGCCAAAGTACTCAAGGACCGAGTTCAATTCATCCAGGCTCTTTATTTCTCATGCCTATCACCCACAAAGATGTAACTGTGAACTTAATCTGGATTAAGACCAGGAACTGCTTTAATCTCCATTTACCAGCCAAGAACAGGAAACTGTGGAGGGATGAGGTAGACAACACTCTTCTAGGTCTAGAGCCTGACACCTACCAACACCAAACAAGAGAATTCAGTAGTGCTGGATACAACCATCCTGCCATGACATCCATGGATACAACTAGAAGGTGAACAGTCCACGTGATGAGTGATGCTGTGCACAAGGAGAGTGGTCCAGCACCTCACAGACCTAAGAGGCCTTAGTAGGTCATAAGTCCTATACCTTACAGACCTGATAGGTCTTGGTAGGTCACAAGGCCTGTACCTTACAGACCTAATAAGCCTTAGTAGGTTACAAGTCCCACAACTTACGGACTTGGTAGGTCTTAGTAGGTCACATTAAGGAGCTTAGACTTTGTCCAAACTACAATGAAAGTCACCCATGAATTTTAAACAGTGGATTCCCTATGGTTACCATGTAGAGAAATGAGCTCTAATGGTGGAGGAAGTTTAGTAGGTGAAACGGAAGAGCATGTTACAGCAACTGAACAAAGAGATGCTGACAACCAACTATACACTAAAAGCAAAAGAAAGAACGTGGACAGACATTTCCTAGACAGCTGACATATAACACAAACATTTTTATACTATTTTTAAAGCATCTTTTAAACATTTATTTATGGAAGAGGTAGTGCCACAATGTACCCATGAAGGTCTGAGGACCACTTGCGGGAGTGGGCTCTCACTTTCTACCAAGTAAGGTCTGGGTATCAAACTTAGCTCACTAGGCATGGTAGAAAGCTCCCTTACCCCCTGAGCCATTTTGCCAGCATCCCTGCTATTATTTATGGAACAATAATTAAATAAGCTAATAACCATGAAATGGCAATATCTATTCTGGAAAATGTAGTCAGACATAGCCACAGGGCTGGGGATACAGACTGAGCAGAAACTGCTGACCCACCCACCTTCCCAACCAAAGGGAGGGAGCAGAGCCACCCCTCACTGTGGTCCCTCAGCCCGTGGCAAACATTGCACAGGTCGCAGACACTGAGTGGGACCCTACAGGAGAAGGGTGATGTGCTGACAAAGGGATCCTGTGATGTGCATCCTCGGGGTCACCTTAGGTCAGCTCGCTACGTACCCCTCCTCCCCTTTCCTGTGACACCACCAGCTACTCTGCTGAGACTTTCTCTTTCTCTGAAGACTTTCTCTTCTTCACTAGCCTTCCCTGGAGTTTCCACATACATATATATGTCAAGTGTACAGACATCAAAAGCCGCCTACATTTTCTCTCCATTAGAATACCAGCTACTTTACTAAGCATTTGTCAATGCAGTATATTATTTAGAGTTCTTAATATAATAGCTTGTTTTATCTTGGTCAAAATCTTACTTCTGTTTTAACTAAGGGGAAATGGTCAGAAGTGACTTATTTGCCCAGCCAGTTCATGTCAAAGGCAGGATCAGAACTCAGGCAGTCTAGCCCCTGGCCCCATGCTCTTCACATGAACCACACCCCTGACCAAGAAAAACCCTGACTTTGAAGTCAAGCTCCTCAGAAACAGAATGAAACAACTGTAGGCACTCTTTGGAAGGCCCAATTTACACACAGCACCAACCATTATTCTATTCTAATGGGGGACCCTTCAAGCAAATGTGGACCTCGTTTCCAGAATGCTGAAATTACATGGGTTTCTTTTGAGTTTTTTATCCCTTCCAGAGAATCGGACTGATATGTGAAGGAAAGGGAAATGTTAATTTTCCCCTCAACATATGTTGAAAGAATAACTCATGTGCATACTTGTTAGTTCTGCCAGAGTGCAATCCTGGAGGGTAAGAAACACCCATCTCTGGGAGAATTATTAGTGCGAAGTAAGTGCGCAGTTCTGAAATCCATGGCATTCTTCAAATGTCAGAAGAGCCCCACAGAAGAGCCCAGGTCCCTAACTGAACTATTAAGGTGATGCTGTCAGGTGCAGGGCTGAAGGAAGCAGATCATTGGTGCTGGTGTGAGAGTGTAGACACTCGGCTGAGGACATTCTCATTACCTAGCAGCTTAACCTTCCACAGAGGAACCGAGGGTTTCCTAAGCTCAGAATCGAGAGCCTTGGGACTCTTGTCACCCAGAGCTAAAAAGAGAAAAAAAAGAAAGAAAGGAGAGAGGAAAGCAAGTAGAATTGTGTAAAAAGAAAAAAAAATCTCTTCAATCACAGGAGATGCTTTGATGGCGTTAAAAGATGAGGAAATGATGAAAAGGCAGAGTCTTCTAAATAAAAATGATTCATACCATAAGACATCACATTAGTCCAGTCACCTAGGTTATGCAACAATAGTTATAAACACTGCTCTACAGTGTTGTGCTCCCAGGTCTTCAGCCTCTCCAAACAGCTCCAGTGGCAGTCCTAGAAAGACACCATGCTGGCATGAGAGCTCACCAGGATCGACTCTCTCAGGAATCCTTACCAGGCTTTTGCTTCTCTAAGTGTGCATGCACTCAGAAGGTGTTAGGAGGATTGTGAGTTCAAGGCCAGGCAGACTGCACAGTGAGACTGTCTTTTTAAAAAATGCACATATGCAGGGCCAGTGACACAGGTGTAACCTCAGCACTGATAGGACAAGGCGCGAGATCAAGGCCAGCCTGGGCTACACAGCAACTGGGGCAGAAGGGGTGGGTATGAAGGAAGGTGAGGAGGAGGAAAGGAAGGGGGAAGGAAGGGGGAAGAGTGGAAAGGGGGAAGAATGGAGAAGGTGAGGGGAGAGATGCAGATTTTATGCTACTCTTTAAAAACAGGGGTTGACTTGTACCTTGGGTTGGATATTCATTGAAAATATTATTTTTCTATGAAGGAAAACAGTGCTTCTCCAGGAAAGTGCACCAAGTTTATCTCACGGGCTTTCTCTTCTTCCCAGTGAGTTTGAGTAGGAAACCACAGCATGGCATTGCATTTCCAAGCTGCCTGTTTGCAGAGCTGTGCTCCCAACTCTCACTGGGTTGTAGTCATCTAGGAAACTTCAAAAGTACCTGGGCACCGAACCTCCACTGGCTGAATGAATCAAAACTGCTGTGGAAGAGGTCACTGTGTTCTGTGGTTGCTTTTAGTTCCACTGGGCAACTTCAAGGGCAAAGGGCGAGGATCTGACAAACACATGCCACCTTTGAGTGTGTGACAACAGCCAAGTGAACTTCTGGAAGCTCCCCACTTTGGCCCTCTCGCCCTAAGCTCCCATCCCTTATGGACACAGAGAGTAACAAGATGGTTCACACCACACAGAGTGACACATGATCATAATCCCAGCACTTGGGAGGCAAAGACAGGGGTATCGCAAGTTCAAGGCCAGCCTGGGCTCCATTAGGAGACTGTCTCAGAAGGAAAAAAAAAATGATGATGACACATGTAGACACCCTTTTCCATGCAGGAGCAGTATATTTTTTTAAGCCATCTAACTAAAAGGTCAAAATGAGGTCCCACATCTGAAGCATAACATAAAAATGTGCATGTTCCAATGAGAACTCAAATCAGTGAGAAGTGAAACTGGGTGAGAAGTCACCATTAACTTGTCAGTCATTCCAACAGCCAGATGACAATTCAGCAATAATAAAAATTTATAATAAAGTTTTTAGTGAATAACTGTGAACATGCTAAATGAACAAATGCCACCATGCTCCTTGGTCCCTTGATGTAAGTCCACCGCTGACACAGGCACCAGCTGGGCCACTCAGCCCCAGCTGAGGACTGCAAAATGGCACAGCCACTTTGGAAAAGAGACGCTGGCAGCTGGCAGTTGCTGTAAATGTTAATCATGCAACTATCAGATTGCAGCAATTGCACTCTCAGGCATTTATACCAGAAAGCAAAATTTGACTTATATAGAAAAATCTGTAGAGTCGGGTATGATAGCACATGTCCGTAAAACTCAGCACTTATCAAGAGTTCTAAGCCATCCTCTGCTTCATGGAGGGCTCAAGGCCAACCTAGACTGCATAAAATCCTATCTCAAAAGAGGAAAAAGAAACAAAAATCTGTGCATGAATGTTCACAAGAGGTGAATTTTTTAAAAGGTTACTTTCCCATTGAATACCACTTACTTCGAACAGCAGGTACCTAAATATGACCTTTACATGTGCTACAGGTTGTACTTAATGCTCACTGTTGCATCCATAATCCAGGAATCCCAGCTGTCCAATTGGATTCAATAAGGAAGAGGTATCCTGTGGCCTTGCCACAAACAATTACTTCTACAATGATGCTCAGCATGTTCTTAGCTATCAAACCCACAGCACACACACACACACACACACACACACACACACAAACACACACAGAGCCTCCACTCATTCCTCTGCTGCAGTTTCAGGGAACAATGCTAAAATGCTCCCCGGCCCCTGTGCTAAGCATCTCTACCTTCCCAGAGCCATCTCTCAGAAGATTCACATCACCATAGTAAATGCTGCAAGCCTCTCCAACTGCAACGAACCTAATTGCTTCTCAGGGGACCTCACTCTGCAGCATGGCACATTTACAGATGCATGGGGAGAATCCACCATTTCACATTCCTTAGATCCTGAATCTACAATCAGGACCCAAAACAAACGGACAAACAAAAATCTTGCCACCTTCAGTTTGCACCTGAGTGCAGTCCTTAAAACCTTTCTTTGTTTACTGACTTGTGTGCAGGAAGAAACGATTCCAACCCAGGCAGGTGAACTGCTCTGTGGAGAGAGAGGCAGCTAGTGCTATGTTCACACTGGGCAAAGCTGCGGGCCATGTCACAGGCATGTGTTCTTGAGTCATTCTCACCTTTTCCCCCATAAGTCTCCAGTCTACCCTGTGCCAGCTCTGGCATTCCACATGTCAGGTGCCCCGTCTCCTTCTACATCTCACCTTGCTACGATCATGCACTCTGCCTCTCATGATTACACAGATCGGTCCTAGTCACTCCTAAGGTAGCCATGTTCCTTGGGTCAGAAAAGCAGTTCCTCTTTTAGAGACTTCAATCTATTCTTTCATTTATAAATCTTTTATAAATGATATAATCCACAAAGAGGGAAAACCCAAGGCTAACAAGATATAAAGACAAACTAATAATGCAAATTAATAGTAACAAGAAATATGCATGGAGTTTCTCAAAGATGATTTTCTGGATGAGAGCATGCAATGATCTGTACTGCAGAGAATCACATTAACCCAGGCATACTGAGCCATTCAAGGAGGGGCAGGCTGAGAAGGCAAAGAGCCTCTCCCGATCCTTGTCAGGTTCCGGCATGCCTTCTGGTACTTTGAGATTGTCTGCTCACAACAACTGCTCCTGTGGTCCAAGTACATTTTCAAACAATACGTATTCTAAATACATCCCTCCTTCTCCATCAGATGCTCAGCTGAACAGAGAGGCAACCTTACAGCAACTGCTTAAACAAAGAAAGGGCAGAGCAGCTTCTAAGGTGAAGCCTCAAGATATAGTTAATAAAAAAAAGCTGGTGCTATTTCCACATCAGGCAAGGCTGGGGCCCATTTGGCACTGACGAGTTCTTCACTCCTTCTGACCTATCTGTTCTTCCATAAATCAGAAACTTGGGGCGTGTGAAGGAATGAAGGTGCATACAGATGTGTGCAGACGCATGGTGCATGGAGGTGTGAACACAAGCAGACCTATATAAAGGTGGCAGAGCACAGTCAGCTGGCACCAAGTCAGTGGTGTTTCCTTCTCCCCGAAGTAACCAAGTGATAGGTGACTCGGGGCAACCAGGCCAATCACCAGTTTTCAGTGAGCACCAGTGGACAAAAAAAAAACTTCCACATTCACCCTCAAACATCTAGGTAGTTATCTTAAAATTAA
This sequence comes from Sigmodon hispidus, assembly GCA_004025045.1. NCBI lineage: Eukaryota > Metazoa > Chordata > Mammalia > Rodentia > Cricetidae > Sigmodon > Sigmodon hispidus. The sequence continues at coordinate 23,962 of PVIH01000974.1, forward strand.
TGATCACATGTTTGTTAAGTACTTCCTTTTGTGTAATTAACTTCTTTTTATGTGATTTTATGTGTAAAATGGCCATCCTTCCCCCAAATTTCACCACATGTGCCATTCACTTAAAATTTCTTTATTACATTTAGAGAGTACCCTACAAATAGTTAAAATCTAATATCAAAATATTTTTAGAGCCAGGTAATGGTGACGTACACCTTTAATACCAGCACTTTCGAGACAGAGGTAAGTGAATCTCTTTGAGTTCAAGGTCAACGCAGTCTACAGAGTGAGTTCCAGGACACCAGGGCAACACAAAGAAGCCCTGGGTTTTTTTTTTGGGCGGGGGAGGGGAGGCTGTTTTATTCTCAGAGTTCTGATCTATCAAACTTAGTACAGGTGTGTTTGACCTCTCACGTGCTAGGATTACAGTAATGAACCACCACATCCCATTTACGAATTACTAAAATAGAATCCAAAGCCTCATCATACTAGACAAGTATTCTACCAACTAAGCCACACCCTCAGCCCAAGCAGACTATTTCAAGGAAAAGAAAGCCATGTGGTTTCTCTATTTTATGATCTTAGCGAAGAAGAGTATAACTTTTAAGAGTCAAAAGCCAATCTACTTTCCAAGCAGATTCACATGGGTCCCTGCTAGCTAGGTAAGAGATTAAAAGAAAAAAAAAAAAAAAAAAGCCCTGTTTCATGGACCACTCAGCCCTGTTCCTAGGGAACTGCATGAATAAAGGCCCAGAGAGAGCTGGCTATAAGAAAAATCAAACCAAATGAAGAAATGACTGCTAGAAATCCCAAGATCAGAGACTGGCTGGGTGATGACTGAGAACAGCAAAACCCACGAGAACCCGTGTCCGGAGTTAAAGCTGAGCCTCCCCTCCTTGTCCAGAAAAAAATACTAATTACATTGCTTCCATCAAAATATGATAGAACTTTTGTTTTGTTTGTAAAACAATGTACTTTAACGAGCAAGGTGGACAAAAAACAGGCTCTAGACTCTTTGTCTAGTTCATACGATACCACTAGAAAACCCTTAGACAGCTGTCGGATTTGAACAAAAACACCTGACTACACCAATGATCACAGTGAGACACAGAACTCAAAAGGAGACAGAAATCAATCACATCCAACATCAACCATGTATTTTTCAAGCAAACATTTTGTATCTCTCCAACCTTCAGCTAGAGACTATTCAGAGACTGAGATTCAGTCTCAACTCCTGACAGACGTTCAAAGTGGGAGACGTTTCTAGAAATAATGACATTGGCATGTATTTAAATCTTTTAAGCCATAACATCATCCTTTTCTCCCACTAGCTTTCCCATTTAGAAGCAACATTGTACACTCACTTCTAGCCAAATAATTAGCCTTTTATATGGCTTAGTTAGTACTTCCAATCACACTCATTTCCAGCTCCTTTAATAAAGGACTAACCCTGGTGCTTTCTGTTTTTAAGAGGCATGAGGTAATGAAGCGAGGGCTCCTTCAGTCTGTCAGTCACTGTGTTAATAAGCACATCTGCTGTACCAGGGCACTGAGAAGGCCTATCACCATGGAGGGTCATCTCATGGTAAGCCCTGGAAATGTAGTAAAGGATCAGCCTCCAACACATTGGCCTCATAAACCCAGCCCATAAAATTACTCAAACCTGACATAAAACATCCTTACAGTAAATTACTTCTGTCTGGTTCTAAATTATTTCCAATGGGACATCAAACCTTCAGCAATAAATTTTATTAGTATAAAAATTAACAATGTTAAAGCCTGATAGATCTGAAAAAGCTTACGCATTACAGTCATTTAAGGCAGACAGAAATTTCTAATTTCATCTCTGTGGCCCAATATTGATTTAAAGGGATGTTGTGCTTATTTTAATCTAATATAAAAAATGATGGGATTCAACTGTCAGACTCTGGTCTTTCAGAGATTAAACTGGGTGAGCATTAGCTACAGAGCATACTGTAGGAAGTTTTCGAATGCAGCCTTGACACCATCTGTCTTAGTTAGGCTTCATTGCTGTGGAACATATAAAACATCATCACCAACAGTGACTTGGAGGAAGAACAGGTTTATTTCAGCTTAAAATTCTCACATCACTGAGGAAAATCAGATCAAAAATTCAATGCAAGAACCTGGACACAGAAGCTGAAGCAAAGGCCATGGAGGATGCTGCCTCCTGGCCTGTACGGTCTGTTTCCTTATACACCCCAGAACCATCAGTCCAAGAGTGACACCATCCACAATGTGCTGAGCCCTCCCATATCAATCATTAATAAAGAAAATGTGCCACAAGCTAGTCCACAGGCCAATCTCAGGAAGACATTTTCTCAATTGAGGTTCCTTCCTGTCAGATGACTCTAGCTAGCGCTGAGTTAGGAAAACAAACAAACAAACAAAGACCTGACCAGAACACCACCTTTCCTTTTAATTCCACATTTCAGCTGATAAACATGGGACACATCTTAGAACTTAGGTTAGCGGCTGAGCCACTCTGATTGGACAGCAGAGTCTAGGGAGACACTCTCTGCAAAGAAGGAAGGGCAACCAGAGAAGATAAGCCAGTCACTCTCCTCCTGTTACTTCACGCCACACTAACTCACCATCTGCATGGCTCCTAGTTGTGTCCCTAGCTTTCACTAAAACGACAACAAAGTCACCTCATGCCTTGAGTGTGTGGAGACATGGGGAGAGCCCAACCCTGCCCCCAAGGGAAAGAAATAGCCTCACAGCTGATAATAGCAAGACCCACAGGGGAAGATGAGCCTTCTCATCAGAAACCAATCTGAGCTCAGCCATGCAGTTACTGGGAGGCTCAGCTTTGTTAAGAGACAGAGCTGTAGGAGGAGTAAGGGAGCCTGCACCCTCCCTGACCCACCCACTCATTTCCAGCGTCAAACAACTGTGCCAAAAAAAAGCCCTAACTGACAGCTGCTGGTACCAGCCTCAGCATCAACTTGGCCAGATCCAGCTTCGCGCAAAAATTAAAGCAAGTGCATAAACTCATGCCACACCATGACGTTTTTCCTGACATGGTCAAGCCACCCATAACAATGCCATACTTCCTTCTGTGTCTAGAGCCTTCCATTTCATATACACCTCAAAGGTAAAGTCTAAATTGCACCTTATTAAAGATTATTTGAGGACTGGAGAGATGGCTCAGCCGTTAAAGGCTAGGCTCACAACCAAAAATATAAAGATTATTTGAGCTGGGCATGGTGTGGCACATCAGTAAACCCTATACTCAGAGAGCAAATGATGATAACCCTGAGCTGGATTCTAGCCTGGAATAAATGTTTTGATCCAAGCCAAGCTGGGATATAGACAATACCATCTTAAGAAAATTTCTGAAAATATAAAACCAAAATGGAGAAGGTATGACATTTTAAATACAAACAACTATTAGTCAAAAAATAAGATCACATGTTACAGTGTTCACATCAACAGTGAAGTATAAATGACAGTCACCCCATTCTGTGCACTACAGTTGAAAAATTCCTGTCACTTAGTACATATGTGGCTAAAGAGGCAAAGGAAATCAGAGGGTAGAGCAGAACCTTCAAATACAGTTCAGAGCCAGCTCAGGCGACCACCTTTACTACAGTGAGAATCAAAATGATTAATGGGAGAGAATATAGAGACTATATACCTATTAGCTCGTGTGAGCGTCTAAGAGACCATTTTCACCTGTGTAGTAGAAATGTAAAACACTAATACATGTGGGAACCCGAGGTAAATCTGAAGAGGTGGTATGTAATGTTAAAGATACTCAAAGATTATATGATGTTCTATATGGTCCTTGAGTCATAATTAGTGATCATTTAGACACTGTATACTGAAGCGCTGCTCTCTGAAGAGAACTGTCTGAAGACAGCCAGGAAATCCAACCTAAACTCTGTGTGTGTGTATATGTGTGTGTGTATGGTGTATGTGTGGTGTGGTATGTGTGTGTGTGGTGTGGTGTGTGAGGTATGTGTGGTGTGGTGTGGGGTGTGTGTGTGTGTATGGTGTATGTATGGTGTATGTGTGGTGTGGGGTGTGTGTGTGTGGTATGTGTGGTGTGGGGTGTGTGTGTGTATGTATGTATGGTGTGGTGTGGTGTGTGTTTGTGTGTGTGGTATGTATGGTGTGGTCTGTGTGTGTGTGTGTGATATGATGTTTCTGAAGGAGCTTCTGCCATGATATGAGTGTGGAAACCAGAGCACAACTTTGTGGAATTGATTCTCTCTCTTTCTACCTTTATGTGGGTTCTGAACCCTGTGGGACAAGCAGCTTTTCCCATTGAGACATCTCACAGACATTGAAATAAGATTTCTGGAAGCATTCCATCAGATTGTGCCACTTTTAAACTATAAACAATATTGCCATATGAGATACAGGACTATCTGGAGGATAAATACTATTTGGAAAAAGATATTAAGAAATTGTCTAGACTCAGTGGTTGGGAACACTGGCTATTCCAGGCATGGTGGTGCACACCTTTGATCCTAACACTCAGGACACAGAGGCAGGAGGATCTCTTTGAGTTTGAGGCCAGCATGTTCTGCATGGTGAGTTCAGGACAGCCAGGGTAACAGAGAGAGACCTTGTCTTAAAGATTAAACTAACAAAAAATGTAAAGGATCTGAGTTCAGTTCCCAGCACTCACATGGCCACTAACAACCATCTGTGACTGCAGTTCCAGGGGATCTGACGCCCTTTTCTGACCTCCTGGGACACTGCTCAAGCATGGTGCATAAACATACATGCAGAAAAAAAAAAACATACATATTAAAATTTTAAGGTTAAAGAATAATAAAATGGAAAAAAATTAACTTAAGACATAACTGGCTTAAGTTATGCTTAAAACTGGCCAGTGATAACTTCTCTTGCCAGGCAGCGATGTGTGAGCGCTTGTTCTAAGAAGACTTGAACAGATCAGTACCCTAGATTGGAAACCAACATCAGAGAAAAACAATTCTACCCAAGTTTGGTGACTCAATGAGTTGAATTGGGAATATTTACAGAAGCAGGTCCAACTTGTGGGCAGCTACAGCCCTGAAGAAAAAATATGGCTCTCCTTCAGCAACTGATAACTGTCTATGAATCCTTGGGGAGGGATATGGCTTTGTGACCTCCACACTCTGGAATGGTTTATATTGTCAACTTTACAGGCTCCAGAATCAGCCTCAAGACAACTATCTGGGCACACCATTTTCAAATACAAGTTAATTAAGATGGGAAGACCCACCCTAAATGTGGGTAGCACCATTCCTTGGTTTGGAGGCCCAGACTGCTTAAAAAAAAATAGAAAAGTAGCTAAATCTTGGCTACTCATCTCTTTCTAATTTTTGACTATAGATGTGATCTGAGAAGCTTCCCTCAGTTACTGCCAACATATGTTCCCACTAGAATAGACTACATTCCCTGGAACTATAAACCTAAATAAACCCACATCCCTCCCTCCCTCTTTCCCTCTCTCCCTCCCTTCAATGGCTTTTGTTAGTTTGTCCTAGCAATGAGGCAAGTAAACCCAACCACCACCACCACCAGCAATCAGCAATTATCCGTAAATCCTCGGGGAAGGTGGGACCTCCTGGTAGTTAGCCCTGCTCCATGATGGAAAGTTAATGGCCTCATTCTTTTCTAAGGACTCCTAAGGGCAGTCACAGATGCTGGCAGCTGCAGAGAGCAGTGGTCCTGTCATGCCCAGAGGAAAGCATTCTACAAGAATGGGAATGGTATTGCAAAATAACTGTGTTAATTAATTTACAAGTTTTTCTTTTAGTTTCAAAATAATATTTATTCTACATCATGAGATCTCCAAAGTAAAGACTGAATTTCTATATTTTCAAATAGACATCTATAAATGTGGCTCTACAAAAAACAGCTTAGTAAAATGTGTATTTTATTAACATGCTGAGGTACTATACAATTAAAATAGAAAATAAATGTTTGCCCTAAAAGATTTAATCAGAATATGATGAAGCCAGGTACTGAGACCAGAATTTGGGCCCAACTCCCTTATTTAACCTTGAGTGGCATTGCCTTGTGCGATTTGGGGGGGGGGGTTGCAGCACCCAGGAAGATAACCTTGAGCACCTGCTCCTTTAGCTCAGCCATTGTGCATATGGAACATTAATAAGTGACAAGAACAGATCAAGGAAATAAGGGGCTTTGATCTTGAGATTTGTCAAACGGAAAAGCATTCAGGGACTACATAATTAAGATCAGATGTGCATCACTTCGTCACAAAGTTCTGCCTGTAAGAAGGTGACCACAGTCCAGAGCAGCTTTCTCCTCTACAAACCACCTAAAGTGAGTTTTCAGCATGCTGAACATCTCCTAATCAGCTGACTGACCGACAAAGAAAGACTTTGGCCTGATAATAACAATGTCCATTCTCAGTCCTACACCTCTGTCCTTCTAAAGAGTGTAAAAGTTTTTGCTTGAATTTTAATACCAGTATGAGAGTGAAGCACCGTAGTTTTACACAGTATTGGGGCTGGGTGGAAGAAAAGACTAGACACCAAACACACAAAACATCCAGGGATATGGCACATAGGAAGACTTGAAAATTAGCATTTCTCAGAAACCCACAGATTACTAAATTAATTCAAAACTCGAAAGGCAGCTAACAATTCACCCTCACAATAGCTGGACACACCCTGTGATTTCTAACAAAGATAAATGTTCCTTCCTACCATTTAAAAGGTCTCGCAGTTTAAGGTCACAGTTTAAATGAACAATGCATCACCCATGCCAACCACTCTGCCTTAAATAACAGACTTAAGGGAAGAGGGAGGTAGTGGGGATGTCTAGAAACGTCCAGCAGCAGGCCCAGATGCCTGACCGAGGTCCTGGACTCTCAGGCCTCTCTGGGCACCTGTGTCACCTGGGGGAGAGTTTTATTTTAACTAAACGCAAGCACCACCCAGACAAGTTGAATCAGAACCTCCACAGAGTTGCTAGGCTACACTGGAAGTCCTCAGGAGACTGTGATGTGCAGTCAGGGATCAGCACCGCTGGGCTGAAATGGGAAGAAAGAAGAAGAGAGAAACCGGGTCTGGAACAGGCAGACTGCCCAACACCAACACTGCAGTGAGCATCACCTGACCAGTACCCAGCTGCCCCGTAGATCTGACCAAGGCTGCTCCCCATCCTCCCAGCACTACACACAGGGCAGCTGGAGAGCCTTTGCTTTCTCCTCACTATCATTATAACAGCTGTCTTTAGTTTTAAAATGGCAACTTGGTTAGGTAACTGGTCTTGTGAGTCAGCTGAGCAGGGGACAGGCTCTGCACTGGCTGGGGAGTCTGAGGTCCATTGCTTTCCCCCTGCTCCCTGTTCTGAGTTCCCAGATGTAAATACACATTTAAGAGTAAATTATTAGTTTGTGGGCTTCTGGGCCAGTTGGTTCTTAATTTAATGAGCTGTAAACTGCTAACCTAATTTCTTATCCCAAGAGAGGGACTGATGTGCAGCCCCAACACACACACACACACACACACACACACACACACACACACACACACACACACATCTCAATAAGTATGGTAGCTCTCAGCCAACAATGAAGAGGCTGAAGTAAAATGATTTTAACAAGTTTGTATTAGCCTGGGCTATAGTGAGTTCTTGATCTACAATACAACACAAGACCCTATCAATAATAAATTAAAAAGCAAGTTTCTGATATTTCCAAATATGACAGAATTATGTAGTTTAAAATTATTTCCCTATGTTAGGAAAGATTTGAAAAGGTATTTTAATACATTAAAGTATAATGGTTTCTATTGTTTTTCATTGTACTACCATTTAATGTGACACTGAGCCCCACAGCTATGCTGGAATAAGATCGGTTGCCACAACCTCATTATAAAGGCAGAGCCAGAAAGCAGATCAGCAGCTGAGCAACCAGGCTGTGTCGCACAGTAAGGAAGAGTGAGATTAGAAAAAAGACCTGCCTGATGCCACATAGTCAGTAACTGGGCACTATTTAAAAAACAAACAAACAAAACTACATCTGTCCACCATGTACCAAATTACTCCAAGACTTAAAACAGCAGGTCACACAGCACCTAGGAGAGTCAAAGGCAATCTTAAACTCTGAAATATTTATTTCATAAATAATAATAAATTATTATTCAAAATAAGAGGGATCATGGGGCATCCTCCCCACTCTCTATTTCTTCCCTAGGCCTTTCTGTCCTTGGCAGTTTATGAGAGGCAAGGGCTATTGGCCTCATAAGGAATAGGGGCCTCATAGGTGCTTCTTCAGAACTTGAATTTTCTTTCTTTTGCTTAAGATCCTCCCAATGTGCCTATATTTACTACAGATTAAAATATCAGTTCAACTAATCTGTGTATTAACAAAATAGGATGGTCATCTTAAGTTCATAGATCTGAAAGACGTTTCTGCAGGCATCCAACCCTGGGGCTCAGTGTGGCTCATCCATGTGCCTGCCTCAGGCTCTGCTCTCTCACTCTCGGGCCCCTTCTGGGAAGAAGTCAATACAATCCTGCCCTTTAAAATAAAAGTCTGACAGTAGCACCTTGATCAGAGTCAGCCAGAGACGAGTATAACCCCACATTACCAAGCACACGTTCAATGGTCACGTGTGTAAGTCCCTGTGCCAGTGTAAGGGACGGCCCACCAGAGGACACAGCTGGGCAGAAAGGAAGTGAGGATGAGCCATGCAGAATTCTGGGAGAAGAATGTTCTAGGCAGAACCCATGGCAAGTACTAAGGCCTGAGACCTTAGTCAGGTTTCCATTGCTGTGATCAAACACCAGAGCCAAAAGAGACTTGGAGGAAAAAAGAGTGTGTTTTCAGCCTTCAGCTCTCAGGTCACACTCCATCACTGAGGAAAGTCAGGGCAAGAACCACAGGCGGGCACCAGGAAACAGAAACTGAAGCAGAGGCCATGGAGGAACACCGCTTACAGGCTGAATGTTTGAGATACAAACTTCATTCCTGACAGCTCTGTGGCCAGAAAAGCCAGGGGAACCTACAAGAAAAAACTGTTACTGTCTCTTACCAACAGTCTTTGTAAGTAACAGAAGCCTGCTGGGCACTGTGGCACACAGCACACTTGCAGCACTCCAGAGGCGGGTGGAAAGAAGTTCAGAGCCACCCTAGTCTACAGGGGTTCCTGGTCAGCCGGAGCTACACAGCATTTCACAGTCTCAACAAATAAACAAAACAGGAGGGCTGCCAAGAGATAATAGGAAAGGCTCAGTAATAAAGGCATCAAGCCTGATGAACTGATGAAAGGTATCAGTCTGGGACTCGCTCCTACAGTGAAGGGTAGGAAAGAACTAACTCCCATAAACTCCCGACCTCCACACATGCACCATGACACACTTGCACTTGTGTAGGCTTGTGCTTGCACACACATGCACACACGTCCACAAATAAAGGTAATGAAGTTTCTAAACAAAATAAAGCTCATACACCCAAAGCTTTGAATAAATAAAATTCTATGTTTTAAAGATCTATTTTTCTAAAAAGGTACACTCCTAAATAAAACTGCTGTGACTTTGTCTCAGGTTGTGTGTTTAACATCATCAGCTGCAGGTAGTTATAATTAGGCAAATTAGCTATCCTCAGGAACAGGCCCAAGTATGCAGGTGGGGCTCTAGTGGTAACAGGTACAGTGTGTGGGGAGAGAAAGAACCGAATCCTAGGTCTATCGTCCTCATCTATGACATACGCCAGCTTCCCTCAATCCCCTGCTACACCCCGTCCATCACATGCCACCAGGCTCCGTCCATCACATGCCACCAGGCTCATTCATGCACGGTGACCACAGCAGCAGCTCTTCCCTTTCTCTGCATAACTGCACTCCAGCCACGCCAGGCTCCTCCTCTTCTACTCCAGGGTCTCAAGGTCTTTTCACGGGCTGTTTCCTCTGCCTGAACTCTCTGCCTCTCTGTCTTCACCATTCAGCCCAAACAGCACTGCCCAAGAACCATTTCACTCCATCTATTAGACTGATGCCATATGCAGTCATGTGTCCACCAATAGTTCCTCCCCACTCCCAACATCTACCAGGCTGTATGCTCCATGCTGGCAAAGACTGGATTGTTCTTCGAGGCTATATCCAGGACCTGACCGGTGGATGCTGTCCTCTCTCTCTCTCTCTCTCTCTCTCTCTCTCTCTCTCTCTCTCTCTCTCTCCCCCCCCACCAGTGTGACCTAGATCACATCTCACACTGACGCTTACCCAGACTCCAGGCTTCAGGAGCTCCAGGCCTGACTGCAGCCATCAGCTGCCTGATAAACTTCCTAAGATAGCACCAAGGATCTCCTCTGCACCCAAGATATTACACCCCATTTCTGGATTTCGAGACCGTCTCTCTCCTGACACCCCTAACAGGAAGGAAGCTAAGTTTCTCTTTTACTGGTGGATACCTATAGATTCAGTGGGCCTCCTCTCCCGTTCCCCTCCCCCTCCCTGTCAGGAGTTCTCTGGGGCAACCACTCACCTTTTATTTACCCCAGACTCCAAGTCCTTAACAGTCAAGAGTCCCTTGGGTCTCTGCCCCTTTCAAGAGTGTACTTCCCTGTTCTGTGCTTAGCTGTTTGGACTCCACACATGCTCATTTTGCACGCCACAACAGCCTGCCTAGTATCGAGAAGGGAAAGGTACAGCACTTACAGACCACCCCTGGGTGCCAGACACTGAAGGAGGCCCAAACTGTTAGCACTAAGTGTCTAATAAGTGCTGTTAAACCTTCCACTGAATTACTGCCTCACACTTCGAGGGCAACTTCTAGTTGTAAATGATCTCGCTCTAAAAGTAGTCTTGATGAGGGAAATAACTTCTGAAAAGAGTCATTTAGAAATCAAATACCCAGCTTCATTCCCTTCCCTTCCCAAATCACTCACCCACGGTGCTGGAAACAGGAAGCTGCCTGATTCTTTTTTCCCTGGATCCAATCTGTCTAGTCTACAAACAGAACTGAAGAAGCTACAATTGTCTGGGGAACTTGAGTAGTGAAACATTATTGTGGCTCCGGACTGCACAAACACTGCAGCATCTCCAGGCTCAGAAACTAGGCTCCGCATACTTTCCTAGTCCCTCCACACCGCGGCAGCAGGAAGAAAGCCGGCTATTGCTCCCAGTGTTTAGACGCTCGGACAGACATGCATGCGGCGACATCACCACCCAGACTTTAAGAACTCTTGACTCAGTAACTGAAATAGGAGTTTCTATTAATAGTAACGGTATAGGAGAAACCTACTTTTGAATTCTTAGGACATTTTTAATAATTTATTTATTTTTATTTTACGTGTATGAGTGTGTTGCTGCCCTACGTATGTGTGCAATGCAGGGAGAGGGCATTGAATCTTCTGGAATAAAAGTTACAGATGGTTCACATGGGTTCTGGAAACCCAACCTATGATGCAAAACCAGCATCCTCTTACCCTGAGCCCCAGAATGAGTAAGAATTTTTACACATGATCCTGGCATATACTGACATAACCATAAATACCAAACCATGTGATAGCATACACATGCATGCTGAACGTGTGGGCCCTACTCTTGCCCACAGGCTATCACTGGTGGAGAAGTCTAAAATCTCTCAGCATGATAAAAACAACCACACAAACAGTTGTGCATTTATTCTTTGTTCTGCCTACAAAAAGTAATCTAAAGCCAGGTATGGTGGTGCAGGCTTGCAAGCCTAGACTTGGGATTGGAAACAGGAGGACCAGGGGTTCACAACAGTCCTCAACTATACGGTGAGGTCAAGGCCACTTGGTGGAAGCCATCCCTGACACTGTCAACAAGGTCATGAGACTTGCTAGCCTACTACACACTATTATCATTCTCCTGAATAGGCATAAAGCAAATCCTACCCAGTAAGTGCTACAGCACATCACTCAACCCTCCTCCTGACACTTCTTCCGTACAGTAGATGGCACTTAACAGAGAGACTCACAACTGTGCAGAGAGTGAGAGACTTCAGGGAACGCAGCCCTGGATGGTATGTCTATTTCACAAGGCACCATCTCAGGAGAGGAGAAAGACCGCAAGAGCCTGAGGTGGTGGGTGGCTCTGAAGAAACAGTGTTTTCTAGACGGGACAAGTATGAACTCAGGGATTATGACAACATGCACAAGACCTGTGCAAGCTCAAGCCAGGCAAAAATTCCAGCATGGAGGAGAGTAAGTAAGCAAAAAGTCCCACCTCCAGCAGAGAAACTATTAGCATGTGACTGCAGCTAGGAGAAACAGAGTTAGTTCTCTTTAATGGGGTGATACCTGGTATATCAACCACATCCCAGGGCAACCCCTGTGCCTAGGAGTCGTTGACCAATATGAACTGGACAGGGGGAGGGGGCAGGTAGGGAGGATCTGGGACAGGTTTGAGGGAGGGGGGATAATTATGATCAAAATATATTGCATGAAATTCTAAAAAATTAACAAATGTATTATTTTCAAATAATTTTCTTCAGGAAAATGGATTTTGAGTAGGAAAGGTTTAAGATGCAGTGGTTTAAAGTGGCAGGGTGTAGTGTGTGTTGCCGGGTGTCAGCAAAGGCCTCACATTCTAGACAAGTGAGCTAAGCACTCTAAAACTGAGCTAAGCTTTCAAGCCCCTAATTTTGACTATTTTTAATCGAGCACATTTAGAAAATTTGGCAACCAAGCATGTCTAATAAGCTCTGAATTCTATCCAGGGCAGGAGAATTTACTAAATACAGAGGCTAGGTACATTCTACTCATTAATTCGTTATCTAATCTCAGGCACAAGGCACACGTTATCTAACTACGTGGAGGTAGAAAGTGTACTAGTAACACTGAAGAGCGGTATGCCTGCCATTGCTGTGGACCAAGAAACCACAGAACCTTTGTTGGGGTCACAGCTTTAACACACTCAGCATTTGCTAGTGGAAAGCTGTAAGCCATTTATCACATGAAATTACCACTCCTCAGGAAGGAAAAAATCCCAGCAGCCTCTTCTTCCATGGCACCAAATGGGAAGCATTTAAAAAGCCAAGTCAGCTTACAATAAAAATTCTCATGGAGATGAGGTGCATTTTGTTGAATATGCACATCTGTTCTCAGTGGCTGATTTTCATACTTGAAGGAAACACTACTTCAGGATATAAATACTGTTCATCTTTTGAAAACAATAATTTAAAAAGAAAATAAAGGGTTTCCTGGAGAGGAGTTAGTTGTTTAGCCTTAACCGTGACTCACTTAGATACTTAATGTATTTCAGTGTTAGGTCACTTTCTCCTGTGGCTCCTAAGAGAAGGGGGAAAAGGAAAGCATTTTCAAGTCAAAAGAAAACTCAAGGTTTTATAACCTGATACTAATCACCAGGGGCCATGAGTTTCTCCAGCATCATTCACAGAGGAACCTGGCAGCCTAAGAGAACTGACCTGTCTGCTGGGGTCTGCTTTCCTCTGTAACCATCCTCCTTCAGGGTGTGGTCACTGTCCTGACATCAATACTGTTAATTCTCTGACATTCACAGCCTGCCCCTAGGGCTGTAAGCTTCCAAGCAGTCCACAGAACACTCCTCAGGATTTGCTTGACAAATATTCTGAAAGAAATGATCTATCAAAGTTCTCATGATCCTGATTCAAACAATTACAAGGCTAAACTTTACCCTGGTGATGTCCTAACATGCTCAAGTGCTCTCTCTCTCTCTCTCTCTCTCTCTCTCTCTCTCTCTCTCACTCACACACACACACACACACACACACACACACACACACACAGTACAAAAGGAGGGATTTGTTATTTTCTAAGTAAGTTATCTCCAACTCAACAAATCAGCTTACTAACCAGCAAACATAAATAACAAAAAATTCTCTTGCAAAACCCTTAGAGTTTAGGATTGTCTAAAGGCATTACAAAGCTTGGCTTCTTACTTTTAAGACAGCACTGCATTGCTCCATAACAACGGCCCCTGACTTTCATCTAGCACATGTCATGTTCACATGCTGGCACCTACACACTCATAGTGTGTTACTGTATTCAGCCTTAACAGGAATAAGACGCAGATAATGTTACCAACTTCACCCCACTGACGGTAAAACTCAGCCATAGAGTTAATCAGCTTGCCAGAGGTTATAATGAGTAACGATAAAGCTGCAAAATAGCCTAACACCCTACAGTACTTGAAAATTGTGCGAGCTTGTCAGCCACATCCGGATACATGTGACTTTAATGGGATAATCTCAGCAGCCACTTTACTCTGTAGAGAAAGTGAGACACCATCCCTTTGAATGACCTTCCCAACTGCAAAATAAAGGTAGAGGAAGAGATTCCTTTTTCTTTCCTTCTCCCACCAAGGAAGCTGACCTTCCTACTCAATAAAAGTACTTTGATCATGCAATAATGAAATATTAGTTATCTAATAAATAATTCTAGATTTAAGATCCAGGATGTTTAAAAGGCATCATCCCTAGCACCCAGTGCAGGGCTAGTCTGATGAACCCTAGACCCTCCTGTCTTCCTCAACCCAATTCATTTCTCTGTTTATGTTCCTGCAGCTCTATCCCAGTCAGCCTTCAGAGACAGGCTATTGTGGTGATATTTTGTTTGTGCTCTAACAAATAAAGCTTGCCCAAAGGTCAGAGTAACAAAGGAGCCAGCCACTAGAAAGACTTCTTATTCTACTGAATATGAAAACCCACAGGGGTCTCTCTGCCCAGCCATCTCACTTCCTGTCCCCACCTCCCTAGTGCTGGGATTAAAGATGTGTGCCTCCCAAGTACTGGAATCAAAGGCATGGATCCCAAGGGCTGGGGTCCAAAAAGTGAGCCTCCACCATCTGGCTCTGTTTCTCTTCTAGACTGGTTCAATCTCATGCAGCCCAGGTGGTCTTGGACTTGTGATCTTCTTGCTTCCTCCTCCAAAGTGCTGGAATTAAAGGTGTGTGCTATCACTTCCTGGCCTCTATTGTTAACGAGTGGCTGGCCCTGCCCTCTGATCTTCAAGCAAGCTTTGTCAGAACATAAACAAAGTATCACCACAGACTCTCCTCAGGCAGCCAAAATCAACAGCTTCTCCCTAATATATATGAAGGACGAAGGTTTTGTCTTTAATGCCCAAGCGCACTTAAGAACTAGCCACCTAGAAGTCCATCTGTAAGACGGGACCCAGTGATTCCTGCCTTCCAGTCTTCCTTTGAAACCTTCTCTCAGCAAGGTCGGCTAGTGTCCATGTGGTGGTTTGAAGGAGAATGTCCCCATAGGCTCGTATGTTCGAACAGCTGGGCCTGGTTGGTAACTGTTTGGGAAGGATTAGGAGCTGTGATCCTGCTGGAGAAGATGTGTCTTCTCACTGAGGGAGGGATTCCAGGTTTCCAAAGACTCATGCCATTCCCAATGTGCTTTCTGCTTCCTGTTTGTATGTCAGCACTGAGGTCTTAGCTGTTGCTCCAGCACCATGCCTACCTGTTTCCATGTCCTCAGCATAATAGCAATAGCCTTCTATCCCTCTGAAACTATAATCACAATTAAACGCTTTTACGACCATAGATGCAAAAATTCTTACCAATAATACTTGTTAACCAAATTCAATAAAACATTAGGAAGACTATATACATTACAACCAAGAGGGCTTCATTCCGAAAAAGTAAGGTGGGCTCATCCTACATAAATCAGTAAATACAATACACCATGTCAACAAATTCAACAACTGAAACCACACTTAGTCATTTCTTTTATATATATATATATATATTTTATTTAGTATGTTTACAGTATACAGAAGAGGGTACCAGATGTCATTATAGATGGTTGTAAGCCACCATGTGGTTGCTGGGAATTGAACTCAGGACCTCAGGAAGAACAGTCAGTGCTCTTAACCTCTGAGCCATCTCTCCAGCCCCACACTTAATCATTTCAAAAGATGCTGAAAAAGCATTTGACAAAGTTCAACATGCCTTCATGATGAAAATTCTGGGGAGTTTAGGAATAGACAGAACATAGCTCTAAATAATCAAGACTGTATCTAACAAATCATAGCCAACATTATATTAAATGGAGACAAGCTGAGAGCATTTCCTCTAACATCAGGAGCAACACAAGGCTGTCTACCCACCCCCTTTATTCCAAAGAGAGTTAGAAGTCTTAGCTATAATAATTAGACACAGAAGCTGTAACAACAGGACAAAGAAAACTCAAACTACCCCTATTCGCAGATGATCTGATTATTTACTTAAAACACCCTATTAGAAAACTCTCAGACCTAATCAACACTTTCTTCTAAAGGTCCATTCTTGATTAACCTCACTCTGACATGCAAAAAACTATTTCCTGTAATAACGCCTGTACACACCAGAATCCCCACATAAGCTGTCCGGTGGTGTACACATTGCTGTTTCATAAACTAAATGTCATCCCACCACCTAGTACTTGGGCTTCTGCACAGAAGTCTCCCTTTTATTTTATTATCACCAACAGAACCCTTGATGCTACTAGGCATACAATTAGCTCTGAATAAATTCTTACAGGGCTGAGTTCATAAAGTTGTGCATATAATTACAGACATATAGCATTGTTCCAGGCCCCAAAATACCCTCACACTCTGTCTTACGTTAGGGTTTCTATTACTGTGAAGAGATACCATGACCATGGCAACTTATAAAGGAAAACATTAACTGGAGCTGGCTTACAGTTAAGAGTTCAGTCCATTATCATCATGGCAGGACATGAAAAGTGTGCAGGCAGACATGGTGCTGGGGAAGGAGCTGAGAGTTCATCCTGATCCATAGTCAAGAGGAAGTGAACTGTCACACTGGGCATGACTGACTGGAGTATATATGAGACCTCAAAGCCTGCCTCTACAGTGACACACCTCCTCCAACAAGGCCACACCTACTCCAACAAGGCCACACCTACTCCAACAAGGCCACACCTCCTAATGGTGCCATTCCCTATGGTCCAGGCATTCAAACACATGATTCTATGGAGGTCATACCTATTCAAATGACCACACAGTCAAAATTTGTTTTCAAATAACTGTTCCATAACATAGTTTTAAGGTATCTTAAAAAAAAAAAAGAAAGAAAGAAAGAAAAGATAACTTTCTGAGAAATTTAGGAAAAATCTGTTTATCCACCTGGTAAACAGCAGCTAAGTAAGAAATAATCTAGAATAATGATTGTGAAAAAAAAAAAAAAGCAGTAGGTTATTGTGGAAACACCTACTGGCCTGCCTCTCTCTCTCTCTCTCTCTCTCTCTCTCTCTCTCCCCCTCTCTACCTCTCTCCCTCTCTACCTCTCTCCCTCCTTCCCTCCCTCCCTTCCTCCCTCATCTCAGGCAATAAGAGGAGTCACCAACCAGTTTTTACTTTTTCTTCCAGGAAAAAGGAGCATGTAGCTATAAAGATTCAGGATAAAGCACAAAGGCTCTATTAAATAAAAAAAACAAAGAAAGAGTCCATGTATAGGATAATACTCTTGTACACTGTAAAAATTTGTTACTTGTATTGGTTTAATAAAACACTGATTGGCCAGTAGCTTGGCAGGAAGTACAAGCAAAGAAACCAGACTAGGCGAATTCTGGGAAGGGGAAAGGCAGAGAAGCAGTCACCAGCCAGATGCAGAGGAAGCAAGATGAGAATGCTGGACTGAATAAAGGTTCCAAGCCACATGATTAAACATAGATAAGATTTATAGGTTAACTTAAATATAAGAGCTACTGGCCCAGCAGTTACTATAATATTAAGCACCCTAGTCAATTATTTGGGAAACAACTGCTGGGTATTCGAGAGTTTCTGACAGGAAAAAACTTCCAACTACATCCATGTAATTCATGCTTTAAAACTAGGCCATGAAATAAATTATTCTTTTTTTTTTTTTTTTTAAAAAAAAACTTTATTTATTTATTTATTTGCCTTGGTGTTTGCCTGGAACTAGAACTACAGACAGTTGTTAGCTGCCATGTGGGTGCTGGGAATCGAACCCAGGTCCTCTGGAAGAGCAGAGGGTGCTCTTAACCGCTGAGCCATCTCTCCAGCCCCGAAATAAATTATTCTTGACTTCTCAAATAAATGGTCTCAAAATAGATAAAAAAAAAAAAAAAAAAAAAAAAAAAAAAAAAAAAAAAAAAAAAAAAAAAAAAAAAAAAAAAAAAAAAAAAAAAAAAAAAAAAAAAAAAAAAAAAAAAAAAAAAAAAAAAAAAAAAAAAAAAAAAAAAAAAAAAAAAAAAAAAAAAAAAAAAAAAAAAAAAACTGAAATGCATGGCAGAGACTATCATTCTAAAAAGAAATCCCACGTGGTCATTTCTTATGTAAATTTAATAAAATAACTGGCCTGAAGAGGCTCCAGGTCCAAGTAGCAACACGACACAGGTGCTTGAGACAGACTACAGAGCTAAGAAAACCTAAACTGAGGGAAGTGGATGAAGGGCTTGGATCATAGAGGATCGGCAGGGCATCGAACCTAAAAGGTTTCAGTAAATCCTGGCCTCTGCCTTCCATGATCAGCTCTTGGTCTTTGCTTTCTCCCATGCTGCAACCAAGAAGGCGAGGGTGAGCAAGAAGGGGAGGGTGAGTGAGCAAGAAGGGGAGGGTGAGTGAGCAAGAAGGGGAGGGTGAGTGAGCAAGAAGGGGAGGGTGAGCAAGAAGGGGAGGGTGAGCAAGAAGGGGAGGGTGACCTCTTTCAGAGCTCCCCAGCCTAGCAACAGTAGCTTCCACCCAGAAGTCCAGTGCACAGTACTTAGCACCCTTGAGGCTGGTTGATCAGTTTCTCATGACAAGGTGGAGAGTTGGCCCTCACTTCCAGACAAGGACGCACTCAGGGAAGGTGCCTTGTTCACGTAGACAGTGCTGAAAGCTGGCGAGGAGACTGGAAGCCACATCACCTACGGCTAAATTTTCCTTCTCATCCCATTACATCCCTCCCAGCAAGGAGGGCAGGCAAGTACAGAAACATCTTCAATGAGATGTCTGTCAGCTTGATGAGGGTCAGGAGAGGTTTCCGGGCTCTCCACTGAGAAATCTTCAGGAGAGTAATTCCTGAGCAGAACTCTGGGACTTCTCTCCAGCAGGTGAGGTGAGCTGGAACTTTCCAGGCAGAGACATGAAAAGCAGGAATGTGGGACATTCAAAAGCTTGAAGGCAAAACCAGAATGAGGGAGCAGCAAAGTACAGAAAGTGGGGGGAAGAGGAGAGATACTGGGGAGAACAGAGGAGACTGGACAGTCCCAGACACTGATGGCTTGTCAGCCACGTACCTGAGAAGAAACAGCCTCTTGTTCCAACTGATGTGACGCATACTGTGTCGGCTACCCCTGCAATGCTCACACAGCACATCTTCATCCTTTGATGAGGACTGCATATCAACAGACCTCAATCCCTGTTTCCTCATCACTTGCACTGGATTTCTGACTGCCCACTGCCCTGGAGAGTGGATGCTTATACACTTGTTACTTCTTGTCTGTCACTATCCAGAGACCCTCTTCTCTTCCTGTGTCCAGCTTGGTGAGCAAGTCCACACTCCACTCTCGCAAGATACATTGGCCCCCAGTAATAGAGCACCTGTTGCAAGCATGCTTCAGTGAAGTTGTGTATTAGCTCACCCATGAGAAAACCCAGGGATAGACAGAGAAGGCTCCGGGCAGTCTCTAGGCTGTAACCAATGGCCAAATGCTCCTGGTGATAATGAGGGGATGTGTGTTTATGGTAATGTGCTAGATGGGAAATTGAGTCTCACTGTCCCAGAAGCACTTTCACCAGCAAGCTTGCCTGTGTTCCTTTTAGTCAGAATGAATTGGTGCTGTCCTTCAGCTCCAGTGGCAACCCTAACCCTACCCCTAACCCTAACCTTTAAAGCAATTATCCTCCCTGGACTAGGAAGGACTGGGATCAACTTCCTCCCAGGACCAATGACTACACCGAAGAGCAGCTGGGTCAGGGATGAAAGAGGTGAACTGTGGGTGGTGATGGCTACCAACATACTCTACCTCTTGGGCCATGGTCCTTACATTTCCATTTCTTCCACATCTTGGAGTTCCCACTCCTAAATATCTTGCAGATTTTATTTCTGTTCCACTCTCCATTAGCGTTTCCTTAAGTCATGTCTCTCTCATCTCTTGACTACTTCATGCCACACCTCTCAGAGACACCTAAAAACTCATGTCACTTTGGGTAAGTGGGAGAGATTAACATTTCCAATTGTAAATGAGAAGCAAATATATAATAAAATATATAAAAAAATAATGTATCAGTAGCTACCCCTTACTGAGTATCTTTGATCTTACATGTCTAAAATCCATTTCTCCAATGTTCACATTCTGTGAGGCAGTTATCATGTTCCTTAACATATAGATGAGGAATCAGAGACAGACTCAAGAATAACTGTCCATGTGGAACAGACAGGACATGAGCACAGGGAGCACAAAGGAGGCCGGGAGACATCCACACAGCCCCAGAGATAAGGCTGGCCCAGGCACACAGTGTGAGCCCACGCTAAGCTGGAAGCAGAGGGTGGGGAAGAGCCAGTTTTGAGACGTGAGACGTGATATTTGCTGTACAGAAGGACCAATACTGTTTCTCAAACTTGCTTCTGCATGAAGGGCAAAGTCAGGACAGAATCTTGACAGGCAAGCCGTCGCTATAGTTAGCTCATGAACCAGGCAGGTGTGTGTGGAAATCTGTTTGGTTTATGACACAGTCACTGTGTAGCTCCTTTTATCCTGGAACTTGCCTATGTAGACTAGGCTGGCTTCTAACTTCCAGCCATGTTCCTGCTCTCTGCCAGGGACTAAAGAAGACCCTTCACACAAGCCTTGGAACTCAGTGTCATTGACTGCTCTACACGGGACTCAGAATGTGTCCTTTCTAAATCGAGGCAGGTTTTGGCTTCACCCTCTGCAGTCTCAGGTGGCTGGCCCCTCCCTAGCCTTCTGACCTCTGCGCTGTGCTATTGTTTCCCCAGAAGGCTAGCCGAGACACCCAGCACTCCCTCTCTTCCATGCCTTCCCCATCTTCCTTGTTCTGACTTCCTCCTGGAGTGCCAACTTCCTCTGCTGGGAAACAGACTTCTCACACTTAGGAAAGGCAGCCAGCCCTTTCAAGCCAGCAGCCTCCGGTAGAGCCACTCCGCCCTTGGGGGTCTCTTCAAGAGTGTTTAGTTAAGGAGAGAGGTATTCACAAGACAGACAGCATTAAGTAGAATGGCTGTTTCACTTAAAAAGAAAAGAAAACAAACAGGAAGTACATACAGAGCTCAGGGGGCAAAAGAATGCAAGTCATTCTTTTCTGTTTTTGGAGACTGGTAGAAACTCTCCAAATTGTAGTTACAAGTTTCTTGAGTCACAAAGTAAACTGACTGGTTCCTGAACTTAACACACCTAGGACATGTGATAACAGGTGTCTATTTAGCCTTAATATGTAAGACTTACAAACAAATGCTCAGTGCAGAAGTGGATGGCAGCTGCTGTAACCCAGCACAGATGACCAGGAGCAGCACATATCAGCTTTACAGCGGTCTACATGTCAGAGCTAACACTCCATGAAGCAGTCTCCGAGAGATCGAGGGACGCAGCCAGAACTCTACACATCTATACAGGCCTGCAGACAAATGCCCCCCACATCACAAAAAAATACTCTTTCCACAAAAACCCAATGTTTATTAATGCTGAGAACAGTCCTGAATCAGATTTATGCAGCTTCCAGAGTAAAATGAGAAGAAAGAGCAATATTAAAAAATTGAAGCAGAGCTCCCTAATTATGTGGATTCACACTATGGGACTAATCAATGTTCTCAATTGAGACAACAGGAGATGGGAAGGAAAGCAAGAGACTCCAGCCATTCTAGGAATCTCAAGATAAAAGACTCAAGTTGGAAGGAGAATGTTCTTTTTAAAAGAGAAAGAAAAGAACTAAAGGGCTGAGAAGTAGAGGCAGGAGGATCAGAAATTTGAGGAAATCCTCAAGGACAGTCACTTTAAGGCCAGACAGGACTATATGAGTCCCTGTCTCTTACCCACACACACACACACATACATACACCCATTCTACAAGGGAAAAAAAAATGGTGTGACTCATGCTTTCTCCAACAGCTGCCAATCAGCCCTTTCGTGTGCTGCATGCACTCAGTCCCCTGAACCTTCTCATTCTCTGCCCATCATCAATATAAAGACTAGAGTATCTTGGCAACAGATTTTTCACAGTGAAACTCACTTTATTCTGCAGTCTTTTCTAGTAAAAATAAAATGGCAAAGGAATGTCATTATCTAAAGATTTTCAACATAGCCCGTTCCAATTGCAGCATCCCATTCTTCCCTCTATTCAAATTATAGTTAATAAGCATCTATTACATGAAGCATAGAGCCCTAGTAGCCAGAATCACAGGCATGGGCTAGCAAGCTATGATTAGAGACACAAGAGTCCAGAAATGCTTGGAGCGTGTTAGGTACTGAGACAGAGATGTGTGAGACATGGATGGGCACTGCTTAATTTTGCTCAGTCAGGCTCAGCTGAATTTCTAAGCAGATGAGACACTTGATTCAAGTCTTGGAGCCTGGTTCAGATGAAGAAGTTTAGGAAAAGGTAAAAGGTGTATAGCAATCAGCAGGAGTCCCACGCACAATGCCTCACGAGGGTCTGGAATGTCTGGGAAACTGAGAGCAATTTTATCTGGGCCCAAGCAAGCCACTGGCCAGGCAGGGCTACAGCAGCCAACTATGGAGTTGACCAGGTTCAATTCCCAGCACCCACATGGCAGCTCACAACCATCTGCAACTCCAGTCCCAGGGAATACAACTCCTTCTGGCCTCTGTGGGCACCAGTAGGCATGCGCATGGTACACAGACACACATGCAGACTAAATACCTAAACACAGAAAATCATACAAGATAAATAACTGGGTTTTTTAGGTTAATGGAATTCCAACCTTTCTGCTAAGTTGGTTTCATTAATTTAGTCATCACATCTAAGAAAATTAAGTCCCTTAGTATTCATGGGACCAAACCTTGCTAAAAACAAAAATACTAATCTTTTACATATTTGTATAACAATTCGAAGGCCCAAATTTACAATCAAACCTTGTAACTTTTTTCCAGTCTTTTGTTCCTCAAAGGACAATAGAGAAAAATAGTTTGAACCGCACGCAAGAATGTTTTGCTATGGGAAAGAACAAAAGAAAGTGCCTTACCTCTCCCTGCCCAGAGAACCACAAAGTACCTAACAAAAGTTTCCCAGAACAAACATTCATTACTCAGAAACTGAGGCCAGCCACAGGAGAAATTCTTACTTGAATCAGCTAAAGAGATAGCAGCAGAGAGGAAACAGCTAAATGCTATTGCTCTGGCTGAACACACAACCAATAGCTCTTGGCTTATACAAACTGGGGTCTTCACATCTCAGAGCGGGCTCAAGCAAGAGGCTGAATGAAAAAGACTTCCTGCCAGTCAAGTGAGGTTACCTCTAAAGGAAGAATGCAAATATCTAAGCAACACTAGAATGGATACGATAAACATATTGTCTTTTATTTTTCTAGCTCATTTTTAAAGAGAAAATCATTTTCTAGTTAAACGATAAGTCTTTGAACACAGAAGATGGGCAGCCATCATCCTTACACTAAAATGCTTTCTAGCAAAACACAAATTTTTTTCACTGAAAAACCTTTGTTGATATTATGAAAGGTTACTTTATGACTAACTTTCCAGTTCATAACATGGTACTTAAATAAATCCAGGGAGTACTTTTCAATTGGTGCACATAAAATAATGTCTTTCCAAGCTTCTGTCACATGTCTACATTCGATAGCTATAGCTTCCTAATATAATGAATGCATTATTATAACAGAAATGCAAAGACATATCTCGTTTACTATTTATTTTATTTTATGTGGATGTGTGTGTGGCTTCGTGTATGTATGCACACCAAGTGTCTACAGGAGCCTGTGGTGGTCAGAAGGTGTCCCCCAGATCTAGAGTTGTAGATGGTTGTGAGCAACCCTGTGGGTTCTGAGGGTCAAACCCTGGTCCTCATCAAGAGCAGTTCAGTGCTCTAACTACTGAGCAATCTCTCCAGCCTCAAGAATATTTCTATCTGATTTTTCAGATTTTTACAAGAAAATTTTAAGTAAACCACATAGGGATAAGTAAAATTCCCTTTATTAAAATAAAACATAGCTTAGGTGTGGTGGTACTTGGCTGGTCTATAGTCTCTCCACATAGAAGACCGAGACAAGGAGACTGTCATAAACGCAGGGCTAGTCTGGACTACAGTAGGACACCACATTTATGAATAATTTTAATAAAAACCAGTGGTCCTTATTTGATTTTTACTAGTTTATTTTTTCATGTGTGTTTGTCTACATATATGTATGTATACTATGTGCATGACTGGTGCTCTCAAAGGTCACAAAAGGGCGTCAAATCCCATGGTGGTCCTCATTTCACTTGAGAATAAGAAAAAGGAATATCACAAAATCTAAAGAAGTACTTTTTTTAAAGACTTCTATTATTGTCGTATGGGCATATATGTGGTGATATGTTACATATTCGATAAATCCTGGAATACCTAGAGATCAACCCACAGTCAAAACTAGGCAGAGGTAGCTCTGGGAGTTCCAGGAATAACAGAGCTAATTCACACAGTTCCGGAAGTTCTGGATCTCTGTGAGTACAAGGCCAAACAGCTGGGCTTCAATGGCACTTTAAAGCCAGGAGGTGGTGGCACATGCCTTTAATCCCAACACTAGGGAGGCAGAAACAGATGGATCTCTGCTAGCTCCAGGTCAGCCTGGTCTACAGAGTGAGTTCCTACAGCCTGGACCACACAGCCTGTCTTGAAAAACAACAACCAAAAAAAGTACTTTAAAAATTTAATCAAATTTTTTTGTTTTAATTTCTGAATAAAATGAGATAATTAGTATTGCTAAACTTTATTTTCATTTGTTTTCTGAGAATAATTTTGTTATTATAAAAATACAAAAAAAAATAATTACATCAAGTACATAAAGTTAAAACTCAAGATTTTCAAACAATATATGACCCCAAAGTCCTGAAAATACTGAGCATGTGCTCAAAATATTTGTAAAAATGTGTTTTCAGTAACGTAAGAGGTATAAATGAAAATCCGTCTTCGGTTTCTCTACTCCTTTTCACCCTTTTTCTTATTTCCTTCCAATACTTAGAAGGATTGCCTGATATAATGGCTTCAACTAGAGTTAAATTTTTGTCAATTTTCCAAGCTTTAAATCTCAAGCATGCTGCTGGAAGAGCTCTGGTCAAAGCTTCTCTTCCTGGCTATTCCCAAAACCCTTGATTCCTCTTCATCTGTTTCCTTTATTTCTAAGATCTGAAGATGGGTCATTTTGTCTCTGTTTTCCAACAGAGATGGGCAGGCCTCTTCTCCCTTAGGAACACTTGGATCTTGCAGTAACCTTGGTTTAATTAGTGACAGCTGAAGTCATCAAGTAAATTACCCCAGAGGAGAACACTGTAATGGTAGCTATTGATGACTGACTGTGAAGTAACTGTTTACTCGTGACCTAATTTTATTTAATTAACATACAGTAACTGGTCCTAGAGAGATGGCTCTGTAGTTAAGATGTTCTTCAGAAGGACCAGGGTTCCATTCCCAGCACCCTGGCAGGTTACAACCATCTGTAATTCCAGTTCCAGAGGATCAGATAGAACCTCTTAGTCATGCACACAGGCAAAATGCCAACACACATAAAATAAACAAAATTCAAATTGACACCTGTTTGTTATCTCATGGAAAGGGTAAGAGGGTGTTTTTAAAAAGCCAATTATGTATAGCATAGCACACATGTCCAATCAATCTCTGAGTACCATTTACACAGGAAACACTTTTGCAAACCTCCTCTCATTGGTAAACATCCAAATGCTTAATTGAGTGCACGCCACAGGTAGATCAGTCCTAATGCACACATGTTTAAGGAGGTATAGTAGTTGCAGATAATGTGGCTAGCTCCAATAGACAACATCTGTGTTACACACACAGAGACATCAAAATCAGCGTGGTATGCTTTTGTCACACCAAAAGAGGCCAAGCTTGTGGTGAAAATGATTACTTCCAACCAAAGCCTGCTTTAAATATTGTTTAGTTACATGGCACTCAGCCAAAATAACACTATCTTCACATTGCTGTTGCCTTTGAATCACTCACTGGCTTTCAACCCATTTGTAAAACAAGGTAAATACTATGGGATTACTAAGAAGGAGCATGGATCAGGATTTTTTTTTTTTTGACTCGAGTTTCCTTAACAAACTTATTCCATTTGATCCAGAGTCTTGGCTGCTCTCCAGACAGAATAATCTGCACAAGCCAGAGCTGACAGGGGCGTGGCTTTCATGATGAAATGGGGAGCGCTCGCTGCAGAGGACTCCAGATTCCAGGTGCATTTATCCTCTGCACTTCAGAAAGGACTCTTTGCTGCCTTCTATCAGATCATAACTTATCATTTCTCTGGTTGTTCCCACTCCCACACCAGAAAATCGGTATGCATTAGCAAGTCCCTTTTGTTTTGTTTTTGTTTTTTGCCACTTGTTCACAATTAAATGTTCTGTCATATTGTGCAGTAAGGTTTGGTTTTTCTCCTGCTTTCTTAGTGTGTCTAAATCCATAAGGAAAAGTTAAAAAAATGTAAATCAAACACTGTCTCTGTTTTATTGCTCTTGGAGGAAAAAAACAAAAGATGAGAATTTGATTGAACTTCGATTATTGTAATTATTCACTATTCAAAATGATCTTCCAAAGCAGGGGGCTACTAAGTGTCTTAGCTTTAATTGTTCACTTTGGCCTTTTTTCTGCAAGAGGATTATACCCATGAAATTCTAATTCTGTATGCCCAAACTGGCAACATTCATGAAGAGGCTTCTGGCCAGGAACAGTTTTTCTGGTGGGTATAAAGGTAATCAAAACAGACTTTTCCAAGGAAATGTCCAGAAGCTACTTCATGCAGGGAACGTCTGAAATGACAAATCCAGGAGGGAGAAGAGAGAGTCTTGAACTCTTGTCTTATCCCCAGACCCACAGCTCCGAGACGTCCCCGGCCCCGGGGTGGGGGGTGGGGGGCGGACCCCGGACACAAGACGTGCGGACTCCACAACTGCCTTAGCTAAAATGCCTCGGTAGTTTAATAATGAAGGAGAAAAGCAAACAAAACACACACAGTGGATCCCTATCTCCCTGATAGTTAAATTGTTGGCAAAGCGAAACAAATGCGCAGGCGCATCCTCAGGTTGTCAAGTATTAAAAAAAAAAAATGTACTCATTAAAATTAAGGAAGTGGTTCGGATGCAAGCTCGTAGGCCTTCTGAGGGTTTTCTAGGCTAGGAGCAGCAATACATTTTTGATAACTACAAACAGGAGCAAACCGATAGCGGATTTGCTTCGTAAGATGTTTACTTAAATGTAGAGATAAAACCAGCTCGCTAGCGGAAAGAAAATTGTTTTCGGGGCAAACGTAGCATTCTCCAGCTACTAATTCGGGGAACACAATCACAACGACCTGATTAATGTTTCAACGAGTGCATTAGTTTACTTCCCCAAGAATACTATCAGGGAAAGGAGGGCGGGGGAGGAAGGCTTCCACAAAGCCTAGAAGCACGCCTCCAGCACCCGGGTGGGTTGAAGTCTGTCCTTTCAATTCTGCGCCTGTCTGGGAGCTGCGAGGGGCCTAAGAGCTTCTGGGGGAGCCCGGGAGTGGGCAGAGTCTGTCTCCATTGCAGGACCTCGAATTGCTGCTGGAAGTTGGGGCGTTGAGGACCTTTTGAGACAGCAGTTACTTTCCTAAGCAACTCCAAGTTAGCGCAGACCCACAGACATCTGTCTGCGGCCGGGGACTACTGCCCCGCCTCTCCACCGGCGGCCAGGCTGAACTGGTGACAGTCTTGAGACAAAGCCGCGGACCCCCACATCGCGGACCCCCGCGCCGTGCCCCGGCAGCACCTACCTTGATACCCTGCTGTTGGGTGGTGAGGGTGAGCTTGGACTCGTCCAAGAGCAAAACTTCGCAGTAAAATTCTTCCGGAACGGCGCAGAAACAGCCCATGTCGGCTGAAAGCGTCTCCAGCCAGGCGAGAGCAGCGACCGCGGTGCCCGCCGCCTCCTCCCTTCAAGCGCGAAGCATTAATTTATTGTGCGCGCCGTGTAGAGGGCGAGAGGCACTGGTCTGGGTGGGGCTCTAATGGGTGAGGTCTGGGGTCCTGCGATCGAACCGAGAGCACCCCGAGAAGCTCGGAGAATGGAGGCAGGAGGCGAGCGCACCCCGGAGCGTCAGGGGCCCGGAGCCACCCGGGAAGCACCCGCGGAACTGGGCGCCGGGAGCAGCGTGTCCCCGCGCATCCTGGGGCTGCGGCTCCTCTTCTGAACACTGGGGAGGCAACCTGAGGACGACAAAAGTCGCCTGGTTAGGAACGGGCTGCTAGAGACACGAAGAGGGCGAGACGAGCGCTGCAGACCCTCCCTGGGCTCGGACATCCCTCGGTACTCCACAACGCCAACCCCATACACTCACTGGAGTGATTCCCCTGCCGCAGCTCCCGAGTCCTCACCGGGCGCGCATTGCCAGCGCCGACCCCACCCCACACCCCCCTGACAAGGTAAGCAGAGCGGAGAGCGCTCAGCTTCTCTTTTGTGTCCAGAGTGGCCACGACCCCCAGCTTGGGACGCAGGGCCAGCGGCTATGGTCGCCACTCCCTCCCTCCGCCACTCTCACTGCTAGCCCGGGGGCGCGGAGGGCGGGCCAAGGCTCCTCACCGAAACCAGCCAGGGGTGGAGAGGTGGGGGAAAGTCAGCTTGTCGCGGGCCGCGGCTTCCGTCGGAGGGTCCTCGAACTCATTCCGCAGGGATGGCCAAGTTCAAGCTCGCCTCTCCCGAACGGCCTGCCACGGGGACCGAATGCCGTTCCTGCCCGGCGTGGCGCCTTCAAAAGCCCGGCGTCGGAGGACCTGCCGGCTGCCGCACCCGGGCGCCAAAGCAGCCGAGGCTCCAGGGAAAGTTCCTGGCTGCGCGCGGGGCGGAGCCCTGGGCGGGAGCGACCCAGGTGCGGAGGGCCCCGGCCCCTAGGCGTCCGCAAAAAGCCACCGAGTTGCAGCAGGATCTCCCGGACTACGAGCCGAGCTCCCCTTCTGGGCGGGGTCTCAGCTGGGGGCGGAGGGCGGGGCGGAGGTGGTCAGTCTGGCCCGGTGCCTGCAGGTCCCAGCGAGAACGCGTGCGCTCCGCCCGAGCCCCGCGACCGTCGCGAGGTCACTGCGTTCGTTTCCCTGGGAGACCTGGAGGTTGGCTCTAGGCAGACACAGCGCAGTTCTGCTCTGACCCCTGCTTTCTGTGGTCCCAGTCCCACGCCCTCTGAGCGGCGGGCCCGGGCCAGGCACTGGTTGGCACAATAGCTCTGAGGCTGCAGTGACCCCTGGTGGGTCCCCGTGTCCGTGCACAGGCTACACTAGCTGAGTGTGGAAGACACAGGACTCCCGCTGGCCCTGGGAGCAGGTGCAATCTGAGCTCTCTAGCTGGGAAGCAGCAGCGAATTAATGCGACCTGCAGTCAGTGGAGGCTAAGGGTAAGACGCACCGCAGGAGGTGCCTCGCAGGACTCTGTTATGTTCTGTATTGACTACTAGGAAAGAAAAAGAACAGGTAGGAATTCCCTCTTCTACCACTTGTTAGCTTGAATAGTCGGAAAGAAAGAAAGAAGGAAAGAGAGGGAGAGAAGGAAGGAGGGAGGGAGGGAGGAGAAACCGCTCCTAAAGTTAAAAAAAAAAAAAAAACACTTTGTGTCCAAAGCAAACACAATAAAAACAGTTTTGTGACATTTGGACACAATTGCCAACACAGTGATTTCCACGTGTTGGAAAACCTCACTTTTCCCTGCCCAACTTCCAGTAAAACGCTCCTTTATCTTCCAGTGTTTCTGGAAACAGAAGCAGGCTTTTCCATTCTAATCAAATTCTATATGCAACTTTGGGTTCTACTGTATAAAAGTTTTATCCAACTTAAATCTCTGGGTTTTAGCAACTCACTGTGGAGACTTTTCTGCAAAACACCTTTTCTGTCATTAATTACCAAACGTGATTGTAAGATAGCTTAATGGGTTTCTTTCTTTACCACAATATGCAGCAGAACCATCCAAGTCTACAAAAAAACAAAAAATAAAAGTCGTAAGTGTAACCTTTTATGAGTTTGAAGCCACCTCCCTGTTCTATGGTCCTTTGGGGTTTTTGTCTGTTACTGCTGATAAAAAGGCTGGGTTGGGGGTGGGGCAGTAATTCTGTTGCAAAGCTAGACATTCCATACATAAAACAGCGTTTTGTAAGTGAAACCTTTTTTTCCCCTCTTTATAGAAGATCGAAGATAAGAAATTAAAAATTTGTTTTAATACAAAACTGAAGCTTCCTAGAGATAAGAAAATTCCACAAATTTTTAGCAGCATACTAAGTATAACTGGCACACCTTAGCTACATATATTTAAAGTGGATAACTTACATTTTGACATATAAACACCCATATAGCTATCACCAGAATGAAACTGATAGATACACCCATCCTCTCTCGTTCACTCCTTCCTCAAATACCTCAGCACACCTCTCCTCCCACGCACCCACAGATCTGCTTTCTGTCACTGTAGATTATCTACACTTCTTCAGGTTTATATAATGGATTCACACAGTGTCAAATCTTTTTTTTGTGGGGGGAGGATCTGGTTTACTTCACTCAAAACAATTCTGAGCTTTATTCACGTTGTGTTCATTGGATTTTATTGCTTCATTGCATTCCATTAGACACACACACAACACACATATCTGTGTGTGTGTGTGTGAATTTTTATTTTTCATTCATGTGTGTGTTTCAGATTTTGAGCATTACAATAAAGTCACTAAGTGGATATCTTTGTCTTGTCAGCTCTGACTGCCATAACAGATCATCATAGATTAAGTCACTTACACATAGATTTTTTTTTTTTCTGGAAGCCCAAGTTGATTATGCCAGCAAGGTCCATTTCTAATAAAGCCCCTTTTGACTTGAAGGTGGCCTCCATCTTGCTGTGTGCTTTTTGTGTGTGTATGTGCTCATGGAAGGAAGCACCTTGAGCTTTATTATAAGCACGTGAATCCTTCAGTGTAAGGATTCACCCTTACAGTCTCATTTAACCTTAACCCTCATTTAGCCCTGTGGGCTCCATCTCTAAATAGTCATTGGGTCGGTACTTCACACACAAAAATATTAAGAAATACAATTAAGTCCAGGGTATGAATGCATATCTTTATATTACCCACTGTGTGAATTTCTTTTGAAAAATAAAATGACTGGATAGATAAGAAAATAAACCAATGGCAAATAAGCCCATGGAAAGAAGTTCACCTCCATGAGTGATTAAAGTCACCAGAGGACACCACCCACACTTAAGGGAAAGCTCGAACACAGAACACAAAAGAAGACACAACCACATTGGGTACCAGTTACAAAGGCTCTTAAACTTGGAAAAAGTTAACAAGCTACAATGGAAATGTTTATCGTAAGAACAGTTTTCTAGTGTGCAGAGTATAGAACATCCTATTTAAAGCTTTCTAACCAGATCTTTGATCTCTTTTCAGAAGAAAAGAATAAGTAATATTTTCTTTGGTTAAGATCCTATTTTGTCATAATAAACCTGATATAGATAAGTTGAATGGCGCACCCATTCAGAGTAAATACAATTCTGTGGAAATATGTGGGCCATCTATGAACAGTTCAAGAATCCTCATCCTGAAAGAAGATATTTCACTTTACAAAGACATTTTCTACCCTGGCTGAAGTGTGTGTGTGTGTGTGTATGTGTGTGTGTGTGTGTGTGTGTGTGTGTGTGTGTGTGTGTTGGACACGGGAAGAGTGTTGAATCCCCTGGAGCTAGAGTTACCACCAGCTGTGAGGAGTCCAGTGTTGATGCTCAGAACTAACTCTGATCCTCCACAAAAGCAGAAAGGACTTTTAATGGCTGAGCCATCTCTCCAATCCCCAAAATTCTTTTAAGGCATTATATTCTTATTGGGGAGATGTGCTTAATGACCCAAATCATCTCTCACCTTTTTAAAATTTTATGTTTTCCAAACTTCTGAAACTTAACGATAATTAGAAAAAGGAAAACAATTGAAAATATTGTTTTCATGAAGACTTGATAACCCACAGATCTCTGGCCTGACCCCCAGAGGTGTTAAGTAGGTTTGGAGCCAGCCTTGAGAATTTCCATTTCCAGCAAATTCTACCAGTGATACAAAGACATTTTGCAAAGTAATAGAGATTATCATCCTCCAAAATGGTAGACAATGTTGTTAATTGCCTACAAATGATTTGTAGGATGATTCATTATTCACTGGTGGCCTCCCTGTTACTCTAGTTCACCCATCAAGTCAATGCCTGTCAAGGAAAATTATTGAAGACCCTGTCAAGTTAGTCCAAGCAGAAAGAATAGCTTTTAAGGAAAGGGTATATCT
Source organism: Sigmodon hispidus (assembly GCA_004025045.1). NCBI lineage: Eukaryota > Metazoa > Chordata > Mammalia > Rodentia > Cricetidae > Sigmodon > Sigmodon hispidus. The sequence continues at coordinate 56,364 of PVIH01000974.1, forward strand.
TTGCTTGGGTTTTGTAATACTATTGCCTAGGCTACTTAGACAGCATACTCATTTTTCTTTCTAATATAGAATGTGCCCGGGCACATTCACTTTTTAAGGCTATCCTGCCTTATGACTCATCTAGTGGTGATGTCATTTAGCTTTTCACCCTTCCTGAAGCCAAAGATGGCATTTACTGAAATGCCTCAAGGCTGGTGCCCATGTTGTAAGGAAACTCACTTCTCAAGATTTCCCTGCCAAGAAAGCTGTTTCTTTCTCCTGTGTCCTTCAAATAGAGGCTCTTTGGAATCACTGAGAGTTCTTAAACAAAGTCTCTGTTGTTGAAAGCACTGAGATGGTCTATGATTAGTATAAATGATTTAGAACTTTGGGACACTACCTTTCCTTCTCCGCTCAAACTCAGACTTCTTGAGAAGCCTTATCCTCTTAGGATCTTGGAATTTGAGGTTGTTGTTTGTTTTTAGTTTTCCAAACAACAGATTTTTATCTTTTGTTTGTTTAACTAAGAGAGATTCAAAAGATTGGCAACATGGGATAACAGGGAGAAAGGGGAGGAGTCGGTGCCAGCATATTACCTGAGTTCAGATCCATGGCACCCACATAAAAAATAAAAACCCATTGACCATAATCACGTGCCTGGAACCTTATTACACAGAGTGAAGAAATGGGGAGATCCCTGGAGCTCAGTGGCTAGCCAGTCTAGCCTGAATGCCAGGTTCAATGAGAAACTATCTCAAAAGACAAGGTGGAAAACAATTTAGATGTCCCACATCAACCTCTGGCCTCCACACACATGAACCATGGGACTATACTTTTGTACACTGCAAAAATTTGTCACTGTAAATATTGGTTTAATAAAATGCTGATTAGCCAGAAGCTAGGCAGACAGGAAGTAGAGGCAGGGCAACCAGACAAGGAGAATTCTGGGAAGAGGAGGAGCAGAGCAGAATCTAGCCAGATGCAGAGGAAGGAAGATGAGAATGCTGCTCTGAGAAAAAGGTACCAAGCCACATGGCTAAACATGAATAAAAATTATAGATTAGTTTAAGAGTAAGAGTTAGCAAATAATATGCTTGAGTCATAGGCCAAACAGTTTATAATTAATATAAGCCTTTGTGTGGTTATTTGGGACTAAATTGCTGTGGGACTGGCTGGGTTAGACAGAGAAACTTCTGATTATACATGTACATACACATACTGCCCACATACATACAAGTACAGTAAAATGTCATTTGGGTACATTGCGGGAAGAACTAGAAAGTGCCCTAAGGTTCTTGGAATGCAATCTGCCATAAATATAGTATTTTAAATATGCATGCACTTTGATCCATACACTCAATATCTAGGAATTTAAATCAAAGCACGAGCACAGATAGATGTGAAAAGATATATGCTATACATATAATATTAAAATTTTTCAAACACCATAAAATTCAATAATAGAAAAATATTATGTGGATCATGGTATATACATGTAATAGTGGACATAAAAAGACGAATTAGCTGTATAATATACTGACATGGAAAATTATCAAAGGTTTAAAAAAAGAAGATCTCACACAACTATGCAAAATTGGAAGGGTCTGTTTCTGGTTTGGGTTTCTTTCTTTACATTTTAAGTTGTTTGTTTGTTGTGTTATGCAGACAGGGCACATGTGGAAGTCAGTGGACAACATTTGGGAATTGGTTCTCTTCTTGTGGATCCCAAGACTCAAACTCAGCTCCTCAGACTTCACTTTTGTACCTTTGCTGCTGAGCCTTGTCAATGGACCCACTTTTGTCTGTTTTTACGATACAAACAGACTTTATTGGTAGCAGTAGTAAATGAAAGAGAGAAAGAAACCGTCAGATCCTGATCCTAGGATCTGCACACACAAGCACTACCCTCTCTTGTTTTTAAAATAAAATTTAAAGTTTTTGCAATGCCCATTGAAATTTTTAAACCAAAACAAACAAAATGGAATCTTACACTATAACATAAACTCTGTCAAATTATTCCTTGATGAAATGAGACTTCAGTTAGAATGAAACTGCTTTTCTTGGGTCCTAACCTTGCTTTTAGTTGTGAGTGTTGGTCCCTCCATAAAAACTTGGAGAAAACGACAGAGAAATTAGCCTGTTTGGTTATCTCTTCATCATTTTTATTTTGAGCGAGGTTATATGACCCTGAAGATGCCCATCATTTCTTGGTGCCTCAGCCAATTCATCAATCAGACAAAGGTCTTGGTTTATCCATTGCAGTTATTCTAGAGTGTGTTTAATATGATGAATTCCATGTTTTTCTATATTACCATTCTTTAAAGGCAATGACCCCAGGAAGAAAAGCTCAGCACATCAGATAGTAAAGAAACATCTAGAGTAGATGATCTGTGAACTCACATCTACCCTTCTGATTAAGACATTGCCAAGAAAAACTGAAAGCATGCATTTCCTCTGTGGGAAGATATGTATGATTGGTGGACAGGCCAGAACAGACAACTTGTTACAATTTTGTATCCTGTTATCCCCTACATGTGTTACCATTTTATTGCCTTCATACATGTTTTTAAATCATTTAGAAGAAGACAAAAAAAAAGACTATGGCCTTACCTTATCTTTTTAATTTAATTTTTTATATATGGGTGTTTTGCCCATATGTATATCTGTGCATCATGTAAAGGTCAATGCCCTCAGAGGCCAAAAGAATGTGTCAGAGTTCCTGGGACTGGAGTTACGAAGGTGTAGAGCCTTTGTGTTGAGTGCTGGAAATCAAACATGGCTCCTCTGGAAGAGTAGCCAGAGAGCTTAAACCCTGATATCTTTTAAATAAGTACCTGTGCAGTAAGGACTGGACCTATAAATGAGAAAATACCAACAGTGAATTAGTTCTTTGTGGCAAAACCATGAATTCTGTTTCCAGTTGTTTTTATCAATTTTATTTCCTGAATACTATTCTTGTGACCAACTAACTATAATATTATTAGTTTTGTAAGACAGAATTTTTAAAATAAAAAGACACAAGGAAGCCCAAGTTCGGGAGTGAGGGACACAGGCAGGCTCCTTTAGAAACAATGCTGCCTGGTCCTCCGTAGCCGGCCTGTGGGTCACTGGATTTAGTCCTCAGATTATTAACCTTTCTCTCACTCTGTATGCTGTTTTCTGACCTTAAAAATCATCTCCATGCCCTTTCTTTGCCAAGCCTGTGTTTGTTAGCACATTTTCATCTTGCATGGTACCACCTGCTGCTCAGACATCACTTATCTTTGTTCTACCTCCTCCACGAAGCTCTCCTGACTCTGAGACCAAGATCAGGTACCATGTATAACCGCACCCTCTTCCTAACCTGTACTTCCATAAACCAAGGTAGTGTAAATAAAAGTTACCTCTTGCTGTATTCCAAGCACCCGGCATTCACTCAGTGGATAGTAGACCCAATAAACACATGTTGAATGGCTAAGGATCTGTACAAACTTTACTGATAACATGGTATCTGCAAATTTCCTTTAAGCATTTTCAATTGAACTGTAAGTTAACTCCCTTCTCTTACATTGTTGGGGTTGATTCACCTGTAATCTTATGATAAAGGAGGCTAAACAAGGTGAATCAGTTTGAAGGCAACCGGACCTACATAGCAGATCCTGTCTCTCTCTAGACATGGTGGCTACAACTGTAATTTTAATACTTCACAAGGTGGGGCAAGAGAATTACTACAAGGTCAGGGCTACGTAGCAAGTTCTGAGCCAGGCTAAGCTACAAAATGAGACCTTGTCTCAAAACAACAACAATTTAAAAATAATCAGATGTGAGAACGTAGCTCAAGACTTGTATAGTTACTTAACATATGAGGACCTGGGCTGAGACCTTAGTACCAATTAGTTGACTAACTAATGACAATTCATTAAGATAAGCAAGAACAATAAAAAGGAATTCAAACTCACAGTGTTTGTGAGTTTGCACTAGCAAGTGCTGGCTGTTATTAGAACAAGAGCTGAAGTCCAAGACAATCCTCAGAAGCCGTAGCTAACTTGCTCAAGATGAGACGCCAGCTCTAATAACTTGCTTATTTTATCTGTGGTTTCTCTACCTGATTACAGTCAGTGCTGGTGATATCAATGAGTTACAGCAGTAACTAATACAATCTCAGAAGAGCCATAGCAGGTGAAACACAGAGAACCTAACAACCTGATCCCATCACTTAATTATATCTCAGACAAGCGTGCTGAGACAGAAGGACATTCAGTGTCTAGTTCTTGATCATGGGTTCCTGCCATTAGGAATTACTTATTTATTTTCTCGCTTATAATCTAGTCCCCACCCAAACTCCAAGAATTTAGGAAGTTTCTTCACTGTGTATATTTGTCTTTATTAGTAATATGTCTGAATATTCCTAGTCCAGGTTGTCGACAGGGTAGAGCGGGACTTAAGAGGAGAATGTCTCCATCTGTTGTCACATTGAATTGAAGGTGCCATCAATTGTCTACTTGCTGTTCTTTTATTTACCATTAAGAAAGAGAAAAACACTTTCAGTTGGTTAAAGGCATCATCAATTATGGGATGTATCCCAAATTTGAAAATGCTAAAATGTTGAGAAAATGTATTATCTGGATAAATAAAAAAGCATGGTGCTATACAGGGTTATGTGTACACTATTCTTTACTAATCGGATGGGTGATGTAGTCAATGTTATGTTAGCATCTCAACATTCATGCAATGAAAATAAACAAAGGATACTGAAATAAAACTTTTCACATAGCAGGTATATAGAGAGAATACTTCTACATAATTTTTAAAAATAAGTGGTGTCAAGATGGTTTTCTATACCTTTAAATAGTTTTTTGCCTCGCTGACTGTAAAGTTCACAGTAGCATCAAGGCACTGATTCCAGGTCTCTGATTCCTTTTATCTCTGCCACCTCCACATATTGGCCTTGAACTCAGCCTAGCCTCCCTGAAGCAAACAGATACTGGAACCATTCCAGGACTCACATCTGCTCACCACACCACACACATTGAAAGGAGCCATCCATCCTTTCTTACTCAGGGCCCAAGGTTTATTCTTATTGACATGCTTTAGTCACAAGCAACTCAGTGAAGTCATTAGGAGCACAGATTCCAGAGCCAAGATGCCTGAGTTCAGAGACCATGCCAGCTCACACACAGAGCAGCCAAGAAGGGACCATGATAGTGACTACCTTGAGGTATTATTACAGAACTAGAAGAGTTTATGTGATGTTTATAATCTAGTAAATTAACAAATAATGATGGGGATGATGTCTAACCCTGAAGTAATCCCTGAGGTGAATTGTGCTGACCAGCTTTCCATAAATTAAACCATGCCTCCTGAGCAATAGAAAATTAACATGTCTGGATCCACACAGGCCCTCCAATATGAACCAGAAGGAATACCTAGGGAGTTAAAGCATGAAAAATAGGTACAGACAACCAACCAATGTCAAGTGCACAAATCATGGTTTAAAGACACAAGGTCATTTAATAAATCATAGTCCAAAATAAATACCATATGTTCGTGGTAAATGACCACCCTACACCTCGTATCTTCCTCAAATATGTGCATCCATATATCAAGGCTCTACATTATATGGATTATACATCTTATAACTGTTACTTAGACTCTCCTGTTGCTCATATTTCTTTTTATCTAACTACTCGGCTGAGACTCATTGGCCATTCTCTAAATGCAAGGCACAGCAATGGCAGACTGCTTCTGCCCTCATAGTACCCACAGTCCCACAGAGTGACAGTTTGTAGCAAATGTTAATCCTACTTTAACTACAACACTGTCATAAAGTGTTACCAGGGCCCTAGAAAATCACCATGTAACATTTAAAAAAAAAACTTATTTATTTATTCATTTATTTGCTTTGGTGTTTTGAATGGAACTAGAAGTACAGACAGTTGTGAGCTGCCATGTGGGTGCTGGGAATTGAACTCTGGTCCTCCAGGAGAGGCATCAATGTTCTCAACCGCTGAGCCATCTCCCCAGCACCCAACATTTTTTTAAGTACACTGTTTCCTAACTGTAGGATTGTAAGTTAGTGAGTATATTCTATGTGTGTCTTCTCCCTGTGAGCTTCCTGAAGGTAGAGGTTGCCCCCACTCAGCTCATCTGTAGCTCCTAAGATAATATCTGGCATGTAATAAATACCTACGTGTAGTAGAACAGGCCCATAGGGTCGAGGAAATTGGCTCAAACCACTTGCCAAGGCATACACATAATGTGCTTCCATCTGAGCCAACTTGGAGTCTGCCTGAGGACCTAGCAACAAATGCTGTCAGAGGTCTTGATTATGCCAGCCAATGAGGGGTGACCACACGGTTCACCAGATCAAGACATAGCTTGGCTAGCTTGGAGGAGCGTATGTAAGGCTCTCCTCACTGCTGAATAAAGGAGCTAGCCTTTTGCTTTCCAGACTCCCAGTGCCTGAGCCATTGACACTGCATCCTCTCACCCCCTCCCCCAAGGGAGACATTAGGACCCTGAACAACAGCAGCACCACAACTTTAAAAAATATTTTTATTAGTTCTTGAAAATTTTCACACATTTTCATCCCTCTGTCTCCTTCCAGATCCACCCCCATTGTGCATGCAACCAACTCTGTGTCCTTATTTAAGTCCACTGAGTACCATTAGTGATGCGTATGTACTCAGTCACATAGCCATTCGCTGGAGCATGTTATACCTACCAGGGACCAGATCCTTGGCTAACTTTCCTCCCCGGTGGCTGTCAATTACCAATAGACCCTCACTATATGAGAGACTTTGTGCCCACGTTCTGCCTTTACACTGGGATTTTGTTTGGCTTGAACTTGAATTTGATAGACGTTAACATGACTGCTGTTAGCTCATATACACAGCTGCCCTATTGTACACAGTAAATGTACCCTTGTACTCATCCACTGCCTCTGGCGCTCACATTCTTCCCAGACCCTCTTCTGCCACAATCCCTGGACCTTGGAAGCCAAGGAGAGTGGTATAATGTCCCATTTGGGGACAAGCACTCTGTAGTCACTTATTCTCCTCACTATGACCAGTTGTGGGACTCTGTTAATCACCGTCCACTGCAAAAGACACTTCTCTGATGAGGTCTGAGAGATACATTGATATACAACAGCCTAGGAGACATCATCAGGAGTCAGTCTAATAAAACGTCTCTCCTTTTGCATCCCAAGCCTCGGCACTACAATTCTTCACTAGGGTGTAATTGGCAGTGACCATGATGCCAGCATCTGTGATTAAAGTTGATAATCCAGGAAGATCTGAGGGGGAGGGGCAGGTTGAGTGAAGAAGGGTACTCATCTGCCCCTACCTGGCACTCAAGTGTAGTCCTGTGCACTTATGGTTTTATTACACTGTCTCTCTAACCTCTGCAAATCAAGGACACCACTGGAAAGAAACCATGGCACATTTTTATCTGAAATGGGGCCTTTCAGCTAAATAAAAGACTAAGAAGTAACTGAAAGAAAACAGCTTAGTCAGTATAACTGCCTGGCACTTCTGCTGTTTTAATTAAAACAGTAATTCCCACATCTATCTCACCCTCACCCCAGAGTACATATGTCTGAAGGAAATTTGAATAGTCACAGCTAGAAATGTGACAAGTCTACCAAAAGGAGATAAAAGGAACTCTGCTAAACATTCACAGTGCTTAAGACAAATCCAAAACTATAGTTGTGTTGCTGCTTTAAAAAGAGAGAACTGGGCATGGTGGTCCAGCTAGGGAGACTGAGTCATGAGTTCAAAGCCAACCTGGATATCTTCTAGTAAACTGTACTAAAAACAGATTCACATTAAAGCAAGATTTCCTACCTTGTTTAATGATAAATATACTGATGCTTCCCACTTTTAAAATCACAATAAATTTAATAGTGTAATTTTATCAATTTAACTTTAATTACATGTATTGAAATTATTGCTCATAGGTAAGTACAAATATACTCATTTTAATATGGTTTACATACATTTATTTCAGAGGATTATTTTTGTTTTATGGTTTTGGTTTTGAATATTGTCTGATCCTGTTTGTATTAAATATCCCAAGCAGATCAATCCAAGGAGACAAAATGTATACGAATGACTAACAAAAGTCGGGTAGGACAGAAACCAAAGAAACCAAAACAAAATGTTTCAGTATTGGAGTATTGAAATATTTATATGCGGGGCTGGAGAGATGGCTCAGCAGTTGAGATCAATGACTGCTCTTCCAGAGGACCGGGGTTCAATTCCCAGCACCCACATGGCAGCTTACAACTGTCAGTAACTCCAGTTCCAGGCAAACACTAAGGCAAATAAATAAATAAAGTTTCTTAAAAAAAAAATATTTATATGCTAGACAGAAGCGGTAACTGTAGTATAGTAAACTACACACCATTCAGTCATTCCATATACAATGGTTAACCTTATGTTTTATGAATTACACGTCAATAAATTATCATTTAAAGCAATTCACCCTACTTCCCGCTCACTCTCTCTGCTTTGATCTGCTTTGTACGCGCACTGAGGACCTGACCTCACGGCATCATGTTTCTGCCACTGTGCCTGCCCCATGCCGCCTGACCTCCTCACCACGATGCGCTCTTATCCCTCCAGAACCGAGAGCCACAATAAGTCCTGAAGATGACTGGGTCAGGATGTTTCATCACAGCAGCGGAATAATACCTAGTACAGTTCATCTTTTAAAAGTCAGAGAGACAGGGTTTAAAAGCGTCTGGATGCTGCACTGGGAACTTGACCAGGGAGGAGGAGGGACGCATCCACCTCTGATTTCACACGTGGCTCTCTCTCCTGTCTGGTCCTTCTTAGATTACTACAATGGGCTTGCAAAATGGGAGTGGGGGCAACGGTAAGAAAAGAGTGACTCAGTGGTACCCAGAAGCTATTAGTTACCTTCACATGAACTTGTAAAAACCTGTGGCAAAGGCCCGTCCAGTATGAGCTTTGCGGTGTTAATATTGATCCTATAGTGAGGTGACCGGACTTCCCCACCAGGGAGCAGGTTAATTGGTAGTAGGTTTTTCTACGAGGACATACTAAAGTGACCTCCACATTCAACAGAGTCATTTCTTCTTCCTCGGGGAACAGTGCAATACAAAACGAAGATGTGCTTGCTGTCAGCAGTCTGGCTTTGTAAAGGCTCCCATGAGACCATCACTCAGGATACATCAGCATGCATCCTACGCCTTTGAATTCATGGGCTGCCTTTGATGGGAGACTTTAGGGGTCTGGGAAGATGAAGGCACACTCAGCAGCGACCTTACTTCCCAGACTGCTCTTGTGTGATGGAACCCGGGCTGATGGCTCCTGGCTGATGAAACCTGCCAGCTCACTTCCCCTGGCACAAAGCAAGCATCTGGTGTCAGGGTCAATATTTACCTTCACTTAATGCCCACAGTGCTTCGCCTGTTTGTTTACTTATTCAACAGGCAATTAGGCTTCACAGAGCAAAATCCTTTGTTCTGTACTTGGATTACTGAGCATCTAAGCTATGGAAAACAGCTTTCAGACAAGCCTGTCCAGGCCTTGGTGTGTAGGGCTTGCCAGCAGCTGCTGCTCTGATGCAGGGAGAAAAAAATACACCCACATAAGCAGACACATAAATACTGAGACTAGATTGTTATTGCTACATATAATGCATATATTTGACTACTACTTTATTAAAATAAGGCATAGGCATTATTTTGAAAATATTTAATCATAGTCTGTAATTTTGGCATACATCCCATTAATGTGGATTTTTAAAAAGTCTTTGAAAGGTTTTTGTGAACAGAAATTATTCAGAAATTTTTAAAAGTAAGTGATGTATCAAAGCTAAAAAGAAAGCTCTAGGGTTTTCTTGAGCTTTTAGTAAATTTACAGATTTTACCCTATTCTCAAAATGAACACATTTTAACATCACTTTAAAGGAAGTTTTGATAAAATTAGTATATAACCTTACATTTTGAACTATGTCTATATATATGTCTATATAAAACTTTATTATCATATAATATATGCAAATTCTATTTGTTTATTTAAAAGTTAATTTTCAGCTGGGTGGTAGAGCACATAGCTATAAATCCACCCAGCATTCAGAAGGCTGAGGCAGGGAAATGGTGAGATTGAGGCTAGCCTGGGCTACATATAAGCGGGGGTGGGGGGGGGTGGGGGGGGTGAAAGGACTTTAACTCAGTGATAGATCAGTTGCCTTGCATATGCAAAGCCTTTGACTTAACTGTTTATTAAAAAAAAAAAGAAAAGAAAAAGAAGAAAAGAAAAAACCTTCTAAAAATCAAAGTTATTTTTATACAGAGATATTAAGCACTGTTGGAGAGATGGTTCAGCAGTCAGGGCTCTGGATGCTCTTCCAGGCTCCAGTTGCCAGCATGTACATGGAAGTTAATAATTGTCTGTACCCCTAATTCCAGGAGATCTGAGGCTCACTTCTGAGGCATGCATGTGGAGTACAAATATGTATGCAGCAAAACATGCATACATATAAAAATATTTTTAATCTTAAGATATTAAGTATATAAGCATATTATTTATTCTTTTTAAACTTCTAATCCTATTTTAAAGCTATAAAGATATTTTACATGTGGACATATAGTCACGAGCTTAAGTTAATATTTAATGATGACTATATCTTGGAAGCAGCAGGCTTGTCTATTCCGCTAGGCTCAATTGTCTTAAATATCACAAATACATAAAAGCACCAATAATACACAAACAAAAACACTACTGATTCTCTGGGTTTGCTTCTATATTTAATTCGAAGTCTTCCAGAAATTAAACAGATGTTTTAAAACAAAAGAATGGGGCTGCATGGTCCTGGCACCTGTGTTGGGAAACTCACAGCTGTCTATGGCTCCAGCTTCAGGGGATCTGACACCCTCTTCTGGCCTCCAAGGGCACCTGCCCACATGCCCATACACACATACATACACATAAATGGAAAATAAAATAGACCATAAAAAACAAGGAAAACATGACATCTCAAACATTTTGAGGGTTAATTTCTCAGCAGTTCATCAAAATCACAAATACTAGCAGAGACTTGAGATTTGGGATTAGAGATACAAAGTATCAACCCTCTGGATTACTTCTGTGGTCAGTTTAGCACCAGCTCACAGTTGCTATGGGAACTTGGAGGGACCAGAAGTAAGTCTTCTAAGTCCACAGGAGCCTAAGTCAATTTGCAGGCCTTTAACAAGGAATGTTCAGGCCTAGACTTCATCCTTCCTTCTCCTTCAACGACAGCACAGCCAGAAACCCAGGGATTGCTGTTCTTGCCCCAAGTTCATGAGTTACTTAAGCTACCACCAGATTAGAATCAGTTTCTAACATTCAAACTCTTTATCTGGGATCTGTCCCTTCTCTCCTTCCCCGTGGCTATTGCCAGACTTAAGACTTTCTTTCTTCAGATTTTCAGTGATCCCCTTCTGAGTCTCCCCTGTTTAGGGAGCTCTACCTAAACCACATCCATTGTGATAAGAACCACCTGACCTTCCAGCTTTCCATCTCAATAATGATCACTGTAGTGGATTCAATGAAAATGGCCCCCATTGGCCCATAGACACTGTTAGGAGGTGTGGCCTTGTAGGAGGAAGTGTGTCATTGGATGTGTGCTTAAGGTATCAAATGCTCAAGCCAGGCTCTCTCTCTCTCTCTCTCTCTCTCTCTCTCTCTCTCTCTCTCTCTCTCTCTCTCTCTCTCTCTCTTCCTGCTGCCTGACAATCCAGATGAAGAACTATCAGCTCCTTCTCCAGCACCATGTCTGCCTACATGCCACCATGCTTCCCTCCATCATGATAATGGACTAAACCACTGAACTGTAAGCTAGCTCCAATTAAATGTTTTCCTTTATGAAAGTTGCTGTGGTTATGATGTCTCTTGACAACAATAAAAATGCTAACTAATGCAATCACCTTGCTCCAATCATGGTTGTGACATTGGCCCCCTTTCCGATAAGGATCAGAACAATCCTGGACAAAGCAGTCATACTCTTTCATGATGAAAAACCAACTCCCTTCAGTTATAGTGAGAGTAACCACTACCCCCTTCAATAATGCTGAGAACAACCTCCAACTTCAATTATACTGACAAACACCTCCCTTCAGGTGTAGTGAGACCCACACCTGATAGCTGGTGTGAGCCACTGCAATGACAAATACATGCCAGTCACAGAGCTGGAGGCTTTGCCCATATCATCTATGTTCTTCAAACCCCTGGATAATATAAATAAATCATTGCACATTTTAAGATAAGTAAACTGAAGCTCAAAGAGGTTAATTCACCTTTCCATGACCTCTGTGTCAATTTAAAAGGGAGTGTGTTAAATGCAACTGCTGAATAAGTCTGTCCCAGCCCAGAATCCTCTCCTTCCTCCATCTATGACACCCTATCAAAGCTGGATTCCTTCCTCAGGGAAGACGGCCCCACCCAGCCCTTGGTCTGATTTAGGTGTCCCTCTCTTGGTTTTCCATAGCACGTTCTACATTCCTCTGTAAGATGTTTAGCACACTACTGTAAATGACTCACGTGGGCTTCCTCAGCCTCTGCAGCAGAAGAGTGGGAACATGCTTGTCAGGGTGGGTCATGATAAATGGAACAAGCAAATAGGTAGCACTTCCCTTGACTAAAGAAAGCTCCCATGGGGGCTAGAGAGATGGCTCAGAGGTTAGGAGCATTGATTGCTCTTCCAGAGGACCTGGGTTCAATCCCAGCACCCACATGGCAGATCACAACTGTTTGTAACTCCAGAGATCTGACACCTTCATACCAATGCACACAAAATAAAGTTTAATAATAAAAAAAAAAAAGCTCCCATGTTAGAGATCAAAATATTCTACTCATTGGCCCAGGAATCCTGGGCAAGTCAGTTAACCTTTCTAATTCTATCACAATGGTTATAAGAGAATAATAATGCCTCTTTCTAGGCTGTTATGAAAATTCAAACACAATTTGTGTTGTTTATTTGTCAAGCAGTACAGCAAAGGCTGTTGCCATTATGCTATTGTTTTATTGACCAGCAAAGAATCTTTTGCTTCTAAGTGTGTCTGTAAATAAATTCTGTAAGAATACAGTACCCTAAAGGCAAGAACCTGGCCTCTCTGAAGACCAGGAATAAATCTGTGTTGTTCAGAATCTGCCTCCCACTTCTAGACACAGCTTCCTTTCAGCCCAGCCAGAGGACTCCAGAAGTCTTCCCTGTCTACATGCTTTATTCCAGTTGAAATCAACATCCATTGAACTCCCACTTCCAGCAACTACGGAGCCTTGTGAAGGACACAGTAAATAAGAACAGATCTTCGCTTTTACAGGAACACAATCTGATTCTCAAAAAGGAAACACCAATCCCTTCTGACCAATACACACACAGCACATATTCGAAGGAGGCCATGACAGGATTTGAACTGAGAGGAAGGGAAGAGGCAGTCAATGAGATCATCTTGCCAGGCATGTTTGCTTGTGGAAAGCCCAGAGCAGCTGCAGTACAAAAATACTGAGATTGTAGAGCATGCTGAAGCGCTCCAAATAAATCAACTTTATGAGCTGGAGTACTGTGAATTATTATAGTAAAACCAAGGTCCTCAAGTGCTGAACCACACAATATGTGATATATGGAAAGAGCATACAGGATTGTTGCAGAATTTGACTCTCTGTTCAGGCCTAGCATTTGAGAAGATTCTCCGGCTGTAGTGCTAACAGGAAAGTGGAGAATTGCAGGCTGGAGACATGATGTCCACTGTGAAGGGAAGTCCAGACGAAAGGAGAAGAGCCCGGCATTGGGACATGAGCCCTGAGAAAGGGTGACTCTGTGTTACACCTGTCATGGTTCTGAATATTTTTATGAGGATGACGTCATCTGATTCTTATATCCAAGCATGGTGTCCAGGAACCCTTTGACTTCTGACTAGGTGACCATTGTGTATATTACACATCTGACAGGACTGGAAGATGACTTCCTAAGAACTTGTCACCTGCCAGAAGTCTAACCGGCACTTAGACACACCTTCGCTTAACATTTGACTCTAGAAAAGTTGCCTGGTTTGAAGTAGAATCTAGTAAACCATTATCTTGGTGACCAAATAAAAAGACAGAATAAGCACTAAGTCCTTACTCTATGACAGACCCAGGCTAGAGGCTGGACCATGAACAGCAAGGAACAGCCACCACAGGGCAAGTCCTGGGAAAGGAGGCAAGCTTCCTAGCCCATCACCCTACCCTGCAGGGAGGAGACAGTTTGGCAGGCCCTGTGGGTGAGAGTTCTGAGAAATCCCAGAAGGCAAGGGGACCCTGAGAACAAACAGCAAAAATGATAAGAGGAAGGCTTTTCCCTGATTTTAGCTATTTCATAATTTGATCCGAGATAGCCTTTATTTTCTGGGCTTACCCAACCCATTCTAAGAAATTTAGAATCATGCCTCTATTTCCAAAGACACTGAAAAATCTACAGCCTTCCAACCATGGCCATTCGCTAAGAAATTCTGTGGCTCTGCCCATATGTTTCCATATAATCCCCTCTTCATGACTAGTCTACAGGGAGCAGATGTTAGTTACCTACAAACAATATGTACAGCACCCAGGACATAAAAGACAGTGTGATGAGGTAGCTAAAATTGTACTGCTGCTTTTCAAAATGTACTGAGGCCTTCGGGGAGGCCTTCCAAAGCCTTTCTGGTTTATGTATAAGGCACCAGCCAGCCTGCAGAACTTGGGGGAGTTCCTCTCTGCCCCAGCTCCTACACAGAAGGGCCAGAGTTACAACTGAACAAGGAAAAAATGGCAGAAAAACAATTCAACCAGAATCAAAGCAATTTCCTCTCCAAAGCCTGATTTAGATGGTTTTCTTTGGATTGTAGAAGAGATTTGCATTTGAATTTGTGCTCCGACATGCCAGCAGAGCTCAAGATTATATTATCCCCTCCAGATCCCACCTTCTTCCTTCCTCTAAGGCCGCAGAACCACCTCAGCTGCTCTCTTGTTTGGTAGCTTTTCCCTCAAGTGTTCGCTTAATGGTCCTTTGTCTTCTAAGACCCATAAGTCAGTGCCTTTAGGACAGTTAGTGTGTGCCTTGCTGATAAAACACTTAAGTATTTCATTTAGAATCAAACCCAGTTTCCTGAGGAAATCACAAAATGGTTGAAAATGCTAGTATGCGAAAAACCAGGTCACCAGGAAAAATCATCTTTTTTGTCATAAAGTGCCAGAGACAGTTGTGCAAAGAGACATCAGTAAATGCTAGGGGCAGAAATCACTTTAGTTAATCCTTAAATACTAGACTGTAGGCAATGAGAAAGTAAAGTTTTAACAAAATAAGGAACATGGCTAGCTTCAGCAAACTCAACAGAATTGCTGCAAAAGCATTTTTTGGGGGGAGGATGGAATTTTGATATATCAATGTTTGCGTGGCCCTTGGCAGGAAACAGAGCTCTAGGCAAAAAGAACAAAATCTGTGATTTGAACCACTGACACCAGGCTTTGGTGATCCTTAGGCAAGATTGGTATTTATTCAGCCGCATCTGTGTGTCTGTCTGTCTGTCCGTGTCTGTGTGTTATTTTCCTCATACAACTCTAAAATTGTTTGCATTAGAATAGTTGTGTATATGTCCCAAGGTAAAGTAAGTTTGTTAAAAAAAAAAAAAAAAAAACACACAATGAAAATGATAGTACTTTAGCAAATTCAGTAACTTTGTTATACAAGAAAACAGGGAACATGGGTTTATTATGGAAGAACAGCACTAAGACATTAGGGTTACAGTTAGACTTAGGCTTAGAAGAATATGAAAAGAATAGGAACTGAGCCTAAGAAACTGAGCAGGACAGAGTGTCACTTTGAGAAAAGACACACACATATTGTAATTCTACTGCAGAGAACCCTAAATCTCATTTATAAGGAATTGGCCTGCCTTCCTTCATTGCTCTGAAGCTGCTTGCAACAGAACAGCTTTACCTGTGTTCCCAGGTAAAAAAGGTTTGTGCAAAACAGAGTGAAAATGGCAGTTGTGTTTAAAGTGCAAGAATGTATGTATAGAATTCAGAAGGCAGTGAATCCCTCAAAGCTTGGTTTAGAGGCATTCTATCGGAGTTCCAGTTGTCACACAGCTGCTGGGATCTGCACTCCTCACTACTGAGGAAGCTCTCTCGTCTTTCATCATCAATGAATGCTTAGGATACAGAGAAAACAGTCCCTGCTCCAAATCTAGCTATGGTAGCAACATCACATCCCTACAGAAGCCATAAAGTAATACTAATGAGGTAAGCCACTGGAGATTATGATAGACTAAATGACTAGAGGTACCATCCAGGAGGCTGATTGCTTCCATTCAGACCCAATAACTACAGTAGTCCTCTCTTATCCAAGGAGCAAGGGTGTTCTAAGACCCTCTGTGGATGTCTAAAACTAAAGATATTATCAAACACACATTCATATGAATAGTCTCATAATCTTCATAAGTATCAGTAATATAAAGTTTATTAATTAGGCACTATTAGATTCACAGTAGCTAATAATAGAAATATTCTTTTTTATTTTTATTTTATAATATAAATATTATAAAATGTACCATAATAAAAGTCACATAAAAGTTTCCTTTCAGCTAAGCAGTGGTGGTGCACACCTTTAATTCCAGCACTCAGGAAGCAGAGACAGGCAGATCTCTGTGAGTTCAAGGCCAGCCTGGTCTATAGAGTTAGTTCCAGGACAATCAGGACTACACAGAGAAACCTTGTCTCATAAAAACAAAACAAAAAATCTTTCTTTCTCTCTGGCTTCCATTATGCATTTTTCTTTTTGCTTAATGGAAGCACTTTATAGCCTCTTTTAGGTAATCGAATTTCATCATCAGAAGTATCATTACTTTTGCATTTGAGGACGGTGGTAGTTTGAATGTAATTGGCCCCCATGGGCTCATAGAAAGTGGCACTATTAGGAGATGTGGCTTTGTTGGAAGAAGTGTGTCTTAGTTCACCTTCTGCTACCTGAGGATTAAGGTGTAGAACTCTCAGCTCCTACTCCAGCACCATGTCTGCCTGCATGCCATCTGGCAAGATGATAATGGCTAGTTCTCCAAAATTGTAAGATAGGCCCAATTAAAAGTTTTTTGTGGGGCTTGAGAGATGGCTCAGAGGTTAAATGCACTGATTGTTCTTCCAGAGGTCCTGAGTTCAATTCCCAGCAACCACATAGTGGCTCTCAACCATCTATGATGACATCTGGTGCCCTCTTTTGTATAATGTATAATAAATCTTTTTTTTTTTTTTTAAGTTTTTCTTTATAAGAGTTGCCATGGTCATGGTGTCTCTTCACAGCAAAAGGACATTAAGACAAGGGCGATTGTTGGGTATAATAGAGCTACCTGAGTACATAACTGTGACACACTACAAAGCACTGTTAGTTGATCTGATAACCAAGATGCCCACTAAGTGACTAGCAACTAGGTGATATGTACAGTGTGGATTCACTGGACAACAGAGAGATTCACATCCTAAACAGACTAGAGATAAGTACTGAAAGACCCTTAGAGGAGACCCCAGCCCCAAGAACCGACACAGATCACTGGCTGTAAATAACAAGAGGTTTTTTTAATACTCACACAGGTGCCTGCAGGCGCCCACACAAAGAACAGCCCCCTTTTATAAGGAAAAAGGGAGTCTCATTGTCTACTTTGATCTACATACAAAGTTCCACTAAGGGGTAATGCTGAAAATCATATACAAGGTTCAGCTATGGGGCAAGGTTGTAAAGGTTTTGATCCTGGAGGTGCTGTGAACATCTGGTTTGTGTTAAGATTAGACACTCCTGGTCTCTTCACCCTCCCGTGGCCTTCCTTATCTTTTTTCAAAGAACTCCTAACTGCTGGGTTCTTGATTTACTGAAGCTTGCCCACAATATGACTTCCTGCTAATTGGCCAAATGTCCTTCAGCTAGGCTTGCCCTCATGTTGACCTCTTGCTAGCTGGCCTTGTGGAAAATTTGCTCTGTTTTGGGTTTGGGGTCTTTCAGTACTATAAGGGTTCATCATACTACTGAGTATGTTGAACAATTATATGTCTACGACTTATTACCTTGTAAAATTTTTTAAAAGTATTTCCAGAGTTTGATTGACTACAAGAAGCTGGAACCTTGAAAAGCAAAGACACAGGCAAAGGAGAACTATTTGTGTTGGTTTCTGTGGTAGTTTGAATGTAATTGACCCCCGTAATCTCATAGATTGTAGCACTATTAGGAGGTATGGATTTATTGGAGTGAGTATGGCCTTGTTGAAGAAAGTGTGTCATTGTGGGGCACACCTTGAAGTTTCCTGTGCTCAGAATGCCACCCACTATCTCAGTCGACTTCCTGTTGCCTACAAGATGTAGGACCCTCTGTAAGTATTCCACGTGGTTGAGCCAACATGGCTCCGGAGGGACGCACCTTGTACAGAGGCAGCACTGTATACAGAAACACCTCCCTAGATGCATACGGAGGCACGCCCCTAAACGTGACTATGTTAAACCCATGCACACACCTTCTCTTAAAAAGAGACACTCTCTCCTCCTGTCCTGCTTCTCTGCTTCTGTACCCACCTGGGAACTCCCTTAAATAAACCCTCGTGTGGCCTTGGTAGTGTGAGTGTGTGTGTGTCTCATGCACAAAACCAACACCCTCAGCACATCTGCCTGCATGTTCTCCACCATGATGATAATGGACTGAACCTCTAAACTATAAGTGAGCCCCAATTAAATGTTTTTATTTATAAGAGTTGCCTTGGTCATGGTGTCTTTTCACAGCAATAGAAATTCACACTAAGACAGTTGCTTTACTTTTTTTTTTTTTTAAAAAAAAAAACTTTATTATTTATTTACTTATTTGCCTTGGTGTTTGCCTGGAACTGGAACTACAGACAGTTGTTAGCTGCCATGTGGGTGCTGGGAATCGAACCCGGGTCCTCTGGAAGAGCAGAGGGTGCTCTTAACCACTGAGCCATCTCTCCAGCCCCGACAGTTGCTTTTCTGTTTGCTTTAACAAAATGCCCAACAGAAGCAGTATGAGTAAGGGGGAGTTCATTGGGTTAATGGTGTAGTGGTGGGAACATGGTGGCAACTGTTGACATTATATATGAGAGGACCGAGCAGATATGATAACAGTCTGCTCAGCCTTCTGCCAGAGATCAGGCCTCAATTTCAGTCTCCTGAGCAAGCAGTTTCTGAAAGAGCCACAAATAAAGGGCAATCAGTCTCCAACACCCCAACAGCGGGGACAAGGAGGCCTGGTTCCATGCAGTACCAGGCCTGAGCCATAACAGATCAAGGTAATAACCAAATAAGGACAAAACCTGGGACTTGTCAAAGCCTTCCCCAAAATAGGAAGATTATAGCCCCTGACTAGCCCTAGGCAATATGGAATGTACTAATATGATTGCCACTTACTTAAGCTAATTGTAAATAAAAATATCTAACTGCTTTAGGAACTCCCCTTCAGTTGTGCTTTAAAGGATCCTGCAAGCTTCTCTTGGGGTCATTGCTGTTTTGTCATTGTACAGGATGAACGGCCCCAGCATGCTGTAATAATAAACACTTTTGCTGATTATATATGTGCATGGTGGCCTTTTGTGGGACTTCTCAAGGGCCCTAACAATTTCCACAGTCAGGAAGCAGAGAGGCGAATGACTCAGCTTAATCAGACAGACAGACAGACAGACAGACAGTCTGGGGCCCCAGCCAGTGGTGCTACCCACACTTAAGGTAGGTTGTCCCTCTTCAGATAAATCTCTCTGGAAATGTTCTCACAGATACAACCAGAGGTGTCTCTTAGGTAGTTCTAAATCTAGTCATGTTGATAATAAAGATCAATCATTGCATTACTGCACTCCTCCTACAAAGAAAATTGAGTCTTATATTGCTGTAGTTTCCAGTTTTCAAACCTGAAGCATCAGATGTTAATTTCACTCACTGGCTGACGGGTGGACGGGTGGATGGATGGACGGATGGATGGATGGATGGATGGATGCTTGGGATCAATCCTAGAACTACATGTGACAAGCCCTCTCTCTACCAATGAGTTTCACCCTCTGCCCTTCAAAACCTTTCATGTGTATGTAAGAAAGGCACTGGAATTGGATCACCCAGAACTTCACATATGGGAGGCAAATGCTTTACCACTGAGTCATTCCATCCACCATATTTAAAACTTATTTTATTTTATGTATTGGCATCAGAGATCATGGAACTGGAGTTACAGATAGTTGTGAGCTGCCATGTGAGTGCTAGGAATTGAACCCAGGTTCTCTGGAAAAGCAGCCAGTACTCTTAACCACTGGGCCTTCTATCCAGTCCCCAAACTATTTTTAAACATTGAAAACTAACGTTAATTTAAAAAAAAAATAGCGCTTCACCAGCAAACCAAAGCCAGATACAGGACCTAACCTGTCCTGAGCAGCCAACTCAAAACACTGACACAAACTGTCACACAGTGTTTTCAAATGTCACATCAGTGATGAATATAGTGCAATCTTATCACTTCTCTCTCCTCCTCTCAATTTCTGAAAAATTCTAAAATATAGGATAGCTTCTGCTTCTCTTAAAAATGTCTGGCACAAAATAAAACTTTTTAAAAATAGTCTTAATAGGGTACTGGAAGTCTCCTCACTTCATTCTCTCACTATTTTGGTGTGTAGGATTTTCTGCATCATAACTGAGCATCTTGGAAATTTTCTAACCATGTACCCTTAACGCTTATATGCCATCTTTCCTTGTTTTCCCAAAGGCTGTAAAAATAGCTAGGTATACTGTCCTTTTCCTTATTCAAACCCTTAAGCACAGGACTGGAGAGATGGCTCAGAGGGTGTGAGCCTGACATTGGTTGGAGCCCCAGAGCTCACATAAAACCCAGAAAAGCAGTAGTGCAAGCATCTGAAATCCCAGTGTGCCGCTACTGGAAGATATGGGAGGCAGCACACTAGGATTTCAGATGCTGCAGCCGCCCACAGGGCAACCCACCACACACAGCAGTGAACAAGACCTCGCCCCTAAGAAGAAGGTAGAACCTCCACATACAAATGTTCTCTGGCTTCTGCACGTGTGCTGTGGTACACATACACACACACACATACCATGCACATGTAAAAATAAGTAAGATTTAAAATTAAAAATAAATACATAAAACTCAAGTCCTCCTGATACTCCAGACTCCCATGGAATTTTTACCAATGGGAAGGAAGTTAATGATCTGCTTTTCACAAGCACTGCACGTTCCCTCTGCCCTCAGTATGCTTCCCACTCTTGAATTTTTAGCCCTAGCATGAGTGTTACACCCACCTAACACTAATGCTATCAAACAGTCTACAAATTAGGAAAAGACACCCTTCACTATGCACAAACACTTGGGAAAATCTCAGAATCAGTAAAGCTCCACTTTCTTCAAGATTGTGTTCTGTAGACAACCCACACAGTCATAAGAATGGCCCTGGATACGCCTTCCCCAGAGGCACTTTTTCTCCCTTCTGCCTTCGATGTCCTTTTCTTTTGTCACCTCATAAACTTCTGGCTTTCTATCTTCACAATTAGGCAGCCATTCAATAAAGAAAAGGCTAACCCATGTGTTCATATGCCACCCCCAGGTCTAGACTCTGCAAGAGTCTGCCAAACAGGGTAATGTCTACTGAGATACGTGTTGTAGGACAAAGCTATTGGGGGGAGATGCTATTCACATGTCTATTCACCCCAGTTAGGGAGCCCACGACAGACCAAAGTATGGATTCATGTAGTAAGAAGTTTCTGGTGCGGACTAGCCTCAAGATCCAAACCAGCAGTTCCAAATAGACCGCCCACAGCTTCTTGGACCAAATAGTTGCACAAAGTCTTAGAATAATTACATTCTGTTTGGCCTATGGCTCAGGCTTATTGCTAGCTATCTCTCAAATCTTGACCCATTTCTATTAACCTACGACTTGCTACATGGCTCAGGGTTTACCTGAGTTCCTTTACATCTTGCTCTCTTACAGCATCTCATAGCATCTCTCTGTGACTCCACCCTTCTTCCCCTTTATCTATGCTTGGATTTCCTGCCTGCCTATAAGCTGGCTTGCCATAGGCCAAACAGTTTTTTTCATTATTATCCAATGATAATTCACAGTATACAGAAAAACATCCCACATCAGATACCACCCAAGTCCAACTTGATGAATCAATGACTTTTACTGGAGCTACTTACAGGAATATGGGTGAGGGCTTACTTACAGCAGAAATGACTCAAAGACAGCTACATCACCAATGCCCAGCCCAGCATGGGAGACAGCTCACAAAATCTGGGAAACCTAGAGCATCCTGAGCAGCCTTCAAGCATCTCAATAGGTTGGGGGATGTCTTTTCTAAGTAACTCTGGTCTAAATTTCTTTCAGGAATCTCAGCTGTTTTTTTTTTTTTTTTCTCTTCCAGGCAGATGTTCTGGTCTCAGAAAGCCTTCTTTGTCACTTGACTTTTCTGAGTGTTTTTGTTGCGTGACTTGTCTTAAAGTCTTTTTAGCATGGTTTGTCAGAGAGTCATGTTTGTAGCTTTACTCGGCTTCTCTGAGGAAACTTTCAGCTTTTATTGTTTTCTCTAGCAAGAAGGCCCTAGTGAATCCAGTTAGTTTTAGGAACTTCCTGAAACTGTCTAGAGTTGTTTGCTTTCTGCTTAAAGAGCTTTCCTGCAGAGTGGAATGTTGCAATTTTAAAGGAAATTGCTACACAACATGCCATCCCTTCCTACTACTGTAATACACCACAACCCCTTTAGCAATGACCTCTGAGCCTTGGAGGGTATGACTATAGATGTTTACCTGTGGCTAAGAGTTAGGCCCCTCTGCCACAACAATAGTTACTTATTCTCAAGAGCATCACCAGTGGTTATGAGTTGAGGTTGACAACAGTGGTGATCCACGGATGCAAGCACACATATTTAAAAGGCCATTGACAGGCTTATCACAACCATCTAGTAAAACAATAGAAATTATTTTCCCATTGGGGCCTATGACGTCTCCAAGTCACAAGATGGTATGTTGGCTTATAGTACCAGATGTGAACTCCCTCTTGTGGAGGGGGCCTTAAATACAACTAAAATGCTGTTGGTCTTACACATTAGAGCCAAGACACTATTGAATAAACAAGTACATCTGCCTGACATGTTGGTGTTTTAGCACACAGGGTCCATAGCCGAGTAGGAATGTTGATAGTTCTCTGCCAGCAGCCTACATGCTCCCCTCTGGCACTATAATTTTCAGTACCAGCTTAATTTTTCCATGTCCTACAGTCAAAGCATGCACATGCAAAACCTTCAGCAACAGGATCTTACTGTCTAGTTTTGGCATATAACCAACAGCAGTAGCAATAGCTTTATGGTTTCTGGGGCCTCAAGGGTTCCCCTGCCAACAACTCACAGGAAAGGAGCCCACTCCTGGCACTAAAATTTTCATTTAATCATCTTATGGCCTCAGGGACCTTTTCCACCCATGTAGTATCTGTACTTTGGTTTGTCCCGGGCTCCTTATCTAAGGTGAATAGACATGAATGTAGTGTCCCCCTCCCCGAGAAGGTTTTGTCATATAACATAATGGTGGCCGAATGGGGACAAAGTAGAACCAAATGATGAGTTGGAGAGGAGTGGGTGCATGGTCAGGGCTGTGGGTAGCAAGGCGTGCAACTGAGACTGAGCAGTCTAAGGGCAAGCATCACAGAGGAAATTCCGATACAGTGCTCCTTCCCTGTGCTTTTGTGCTACGACATGGTTCTTGCCATAGGTAGTGAAATGTGCCACTAAGGCTGAGCCTTCAGGATTAGTCATTTCTTTTGAGAAGAAATCCAGGATGGCAGTCTTTGTTTATGTGGTATGGGTGGCATGCCTGCTTGATGAATGGGGTCTACCATATAAAAACCGAGACGCCCTGAAAATGGCTGAAGGTTTAGAGAAAATGTTTGCAGTCTTTAAGATGAATGCACAAGGGTGGAGATTGTTGGCGGCAGCAGCAGAGGTTGCCTGGCCTCTGTGGTGTGTAGTAAGAAATGCATCTGAGGCCAAGATGGAAGCCAAGCAGTAACTTGTCTGTGTAAAGGAGCAATTGTAACAAGAAAGGGAGATGCAGCCAACATCCTTAGCGTTAGCAAGTAAACCAGATGAAGGGGAGGATGGGAGAGAGGTGGTAAAGGCAGTGAAAGACAGTCCTCAAGTCTGACCTTTAGTTTAAAAAAAGAGAGAGGGGAAAATCTGTGATCCAAAGTACAGCTGGGCGCCTTTACAATAGTCTAATCCATCACCTAGGGCTGTCACAAAATCCTCAGCACTTGAACTGCTGGACTTGGAGAAAACTTCTAGACAAGCAATGGAAGAGCCTGTCACAGCCTGGCTTGTGACGCTGCGTGACAGGGGAGTGAGTGGATTTGTTTGGCTGCTTGTGGAAGCGGAAAAACTGAGTGATGTAACTTCTCATCCCTTCTTAAAGCAAAGACGGCACAGTCTGAGACTGGGTGAGGGAAATCAGTCTCCGGGGACTGACTTATGGAAGCTATTAGGAACACATGGTTACCTTCACCTGAGGTCCCACAACCATAGAGAAGGGGCAGGTGCCACAGCAGGAATTAGGGCTAAGAGGAGCTGTTCTAGTGAACAGTTCACTAGAGCAGATAGAACTGTGTTCACAGAGGAGTTTTAGAAAGTTGCTCCAGGGCTAGGAGATGGTTCAGTGGTTAAGAACACTGACTGTTCTTCCAGAGGACCAGGGTACAGTTCCCAGCACTCACAAGGCAGCTCACAACTGTATTTCCAGTTCTAGAGGATCCAACACAGATATACACGTAGACAAACACCAAGGCAAATAAAGTTTTTTGTTTTTTTTTTTAAGTTGCCCCAACAGGGACCTCAAGATTGGTATAAAGCCTTAGAGGGCTTTATAAAGTATAGAGCCCTTTGGTGGAGCAAGATCTTTATAGAGTAGGAAAGGCCTTGGCGGAGCTCAGTGAATTATATAAGTGTTTAAAGAGTCTACAGAGTAAAGGGCAAGCTAGACATAAGAAATCGTAAAGCCTAGGAAGAACTCTGACTGGGTTCTTGAAGGCAAATGTGGCAAGATTTTTGTCAAGCTGAAGTTCTTAATGGAGAAAAAAATTGACAGAAAGCCAAATTGTGTGCTAAAGGCTATGGCATGAATTCTGTTTGGTATTGGAAAAAAGCTGAAATCTAAGAGAGATAGGGAAACCAACCATGGCCGCTTCTCATCCAGCCAGCTCCTCAGGCCTGTCTGTCTCAGAGGAACCCTTGAACTCCAGACCTCTCTCTCCTCAGCTGAAGCTGAGCAGAATTCTCCCTTCTCTCCCTAGAGCTAGGACTGAAGCTGTGTCCTACCACTGCATGGCTGTCAGGCCTTGAACTCAGAGAAACAGCTCCATCTCTGCCTCCAGGATTAACAAGTGACTGGTTTAAAGGTGTGGGTTACCACTTCCTGACCTTCACAGTTTGGCTCCGTGAGTGACTCTGCCCTCTGACATTCCAGACTATTTTTACTAAATCTACAATATATCACCACAAAGAACCTGTTGGAAGGTGTCAAAGCCTGAGGGGCAGCTCACAGAAGACGTGATAAAACAATGCAGGGGCAGATGACCAAGCCTGTCCAAGGGTGGGTAATTAGTTCCCAGACTAAGGAGGATACATTTACTCCCACAGAAGGTTACAGTAGAGGTAGAAATGGTTTGCCCAGTCAGGAACTCCCCAAAATCCAGCTATGGGATGGCAAGAGCTACAGCTACAACCACAGCGCCAAGCCAGGGCCACTCACTCTGACCCTTTGAGCCAGCAGATGCATCTGCGAAGAGCAGGGCCTCGCTCCTCCTGGGCTCTGGGAGGTCTGAGCAGATTAAGTCAGGCTCACTGAGTATGTCAGAGGTGAAGAAAGGTAAGGAGGCTCCGTGGATATGGAAACCTAGAGAAAATGACTGAGGGCTCCAGGTTCGCTGATTAACTGAGCACCTCATATTCATGCCTTGTACCCAACCTTGATTTGTGGAGAAACGATTGAGACAGATTGATGGGCAGAGTGGCACGTGGCTCTAATCCAAGTACTCAGGAGACAGAGGCAGGCAAAGCTGCGTGAGTTCAAGGCCAGCCTGGTCTACAGAGTGAGTTCCAGGACTATAGGAACAAACCCTGTCTCATAAAGAAAAGAAAGGAAAGGAAAGGAAAAGAAAAGGAAAGGAAAGAAAAGATGTTGTATTAAGCCTGCTTCTGTTTGGTTTTGGTTTAGTATCTCTTCTGGGATCATCTGTCACTCTGAGAACAAATGACAGCAGACTTTTAGAGTGCTTCACCAAGGTTGTCTTTATAACCCCACTATCTGTTATGGGATGGTGGTTAGGGATGTTGCCTTGTTCTGCCCATCTTCTCAGAATGGTTTTGTTCTATAGATGATGTAATGCGAAGCTCTGCGTGTTTGCAGATCTGGAGAGCCATTAGAGACACATATGGGAAGGAAGATCAGAGACCAATCTCCACGGGATAAGAGGGTCAGGCACATCTGTAAAATCCCTGTGGTATTATGGTCTGGTAAGATGTGGATGATACCTGACAAAATCCTACAACAGCCTGTAGCTTTTGTCATAGCCATCTGGTGACTTCTAACAAGCAGGGACACTGGGATAGTGGGGCACACAGCTACAAGGACCTTAGTCTGTTTGAAAGTCTCTTGAGCTTTTCTGTCAGACCTCATAGAACACTCTTACCAAGTTATTCAGAGGACGAACAACTTAGGCAAGATGAGGTGTGAAACTCTGCCAGGACCCCAAGTTCCCAGGGGCCTGTACTTCATTGCAGTTATAAGCACAGTTGCAGGCTTTTGTCCTCCGGAAGCTGTGTTGAGCTGTTGACCTTTCTGTATAAAGATCTTCCCTGAATCATGGATTGTTTCCTTTTCAGAGGAGAGAATTGTGAACACAGCCTGTGAGGGATGCTCCGATCCCAAGGAGTGAAGTGTGTGGTGTGTAACAGCTTTACAGAGCTGCTGAAGCACAGGCTTCAGAGACAAGCCCGCAAACAGGAAGCCGAAGCTGCAAATGAATTCAACCTGCCTTAAGATGTAAGTTTGGCTTTGCCCACCATAATATCTAAAGTTTATGTCTGAATTTATTTAGGACTTAAACCATCCCTTACAACTCTCCCTGATGTCCAAGAAGTAGATCTTGCTGTTATTACAAAAAGCCAAAGTAGGGCTTCAGTAAAATAAGAGGTCGTGTCTCACCTAACAGTAGGACCACAATCATGGTGGGAGGGATTCATCCTCATTACAGTGGATCAAGGTTGTCCATATTCTGCAGGCCTAGATTCTAATTGACACCAGTCATGGGTGCCAGGCCGGTGTCCATTCTCTGCAATGGGCCAGCACAGGAATCACATGCACCTCTTCTCTAGGCATCACGTGGCCTATAACACTGCCTTACCCAGTTGCAATTACATCTGTCGAGTGTAGTGTGTTCTCAGGAACGTGTGAAGCCCATCAAGTCCTCTTTGCCAACTTCCCATGTTTCTTGTGGCAACACTGTTCTGATCATGTCTTTGTCATTCCCTCTGAAGTTTCTGAATCCCAGGACTACCAAAACATCCATATCAGAAGTAAACATAACACAAAGGTTAGCATAAATGCTTCTTCTAGCTACCCACTGAGGGTCTCCACTGTTCATAAGAGAACACTGATTTAGCGCTCCAAAGAAAAAAGCTGACTAGTAAACTAATTGTATAATGTGGTTTTGATTTAATGAAACTGTTCCTGTTTATTTTTAAGGAGGGGAGAGTAGTTCACTTTTTGTTATGAACTGGTGGCAGGCTAGCACCCACTCCGTCCAGGCATAGCCTAACAGAGCTATCTGGGGCTCAGGTCCTGGCTCAGGCTTCAAAATTGATTATATTCTGAAATTCTGTCTTTGACAATATATGAACTAAGGTCAAACTGCCCCATCAAGGATGTAATGGTTAGTCTGTTCAGACAGCTGCCTCTTAGCCATTAAATGACAAGGTGAGTGAGTTCATTAGGATTTTCACACACAGCTAACTCCTCCAATGATATCCCATGCAGCCCTAAGAATTTCATGGACAAGACCAGTCAGACAAGCTGTGGCTATAGCAGAAAGAGCCGATCTGTCTCCAGTTTGTTTTCCAATAGACAAAGAGGCATTATGTTCAGGTTGATTAAAGCTGATCGTTCAAGCCAAATTCCTGGGTGAGGTCATGAAGATCAGTCACTGTGGGGGTTATTGCCAAGGGTAATGGAGAAGAGTCCAGCTTTCTCTGCTCAAAGACACATGGCTGAAACCTCAAGTTGAACTTTGAAAGTCTGGTACCTTTTCCCATGTTGTCCTGTACAGATTAAATCTAACGGAGGTAAGTTTGGATCCTTAAACCTCAGCTCTGTTTGGATGCTGTTTAATTTGTGTTGAGATGAGTTAGATCAATCAGTCTCTTTCATCCTCTGAAACCACATTATTCTAGAAAGCTACATCTTATAATACTACAGTACCAAATACTACAGTAAATGTTTCACGCTGCTCATGACTTATTTAAAATTTTATGACTATTAGAAAATTTCCTGTGGTATTTAATTTCACCATTTATTTTCTCATATATTACATTATTGACTCTGTTTATGTAAAATATCTAACCTAGGTATTCAAATAACTACAAATCCTCAAGACAACATTGAGTCTGATAATATAAGTGTACCACAAAAAAATTTACATACTGGAAACGAATGACTATTTTATGAAAAAATTCTGAATGAAAACAGCTTTTAAAAAAATCCATATTAATATGATGTATAATGTAGAAATGACTGGCAATGAGAGCAATTAGCAACAAAAGCATCGTCGCTGCCCTCAGAAGTTGTTCCTCATGGGATAGTTCTCCATCTTAACACCAAGCTCTGGACTAGCAGTCTCTCTTCTAATTAGCAAGGCCCTGGAATTGGCAATGGAAAAAAATTAGTTTTAATTCATAAAATTTTCATTATGCCTTGACATATGAACTCAAAATGAAAATAATTATGACACTTTTAAAAAGTCCAGTTATGCTTGGGCTATACCTAAAATAATTGTTTTTAAGTACTTCAAAGAAACTCTGTGCTGCTGAAGACATGGCTCAGTGACTAAGAACGTGTGCCACTCTTGCAGAGGAAGGACCCAGGTTCAGTCCCCAGCACCCACATCAAATGGCTCACAATAGCATTAAAATCCAACTCCAGGAGAATTCAGTACCTCTGGCCTCAGTGAGCATCTGCACTCATGAACACATGCCCACATACAGATACACATATGCATATTTAAAAATAATAAAAGGTAAGGTTTTTTTTAGAAGAAAGCCTGCCTACAAGCTGTATTACTTATAAGTAATACAAACTGTGAAAAGTGAAATCTTTCTGTAAGATTACAATTATAAAACAAATACTTCACACAGAATATGAAAATAGTTATAGCAGCATGTTAAGCATAAAAGTCAAGTCATGGGACTGTGATATAGCTCAGTGGGAAGAGCTTTTGCTGCTCAAATATGAGGACATGAGTTCAAATGCCAGCACTTCGAAAAAAAGAAACCAGGTATGGCCATACCTGCACACTTATAACCCTGGAGCTGGCTGCCAGCCTAGGTTCAGTAAGAGACCCTGTCTCAAGGGAATATGGTGGAAGTCACAGAGCAGCACATCAGATGTACTCCTCTTTCCTCCATGTGTGCACAAGCATGTACACCTGCACATTCATGTGTGCACCATACACACACACACACACACACAAGCAAATCCTTAGCAGTTTTTTGCCTAGCAGAATAACTTACTAGGGTGTGAAAATGACTCCATTTTTGACACAGTCATGGAAAGCTGTGTAAGGCTCACATTTGATGCTTCCTGCAGCAATGCTGCAAGTTTAACAGTAAAATTCATAGAGCATGAGAAACAGCGGTTCAGATTTTCTTCAGTGCAGCGTTCTCTTGAAGTCTCTGTGTGTTAACTGCTTCTCCCAGCTTCTCTGCACGATGCCAGAGATAACAGCCTTTTGAAGGAGCCGGCTCAGTGGGATGCAGGCAGGAAGCACCTTCGTTTTCCTTATACTTTGATCTTTGAGTGTTTTTTCTCAGATCTCCTCTCTCTTCCCCAGGAAGATGGCGTAAGCTTATCCCAAAGATTTTCAATCCCTTTCCGATTTTAAAAGGTTTTTTTTTGTGGGTACAGTATTAATGAGTACAGTGTGATAGAAATGAAAACTTTGATCTCTCCCGCTTCTGTCCATCACCATCTACAGCCAGCAATGAGGAAGGGGGAGGAGCCAGCTCTATCCATTATATCTTCACAAATCTCATTCCTAGCCTGCATTTTCCTCTCCCACAGACTATGCACCCATTGTACCTTGGGGTCAGGTGAGGTAGCAGAGACAGGTCAGGGATGTGTCAGTGAGCATTCCAAATCACTGCCACAAAATACTCAAAATACACAGCTTAAAGGAGCAAAGGATGTATCCTGCCTCATGGTTTTAGAGCTTTCCATCTCTACATCTGGTCCTTTCTGGGCCTGTGGCGGTACCAGTGGTGATGGTGGAAGTTTATGGCAGAGTGGCCTAAGAAACAAAGTGAGAGACAGGAAAGGACCCTCCAATTCTCCTTCATGGTTTTCAGTGATCTGTTCTTCCAACTAGGACCCACTATCAAAGGTTCCAGGACTTCTCAGTCACACCCTAGGCTGACAACCAAGCATGAGCCTTTGTGGAATACTTAAAATCCAAACCACAATGGAGGCAAATAGGTCTGACTCCAAGGATGCTGTTGGTACTGGACCCTGCATAGTAATGCATTAGAACTGCTTTCATTTGGAGCTGGAGGCCCTTGGTACTCTGCCCCCAGAAACATCCATCACCTAATGTGCTTTGATGCAGGCAATTTGCTTTCCAGAATAACTGGTTTTTCCACAGTCTCACAGTTCCTGGGATGAGTGTGCTACAGGCCCTTTGAGTAAGGACGGCAACAGTGACCCCTCTGGCCAAACCTTAACTATACCAGGCATTGCCCCCACCACAACCTCTCACAACTCCACAAGACTTCACACCCTAGGAGACTGTAGGCAGGAGCCAGGCCCCCAGATCCAACCTCAGGCAGTCACAAGGCAGAATCTTAAGTGAACCTTGACCTGCCTCCACTTCAGTGCTGTCTGTCCCTAAAGGTGAGAGGGCTACATCCCTGTTACTGGGAGGCACTAGTGTAGGCCTCATAGCATGATCTTCCAAGAAGTACCCATGTTCTTAAAAGCTACAAGAGGTAGCATGGTAAGTTTGCAATCATCCAAATTCTAAGCAAAGTCTAAGAGATGTTGTAGCATCTCTCTTTATGATAGAGGGGTTCTTTCCATCCATTTCTCAACTTTGGGGCCTCAATTGAGATCAAGAAAAATCTTGTTCCCTGTACTATATCATGCCCTCCCACTTATTAATAAATGTGTTTTATTTATTGCTTCTGCTGAATTCCAGTGCATAATCCTGAAAAATGAAATGGCAAACCCATTTTGAGTTCTTACGACGTTTTGCTCAAACATGCCGAGATGATAGAGGCCTTTAAAATCTACTAGAGGAATGTTTACAACAATCCGCTCCCTGCAGCAACTCATAACAAGGATTGACAGCACCGGCCTCATTTGCTGAACTGGAAGGGCAGGCCTGTCAGAAGGGTTTGCTCTGTTCTGGGGGTTAAGAAGAAGAGAGAGCAAGCACTCACATCCTGGAGGGAAGGAGATGGGAGGGATCGTGACGGAGTCCGGTGGTGTGCTCCTGACCAGCTAAAGACTTGAGTTTGAGTCCTGTGCGAAAAGTAACTGCAAGCAGAAGCCTATGGATCTGCTTTCATAGGACACTGAGACCATGAGACATAAGGATGCCATCAGTGTGGCTTCTGTGTCATAGTAGGAAGGAGGATGCATCATCCCAGGCACAGGGCACCAGGTACCTTCAGAACACTGAGAACTCAGAAAAGAGAAGTCTAACTTGGGGTTAAAATTTTGAGAGTGTAGAAGGCAGCACCCATGACATGGATATCAGTACAATCTCAGTGGCCCTCCGAGACCCCGGTCAGTGGGATAAGGCAGCTCCTGGCACACGGTGGGGGTGGGGGTAATCCAGGTATTGTCCATGCCCTTCAGTGGGCTCTGAATTCCCTTGATGGAATTCAGTTTTCTTTCACATGTAATCTTCAGGTTCAACCAAGCCAAACAACTCTATAAAGAGAGAGAGAGAGAGAGAGAGAGAGAGAGAGAGAGAGAGAGAGAGAGAGAGAGAGAGAGAACAGTTTAGCCACTGGCCCACTGCATGCACTCTCTTCCACTGGACAGAAACCTCTAGACCTGCACTGGCAGTTCCTCATCTATCTGCCAACTGCCCAGCTTCTGCCCTTGAGTGATGGAAACCTGCATCGCTTGCTGACTTATGATTGCTGGTCTACTTTCTGGAGGGTCCTTGAAAATTCTCAGGCCCACAGTAGAGCTGGGTTCTGTTGTTTCGAAAGTGACCATGACGTCACTTTCACCTTCTGCTGGTGTGAGTTCGGGGCTTCAGTGAAGGTGAGCTTTCAAGACTGTTAAAACCCATGCTTAGGAACTCTGTGACAGGGTAGGTCCTTAATGACCTAGCAGGCTCCACTCCTGCAGTTAATGTCTTAAATCCATTGGTACCATCAATCCCACGAAGGGAATTTTCTCATTGTAAGTCTTATCCTGTAACAGACCTGGAACCTGGCACACTTGGTTTCTGTTTCAAGGGACTTAAAATAACAGACTGAGGCAGGACAATTGTGAAGGGAATTTTTTTCCCTCTAGTTACTATAGAACCTGACTCTATAACTGAACTATGCTTTGTAGTGGAAATAGGACCCCAACAAAAGTATGCTTTTCTCTCTCAGTCAGGGATACTTACTGAAGCATTATTGTATTATTGCTTATTGAATGTCTACTTAAAAATTATCATAAAAGTTTATTATTACAGTTTGTGAGGAGGTAAGTGCATGCCATGTTCTGGTCCAACAGCATAAGCATAATTAACAAAGCCCAACACAAAATACAAAGTTCCTTGGTCAAGTTTTTCAAAATGCTATTAAAAGTAACTAAAATATAAGGTTTCTTTTCTTTTGTATATTTTTTAGCTTCACTTGTGTTTTAATTATTATTCTAGAGAAAGAAATTTAAAATAATTAGCATGAATCTTACAAATTTTTAAGTGGAGAGAAACTTTGCTTTGTCCCAAGTAAGTCTTGGACTCCTGAGCTCCAATGATCTACTAGCCTCAGCCTCTTGAGTGCTAGGGCTGTTGGCATATCCCAGCACGCCTGGCATCTACCATTAGTTTTTAGGTTTGCATTGCTGACAATAAGTGCAGATAGATGTGCCCTTATTTGCCATTTACACTTACTGAACTTTATAACCTATATGTTGTAGTTGATTTTAGATGTTGAAATACTACACAAATTGAACTCAGCGGTTTTTCTTTTACTCCCAGATCACAGTCTATCAACACACTCTGTCTTTACCTCGTTGATGAGGAAAAGCCCAGGGAGTAGAGTGGGCTACTGTTCCCATCATGGTTCCCACTGTCTCTTCGGTGTCAAAGGCTGAATCAGGGAAGCACCATCAATGAAAAGGATAGGGCAAGCTTTCTAGGTTATTTATGATTCTCTCTTCCTTAGCAGGGGTAAAAAGGTTTTCAATAAATAGAATTCCTAGGAATTGCTGTTTGGGAGATACAGGTTCAGATAATCTGAATCAGGATTTCAAAACTTTATGTTTCTGGGAACCTCATCCCCTTCTTCCTGCAGATAGAACAGTGTTGGGTTGAAGTTAGGTTGAAATAGAAAGCGTAGCCCGCAGGGTGTGCCATTTTACTCAGTTGTGAGTATAATGTGATTAACTTGTTTCCGTTTGATTGAGCCTGAACTCTGTGCTCATGAGACGTAGTGGACACTGTGTGAACAGGCACAAGCAAGGGAGGACACAAGCGTGTACATCTTCTGTGATCACACGCATGCTCTACTGTTCCATTACGTTTGCAGATAAAGTTATTAAGACTTTCTAGAAAGGGGCTGGAAAGTGTACTGGCTGCTCTTCTAGAGGACCTGGGTATAATTTCAGTCTGTAACTGCAGTTCCAGGGGACCTGATGCTCATCTCTGGCCTCTGAGGATACCCAGAGCCCCTACATCTTAGACAACAAATTAAAGACTTTCCAGAGGCCAGCAGTTATTAAACTGAGATCAGGACTTTTCTATGCACTGGGCATCCGTGTGATATCACAGGTTGTATATGCATGAGGATGGCCCTCCCTACACCGTCATGTGGCAGATACCTTTCTCAACAGTTTACACATTTTAATAAATTTAACCCTTTCAACAGGTGCACAGTTCATATTTGGTCTCTATGTCACTGACTACAACTCTTTGTAGGTCTTGTAAAACTCAACATTTATCTTAGTATGTCTTTACCTAGAAATGTATTGTCAAAGGGTCTCTTGCCTTATCATATTTATTGTGTGTTTGGGGTGTAAAATTAGGAAGACAGCAAAAGAGACATTGTTACAGAAATGGCATATTTTAAAAGGATATGCACGCCTTATTTGTGTATTGTGGCAGGGGTGTGCCATGGTGTGCAGTGGAACTCAGAGTACCACCTGGACAGATTGGCTCTCTCCTTCTACCCTGTGGGTCCTGGGGACTTGGCAGCAAGTATCTTTACCCTCTGAGCATCTCACTGACCCTGAAAAGGCATAGATTTTTAAATGAATTATTATGACAAAAAGTTGGCAACAAGATGGTTATTTTATTATTTAAATCTATATAGCTTATGATACACCAGCGGAAACATCTTGCTAAGTTATAATCAGGAAATGACTTATCCATCTTTTTGCTCTATGATCCTCACAGGAGGCTGTCGCAACTTTAGGCATCAGACTGGCAGTCTAAGGAGAAAGGAAGCACAAACCTTCTCCTTAGCATATCCTTGGTCTATCTCACTGTCCTAGGCTGTGTGTCAGTACAGGAAAGCAAAGGGGCCAGGGCTTGACAGACTCTTGGGTAGGCCATCTGCAATGCTCATATGGGCTCTTCTCTTGGATCCATGCCATTCCCATGTTCCTTGGCTCATGTATTCAATTCATGTGAAACACAAAACTCTTCTTCCACAGAAACCACTCTAAACTCTCATCTTGTTCCTATGTGACGATCAAAGGCCAGATCCTCAGTCCACATGCTCTTGTAAACATCTGTTGAGAAGCAGAGACGGCGCTGAGCTCACTGTGCGGCTGATGGGGAAGAAAGGCTGGCTACCGTAAGAGCTCTTTCTATAAAATCAAGGATGGACAAAACAGCCTATATTTCATCCTGCAGACAGCAGGAATGAGGTTCTTCTGCTTAGGTTGTGGAGTTTCATTTCTCAGACCTGGCTTTGTCCTTCAGGAAAATCCTCCTTGTCTTCTGGTTATATATCGTGAAGAAGATGTTTCCTGTGCACACTCATTTAGGTCCACCTGATATCAATATTCAGCAGAATACTCCCCCACACTTGTCAGTGTCTGCAGCCATGTTCCGGTGGGTTTCAATTCAGTCTTGGAGGGCTGCTAGTGACAAATTACTAACCTACCCAAGTTTGTTTTATTTCACTGACAGATTTTTCTGTTTAGAGATTGTTTTTGCAATATAATTTTCCTGCAATAACTTGGCATCTGAATTGGTTTTTTGGGTTTTTTTTCCACTTGTTCCTTCAGGACCAATCTCAGCCCTGGTCTGGGCTTTAAGAAGCTGATCTGGGCTTGGCCTCAGTGATTTCCCTGCCTCTAATGTTTCTGTTGTTCTGCAATCTGAAGTTGCTCAAAGCAAGAGTGAGAGCAGAGTGTCTTCACCTTGGTCCTCTTTTTAATGTGTTATCCTAAGAGAAGCAACAGGTCCTGCCCAGCAGCTGTCTCATACCATAGCTCCCTCCCTCTCCTTTTCCCTCAGATTCAACAATCTCTCTCTCTCTCTCTCTCTATATATATATATATATATATATATATATATATATATATATATGTGTGTGTGTGTGTGTGTGTGTGTGTATGTGTCTGTGTGTCTGTGTGTCTGTGTCTCTGTTTCTCTCTGTCTGTCTGTCTGTCTCTCTCTCTCTCTTCCATCCTTATTTTCTTCCTCTATCTATATTCCCTACATCTTTGTTAATAGTTCTCTTCTGATCCTTCAACTTCAGGCTCCTACTATTTCCTACGAGCATTCTCTGCTTCAATATCCCATTTATTTGTTCCTAGCCAAATGTGTGTGTCAATATCTGTATTCTGCAAAAGAGGCATAACATCCTGAAATGTTAAAGAGTGTGAAATTGGTTTTGGTAGACAGACAATCAAATCACTTGAAGGTTATAATTATCACACACCCAAACTATTATTAACAAGCAGATAAAAGCCAAATGAAAGCTGGTCGTGGTGACCCATGCCTTAAATCCCAGAACTCAGGAGAAAGGGGCAGGTGAATCTCTGAGTCTGAGGCCTACAGATCAAGTTCCAGGACAACACTGAGAAACCTGTCAAAAAAAAAAAAAAAAAAAAAAAAAAGACAATAAAGGATTCAATGACATGATACCATTCAAATTCATGAGTAGTTTTCAAAATTAGTGAGAGGTCGGCTGGGGTGGGGGCACTACTTGTATCCCCAGCATCCGGGGAGGGCTGACAGTTTCAGGCCAGTCACAGCCACACAGCAAGACCCTGGGGTTTGGGAGAACAGTAAGAAATTGATATATTGGGATGGAGAGATGGCTTAGAGGTTGGAAGCACGGGCTGCTCTTCCATAAATCCTGAGTTTGGTTCCCAGCAACCACATGGTAGCTCACAACCATCTGTGGGGAGATCTGGTGCCCTCTTCTGGCCTTCAGGCAGAACACTGTATACATAGTAAATAAATAAATCTTTAAAAAAAAAGAAAAAAAGAAAGAAATTGATGTATCGCTATTCTTTCTATCTTCCAGCCAAGGAAAGCGAGATCTGAAGAAGTTAAGTAACTTTGATTTGACCAAACAACAAACCACAGACCTGGGACTTGAACTGGAGAAGTTCATTCCAAAGCCTGGGCTCACAGCTTCATCCACTGACTCTCTAAACAGTATCTGGATAAATGGGTCTTTAGACAAGTTAATCAGAGATAACACAAGTTTCTCCAGCCTCAAATCCTAAAAGCTAAAACCACAGAGTATCCTGTCATTTCTCACCGTTAAATAAAGAAACAGTTTTGGAACGAAGACAGAAACTCAAGATCTTCAGAGAAACCACAGGATCGTGTGAGTCCTTGATAGCAACCTCCACATGCAGGCTGACCTAGTTCCTCAGGGCTCCCCAGCAATGTGAACTTGCCCTTTATAGCACCTATTGTGATTTAATTGTCTTTTATATGTCTGTCTTCTAGTGTGTGAGCTCGTCAAATAAAAGAAATTATGTCTTATTCATCTCTGTTAGGGCTCTGTAATACAGATCATTTAATGAAAGGCCAATTAATAGATAATTCATAAATATCCATGTAATCACATCTTAATTAACCCTTTTGAAGAGCTAGCCACACTCTTCGTAGTGACAGAAAACATCTTTCAGACTTGTCATTGGCTATTTGCTATTTTAGGGACCAATTCATAAATGTACACTTAACAATATGAGACAATAAGATTTAATATAAACTTACATAACAAGTTAGGCATCAAGAGGAAAAAAAAACAACTACAAATAATGAAAAGTTAGTTTCCTGAAATTGAACTTTAGAAGAGAAAAAAAGGGGGCTGGAGAGATGACTCAGCGGTTAAGAGCACCGTCTGCTCTTCCAGAGGACCCGGGTTCGATTCCCAGCACCCACATGGCAGCTAACAACTGTCTGTAGTTCCAGTTCCAGGCAAAACACCAATGCAAATAAATAAATAAAGTTGTTTAAAAAAAAAAAGAGAGAGAGAGAAAAAAATCAAGAAAAGAGATTTTTATCAATCATGCCCTAAAAGTGTTCTGATTTGTAGCAAGCCAGTTGGCCCTTTTATATGATTCTTCCTAGTCTGGAGAAGTGCATGTACATGAGTCCCTGATCACTGTATCCGGAGGCAGGGACAGATCACAAATGTGTCTGACCTATTGCTCTTTGGATCCAGAAAAATATAGTACTGAAGGCTTTGTTCATCTTCAGCTTTTCAGTGGCTGGGGGCGTTGGCAGGAGCTGATGGGCTACAGCAATGGTGGATGCTCCAGGGTGCTGCATTTGTTAAGAGAAGTGAAAGCTGGTATTTACTTACACAAGGCCGATATCCTCCATCCGGTTCAACAACTGAGTTCAGACACACGCAAGCTTCCATTCATCTAAGTACAGTAGATGCTGTCTGAATGCCCTCTTCATGTCAAACATCTTGCCAGAAAGACAGAAGAGCTTGAAGCGTTTGAATAGGATGCTTAAAATGGCTTAAAATCCACAAGGGAGACAAGACAATCTCATTTGGAATTGTGAATAGGGTAAGAGAGAATATACCTTCTAATTTTTAAAACTAATCCTTTAATTTGGAAACAACTGTAGATCAGACACAGTTGTAAGAAGTACCCGTTAGCCATTTTTCTCCCACTGTTTATATCTTTCCTCACCATATTACATGCTATCAAAACCAGGACATTAGCTCTGGTTGCTTGGGATTAGCTCGGTGTGCAGTGGTCCTTGGAGAAGCTTTGGACTGGTTGGGTGTCTCAAAGCAGAAATGAGTGGCCAAAGCATAAAGAATAAGAGGTGCTGGAATGCTTGGTCCTAATTGGAAGGGCCAAGGTTCGGGGAGCATTGCAGAACAGGGAGGCGCGTAAAAGCTGGAGGGTGGGAAACACAGAGCTCGGAGTCTCCTTAACAGGGCACAGCCATTGTACGTGTGAACTCACTGAGGAACAAGACTGAGGGCAGGAGGGGCCAGGAGGCCTCCCTCAGGAAATATTGGCAGTTAAAGGTTGCTTTGGAAGGGGTGCCATTTTCTTTAGTGGTGTAGCCACTACTGATAAGATGTCTGTGCTCAAGGAAATAGTCTCCCACCCACATTCAGGCAAGAAATTCTAATTAAACTCAATAGATCACACACAAAAAGCAGTCATAAAAGTAAGACAATTGACTTGTGAACAAGAAGAATTTCACTGAGTGGAGGAGAACAAGAGTGAAAAAGAATTAAAATTGTCAAGTGACGGGGCTGGAGAGATGGCTCAGCGGTTAAGAGCACCGTCTGCTCTTCCAGAGGACCCAGGTTCGATTCCCAGCACCCACATGGCAGCTAACAACTGTCTGTAGTTCCAGTTCCAGGCAAACACCAAGGCAAATAAATAAATAAATAAATAAAGTTTAAAAAAAAATTGTCAAGTGATTAAAAAAAAATAAATCAAGAAACCAGGATTTCAACATTGACCCAGATAAAATACAGAATCTTGCACTGTTTCCATCGGCATGAGGGACTTGAGGCTGCCCTTCTGCAGACAGGCACTCTGTGCTCTCTCTATTCATCTCTCCCTCCCATCAACCCCTCGTAACCATTCACTGTGACTGTAACGTGCATTTCCATGATGTTAAACTGTTGGTCATCTTTCCATGAGCTTCCCACCACAGACAGGTACATTTTCTTTGGTGAAAATTTCCTTCGTGTGCATTGCTGCTGGGTTTGTTGGTTCCCTTACGTCTGTGATTTAAGAGTCCTGCATGGCAGATAGACGGGCATTGCTCGGATGCATGGCTTGCGAAGACCTTCTCTCAGACCGTAGCATGGCTTTCATCCTCTCAGCAGAGGCTTTTGGGGGTAATGTTTTAATTTTTAAGAAGTCTCATCTAGGGAGCTGGAGAGATGGCTCAGCGGTTAAGAGCACCGACTGTTCTTCCTAGAGGACCTGGGTTCGATTCCCAGCACCCACATGGCAGCTAACAACTGTCTGTAGTTCCAGTTCCAGGCAAACACCAAGGCAAATAAATAAATAATAAATAAAGTTTTAAAAAAAAAAAGAGTAAGAAATCAAGATATTAAAAAAAAAAAAAAAAAAGTCTCATCTATTACCTTTTTCCCGATCCCGTCCACTGCTGAACCTAAGGACTCTTCATTGAGTCTTAGTGACCAAAGTCTTCCTCCTGGTTCTCTCCTGTCTTAGTCTTACATTTTATATCTAAATCTGGATCCCTTTTGAGATACTTGTCCATAGAAGATGTCATATTTGTGCTGATCT
This sequence comes from Sigmodon hispidus, assembly GCA_004025045.1. NCBI lineage: Eukaryota > Metazoa > Chordata > Mammalia > Rodentia > Cricetidae > Sigmodon > Sigmodon hispidus. The sequence continues at coordinate 96,588 of PVIH01000974.1, forward strand.
GCCTCCCTCTATATATCTGCTTGTTCCAACTCCATGTGTTGAAAAAGTGCTCTCCATTAAGCAAAGATGCAAAGAACAGAAACCTATTTGCTTGCCCGGTTCTAGGTTCTTCATGCTGCTCCAGTGGTCTGGGAGCCTCTATCTGTCTCCAACATCACACAGATGATTACTATCATGATACAAAGATTGAAATTGAGTGACTTATAGATCCTACTATATTATCTTCCAGTTTTTCAGCTAATCAACTTCCTTTACCATTCAAAAAAAAAAAAGATTGAAATAATGTTCAAGTCTACAAACAGAAATTTCTGGTATTTTGTCAGGAATCATGTTGTCTGTATGTCAATAGGGAAAACAGGTACCTTTCACTGAGTCTTCTAACCCATAAACATGTTATATGCACAGGCTATGCACATGTTTGCTAGGTAAACAGTATATCATCCGATGGTAAATGATGCTCGTACATTTTCATTTCCATATGTTGATGGTAACTAGAATGCCCTTGCTACTACAGGGCAATGGTGAAATCCCTGGCTCTTTTTCAGCCTCCTCAGAAACCTTACTTCAGGAAAAGGAAGAGAGAGGGGTAAAAGCCCAGGGTGATGTGTTAGATGTTCCATTAGAGCCCCACAAATGCAGAAGCCTAGACATCTTTAGTTTTTTTGGCCTGCTTGTCCTCTCTCTCACGGCAAGTTCACCTCTATTCTGTTGCATAGGCATTCCTTCATGAATAACCTAGTTCTTAGGATTCTAACACAGACTGAAAACCAGCTCTCTAGGAATCCTCTGGGACTCCAGCACTGTAGAATCTATGGGCTTCCAGGGCTGGAGAGATGGCTCAGTGGTTAAGAGCACCATCTGCTCTTCCAGAGGACCCGGGTTCGGTTCCCAGCACCCACATGGCAGCTAACAACTGTCTGTAGTTCCAGTTCCAGGCAAACACCAAGGCAAATAAATAAATAATTAAATAAAAATAAAGTTTTTTTTTTTTTTAAAAAAAAAGAATCTATGGGCTTCCAAAGGCCTGGAGATCAGCCCAACTTCACCCAGTGCAAACTGGTGATAACTAGTACCTTAAAACAAGTGCTCTAAAGCCAACCCGGGGTCCACCTGGGGCCTTGAAGAGGGTGTAGAGTCCAGATACAACATTCCTAAACCAGCAAGAGACCACTGCCAGAAGCTGCACATACCAGCAAACTGAAGCCTCCCTCCTACCCCCGGCTTGGGGGAGGGTCTGGGAAAAAATATTCAAGGTCTTCCCCTTCACAATAAAATTGAACATGCTTGCTTCAACTTGTTCCAAGAAGCTAAGTCGTTGCTTTGGAGCCTTCTTGGTCCCCTCCTCCAAGGGGAAAGCAGGCCATGAGCACAGAGGCAACCCTAACTCCTGACCCCAAACCAGGACCCAAACACAGCACCAGCTTTGGACTGCTTAGCTATCTAGTCTCCTGGACTAAACAACCACTGGGTTCTTGACCTTTCCACCAAGAGGAAACTATTGTTGGGCCTGACTATAAGTACCACAATACCTAGAGTGGCTTACAACAGCCTGTAAGACACTCTAATGCAGAGAGAGAGAGAGAGACAGAGAGAGAGGGAGAGAGAGAGAGAGAGATTACACATCCATTCTGTTAGTTCTGTTCTTTTAGAAAACCCTGAATAAGGGGCTGGAGAGATAGCTCAGTGATTGAGAGCACTGGCTGTTCTTCCAGAGGACCCGGGTTCGATTCCCAGCACCCACATGGCAGCTAACAACTGTCTGTAGTTCCAGTTCCAGGCAAACACCAAGGCAAATAAATAAATAATAAATAAATAAAATTAAAAAAAGAAAACCCTGAATAATATACTATTAGCCTTTTTAAAAGTTAGTTGAATGGCCCTTGAGGCCCTGGCCCACCCCTCCCTGTGGACCTACAGGAATACCTACCACTGTTAGATACACATGTGCTTGCAAATTCCATCACCCATACTCCTGCAAGCAACTTTAATGAAACCTACTGGAGTGCAAGCATACACAAGCATGGGGGACATTTCTCAATCAAACCACTACATATACATGTATGAAAATGTCATAAAGAACATGTTAGTATGCAATTATGTATAATTAATATATACTAATAACCTTTTAAAGTGGATTGAATTAGTAAAAATGAACAAAAAGAAAGAAGAAGAAAGAAAGAAGAAAAAGAAAGAACACAGAGAGAGAAAAGGCCCTTCTGAGAGGACTGGGGTGGGAGTCAGGGAATAAGTCTCTGGACCTGTGAGGAGGCCAGTGTGACTCCAATGGGGAACTCACACTAGAGTAATATGGAGACAACAGTGAGACTATTTGGACCTGAGCATTTGGTAATAACTTCACATATATTGAGTTATTTATTTTATTGAGGCAACTGCTGGCCATTAGCGTTTTCACAGGGGAGTATGTTGGGATTCACAACAATAGCATACTATACCCAAGATCATATAATTAGTAAATAGAAGAGTCTGAGTTAAATACAGGTCATATAATATACATATATATATATATATAAAATGTTTTTAGTCACACAATCTTACTTCCGAAAAGACAAAAAGCTCAAATTTTGATCTCCTAGACACACAAGTGATGAGGTTAAAGTCAAAGCCTTAGAAGATAAATAAATATAATCCAGGGCTGGAGAGATGGCTCATTGGTTAAGAGCACTGGCTGTTTTCCCAGAGGTCCTGAGTTTAATTCCCTGCCACCACATGGTGGCTCACAACCATCTGTAATGGGTTCTGATTCCCTCTTCTGGTGTGCATGAAGACAGACACTCATATACATAAAAAATAAATATTAAAAATCCATATTAAAGAAAGACTGGCAGTTTATGGAAGGAAGACTACACTGAAATTGGAAAGATGCTATCAGTGTCTAGCTATGGCTTGCTTATTTCATTTTCATTCAATTCATTCATTTATGAAATGTCCACATGGTACATTCACCAGAGTTCCACTAAGAAGCAGGACCAGTAAGTATGTATATAAACATAAGTAAATATATATTATGTATAGTAGATGATGAAGAACAGACGAAGAATTTTTTCTATGAAGAAACTTCAAATCAGGATTACAACTGATTCAGTCTTGCCCCAGTAGATTATTGAAAGCAGCCTATAAAACACATCCTCACAGCAACATTCAGACCCAGAGAACTGACTATCTCACACGCATACTACAGTAAGTCACTAGGTCCCTACCTTCACGGAGTTTACAGTATGGTGACTGGAGAATGCTCGCCACTGTAGCAATCCAAACACAAAGAGAATAAAGGTGGGCGCTAGACAGACAACTCTGGGGTTAAAACACTTGCTCTTCCAGAGACCCCAAGCCCGGTCCCCAGCACCCACATGGAGTAGCTCACGATTACCTGGTCCCTTTGGGGGCCAGAAGAGGGCATCAGATCCCCTGTAAGGAGAGTTACAGATGGTTGTGAGCTGCCATGTGGGTTCTGGGAACTGAACTGGGGACCTCAGCAAAAGCAGTTAGTAGTCTTTTGATCTGCTGATCCATCACTTCACCTCCACAAAAGTAGTCCATTCTTCTCCCTCTTCTCCTCATCTCTGCCTGCTGCTCTCCCCTGTACCTCCCATCCACCAAAGTCTCTTTTCTGTTGTAAAAGCAAATGTGTTTGTTTACTTAATTTTTAAATTTGCATATATTTACTTATTATCTTTTTTTTTTATTGAAACAGGGTCTCATTATGTAACTTTGGGTGGCATGTGCCACCAGGCCTTTTTTTTTTTTTTTTAATATTTATTGTATTTTATGTGTGTGAGTATTTTGTGGATGTGCATGCCTGGTGCCCACAGAGGTCAGAAGATGGTTTCTGATCCCCAAGAACTAGAGTAACATGTGGTTGTGAGCCACCATGTGGATACTGGGAACCAAACTCTGGTCCTCTGCAAGAGCAACAAGTGCTCTTAACCACTGAGCCATCTCTCCAATCCCTCACTGTTTTGCTTTTAATGTTAGCATAAAATCACATCCCTATAATACATTTACACTTATCAGATCTCTTTCAATGTTGAGTATAGGTTCTGGCAATACAGATAAACCTTTTATCTTATGAAAAAGTGTCCCCTTAATATAAAATACTAAAGAGAATCTGTGCTGAGAGATGAACATTGCAAATGGATACGCCTATGTCATAGCAAACTGTGTATTCAAAGAGATGAAGGCAAGAGAGTTTTCAAAGATAAAATAGGAAGTATTACACAGTTGCTTTTGAAGCAATGATCTTTGGTTAAAAGGGTCCATAATGGGCTGGAGAGATGGCTCAGTGGTTAAAAGCACTGACTGTTCTTCCAGAGGACCTGAGATCAATGCCCAGCATGCACATGGCAGCTCACAACTGTCTGCAATTCCAAGATCTGACACCCTTACACAGTTATACATGCAGACAAAACACAAATTCACATTTAAAATAAATATAAAAAGTCTTTTAAAAAAAGAGGGCCGAGCATGGTGGAACACATCTTTAATTTAGCACTCTGAAGGCAGAGGTAGGTAGAGCTCTGTGAGTTCAAGGCCAGCCTGGTCTACAAAGCAAATTCCTGGACAGCTACACAGAAAAAAAAAAAAAAAAAGAAAGAAAAAGAGTGGGGAATTGATAGTGAGAGAAATGGGTGTCATGCCAGCGAGAAGAGAAAACATCTTCATAGCTGGACTGCTCTACCACAGAAGCTGGGAGAAGGGCCCGCAAGAACAACTGTTACCTAAACTACAGCCATCCTGTGTGCAAGGTCTTTGTGCTCCCAGTATCCCTGAGAGTGCTTGGTTCTCAGTAGACAACTGCAGACTGGAAATGTAGCTCAGTGTGGAGTTTACATGCTCAGGGCCCTGTGTTCAACCCCCAGGACTAAAAGAGAGAGTAAATGCTTATAAAATTAATAAAGAGCCATTTTCTATAAGAAGACAGTGAGCATGTGAATTAAAAAGAGGTCTCTGGGTTAAGCAAATAGGACTAATTATAGTTCATATACTGTACTGAATCTTAAAATCAAAACATACTACAATCCTCCAAAATTAGGAACAGTTCCAGAAAGCCCAGTTTACTGACTGGGCTTTTGAATAGAATGTTTTGAGTGGAAGACATCTATGGTAACATGGGATTCTCGGTGCTGTATCCCACAACAGTCCCTCCCATTATTGTGTTTAAAAATTTACCTTTATATTTGTGTGTATGCATCTACACGTGTGCAGGTACCGAAAGAGGCCAGAAGGGAACATTGGATCCATGGAGCAGGAGGTTTAATAGTCATGAGCTGTCTGATATGGTACTAGGAACCAAATTCAGGTTGTCTACAAAAGCAGCATGTCCTCTTAACTGCTGGGCCAACACTCCAGCCCTCTTACTAATCTGTTATAATTTAGAGAATCATTCTAACTTTGAGGGGAGTTTTAAATCTGTTTTAATATCTATGGGTGTTTTCTGCCTGCATATTATGTGCACCGTGTGTATGTAACACCCATGGAGACTAGAAAAGGGTATTGGATCTTCTAGAACTGGAGTTAAAGATGCTTGTGAGCTACCATGTGGGTGGTGAGAATCAAACGTTGGTTTAATTCCTAACTGCTTGGTTACTGAACTCTTTCTCCAGCCTCCAGACCTCTGGTTTTGTTTAAAAAAAATAAAACAAGGGGCTGGAGAGATGGCTCAGCGGTTAAGAGCACCGTCTGCTCTTCCAGAGGACCCGGGTTCGATTCCCAGCACCCGCATGGCAGCTAACAACTGTCTGTAGTTCCAGTTCCAGGCAAATAAATAAATAATAAATAAATAAAGTTTTAAAAAAAAATAAAAAAATAAAAAAAAAAAATAAAACAAAACTGGCTAGACATGGTGACACATCCCTTTAATCCTAGCACTCAGGAGGCAGATGTAGGAGGATCTCTGTGTATTCAAAGGCAGCCTGATCTACAAAGCAAATTCTAGGACATCCAGGGCTATTATTAAATCTTGTCTCAAAAAACAAAACAAAATGAAAGAACCTTGGTAATTGTTGGAATTAAAGTGCTAAAATGGGAAATCTCTAAGAGACAAAAGAAAGAGATAGGCTGTAATAGGGTGGGAATATGGTTCAGTTGGTAGAATGCTTACCTAGCCCTGAGTTCAATCCCCAGCACCACATAAACCAGGCACGGTGACATACCTGTAATCCTACCACAGGAGTATCAGGAATCCAAGATCATCCCCAGGCACAGGGACTTTGAGGCCACCTTGTTGTGAAAAGAAAAAGAAGAAGAAAAAAGCAAAAATAAAAGACAAACAATGAAAGTTGAATTTCACAATAATCACTTGAGCTCATTATCTAGACTCCCTCTTAAGGATGAGTAAAGTTTGAGCCTGGTATAGGATATAATTCCTGGAGCTGAAGAAAGGGTAGCTACAATGGTACTGCATTTGAGTCACCAATCAGCAAAGAGCATCATGGTGGCACACCAATTAGATTCCCTCCAAAGTACAGTCCATGCCCCAAATTCATATCCTGGCTGGGACTTGGGCAGCAAGCAGCCTTGGTAGACCCGAAAGTATCTGAGTATCTGAAAGACAACAGTATCTGTGGTTACTGCACCAGGTCACAGTCCCTCCAATCTTCTGGACTCCAACAATGTGGGGCTCTAAGGCCTCAGGAAAGTGCTGGAGCTGGCATAGAGGAACGAGATGAAGCTTGCTCAGTAAACAAACAGATTGGAAAAAAAATTTCCAAAGTACCAAGGTAAAGGATCACCCCGAGAACATCTAGGATGTGATCAGGCCCTCATTTTTAAAATGAAAGCAATGTTCTAATCTGCTTTTATTGTTTTTCAGTGTGAGCTGTGCAGTTTAGAAGATAACATAGGCAATTACCAAAATTGTTTGTTCAAATCCAGCCCTCTGCTCATAGCTGCTCTTGATTTAGGAATTTCTGGATATCTCACAAATTAAAGGCAGTTTGAACCTCACTTAAAGATGCAGTGGTTTGAATGAAAAACGGCCCCATGGGATCCTAGGAAGTGGCACTATGAGGAGGTGTGGCTTCACTGGAGTAGGTGTGGCCTTGTTAGAGGAAGTGTGTCACTAGGGGATGGACTCTGGGGTTTCAGAAGTGCAAGCCAGGCCTCTTGGCTCAGGGTCTCTTCCTGCTGCCTGCAGATCAGATGTAGGACTCTCAGCTCCCTCTCCGGCACCATGTCTGCCTTGTGCCATTATGCTTCCTGCTGTGATGATAATGAACTAAACCTCTAAACTATATACCACCCCTTCATAAAAGTTGCTGTGGTCACAGTGTCTCATCACAGAAATAAAATAATAACTAAGAGAGAAGATATATTTAAGTATTAAAAACAGTTGTTTACTAGGCAGGATATAGTCAATCATTTATGCCTGTGATACCAGGAGTTTTGATAGGCATTCAAGGTCATCCTTGGCAATATAGTCAGTTCAAAGCCAACCTGCTTTACCTGGGAGCCTGTTTTAAAATAAAAAAGAAGCTGGCCATAGTGACATACAATTTTAATCCCAGCAATCAGGAGACAGAGGCCGGTAGATCTCTGTGAGTTTGAGACCAACCTGGTCAATATAATGAGTTCCAGGCAGCTAGGACTGTACAGAAAGACCCTGACTCTAAAAAACAACAAAAAAAGAAAAAGAAATTTTCTTTAAAATATTTTGTTATTGTTATTACTATTTTGGTATGAAGTAGAAAATGGAAACAAAACATCTAAATAATTAAAGGAAAGAATGAGATATGTGCAAGCAACCAAACAATTGCCAGGACTTGGCAATACTTAAATACATTTTACTGACCCAGAGAGCACCTGCCACTTTTACTACAACCGGGATATTTAATATAACAAATGATTTGTGGATACCAACAGAAATATGTCATGCAATAATGACACAATTGAACTTGACCAAAAGACTCTAAGTCACTAGATATGAGGCTTAATTTTCAATATATACTTAAAAGAAGACCTCAAATATTTGTCATTAAAATCAACGATTGATGAATACCCACTGTCGTGTATTATTTAATACCTTGCTTGATCCAACCTGACTCATTCAATCACAACATTTGTCTTTTATTTTACAGAAAGTACTTGATTCATTTTGGGGGCAAGAGAAAGAATTTAATTGCATGGTTGCCTAGAGCTGAAAGGGCAAATAGACTTGACAAATCAGAGTGATGCATTTGTACAGTTAACAAGCGCTTCCCTCACGGGCTGAATCAGCCGCTGCCACACAGCAGTCAGGGCTTGCTCTCTGAGGGTTTTCATCTGAGCTTCAGGCAAATCATGTCATCCAGACTCCATGGTTCTTCACGACAGAGTAGCCAAGCACACATGAAGAGGAATGCATTTCTCAAGAACATGCCCCTGGCATTAACCCACTAAATTACCCCAAGTCCTTCTTGGCTCTTTTAAGTGCAGTGTGATTTGTGGATTTGTGGAGCAATTTGGGAAACGCCAGAGAGTACCCTAATTACCTGGAGATGTTTGACTGAGCTACAAAGGGTAGAGAATAAAGCTCAGCAAAATAAAGAAAGTAGGTATATTGAAAAGGATTATTTGGGCTGGGCTGGTGATCTCTCTTACTCCAGGTCTTGTTTCTGGGCAGCTTCTAGCAGGATGTCAACCTTTCTGCTGTGCTGACATCTAACAGGAGGAAATCTGGGTTTTCAAAGCCAAAGTCAGCCCACTATTCCTTTTATCTCAATATCTATTGACTGGGCTACCCATTCTTACATCTCCCAAGTGAATCTAGACATGTTCCAAGTAGTGGAGAGGCATTTGTTTGCTTTTAAAGCCCATTGGAAGCATCTCATCTCTCTCCACATGTCATATGAATACCCCAGATGCTCCTGCTAACTTCACGCCGGTGGCTTTCACAGAGACACTGAAGGTCAAAGCCTTTCTATGTACATGAACCTTCGGAGCCTCACAACTGTCCAAGTCAAAGAAGTCATTATCAGCCCTATGTGTTCATGAGAAAACCAAGGAGTGTCAACAGACTCATGGAGTGATACCTAGTCCATTTATCAGGCTGCCCACAGAGGACTCTCCCAGGTAGCAGTTTTAATGTGGAAAATAAAAGACATTGCCCAGGAGAAACATGTAGCTCCTTTCATTCTAATAAAAACTATGGTGTTAATTAGATTCTGAAATACCCTCAATATTGGAGTCTAATAGGTGTTACCTAAGAGGGTGAAGTTTATAACTTTCTTGACTTTGAGCTTGATCAGTTTTAACACAAGATGGAAATCTGCCTGCCCTGAGTGTCCATGACAGTTAGGGACCAGATTCTGCAGGGCTGTGCTCACTGGGGATCTCAAAAGGCCCATTACTCAGCCCCTGAGAGGCAGGCACAGGCCCTTGCAATGTGCTGTAAAAGGCAGAACCCAGCCTCTGTCATTCTTCTGGTTCTTGAATAAAGGTCTGTGTGGTGTTATATGTTTTTTTTAATTTTCTCCCAAGAAAGGAAAGCCTCTACAGAATATTTTGCACTTATTGGTTAATAAGTAGTTGTCCCTAATACATACTTTTTCACCTTTGAGTGGAATTCTCATTTACAGGAACTAGTCTAGAGCTTTGGGAGTGTGTTGCTTAGGTGGGATTTTTGATCGATTGGTTGGTTGGGTTGCTGCTGTTTTATATTTTTTTAATCTTCTACAAGGAGCATTTGCCAGAGTACAGTGTCAGGATGGTGAAACAGCTTGCTTTATAGTTTTGTTTCTCACTCCATTTTAGTTTGGTAAATTTTGACATATGTATACATACACCCACGAAGCCACTGCTAGAATCATGACTATAATTATCCCATGTCCCTTAGACCCACCCCCTTCTGGGGGTGACCAATGAACTGCATTCCTGCATTCTCTCTCCCTCCCTCCCTCCCTCCCTCTCCTTCTCTCTCTCCCTTGTAATTTTTTACACTGTGTATGTCCATACCATCTGAGCCATCTCACTGACCTCCTCTGGTTTCTGACACAGTCTCACATATCCCAGGTTGGCTTCAAACTCACCATAACCAAGACCTTGCCTTCCTGGTCCTTCTGCCTCCTTTCCCAAGTGCTGGAATTACAGGGGTGTGCCTGGCTGTGCCTTTCTCTTATATAAACACTCATGATGCCTTCAGAATTCATTTGCTAATTTCCCATTGTCAAGATTCACTTAATCACATCCCCAAAGATGTGTTTCTTTTTTAACATATATGATAACAGTGTGTGTTAAACACAAGGATTAACACATAACTATCTGGGGGCCGGGGCACTTTTCAGCACGTGGCTGGTCTGTTTTAATGTTAGCCATTCTGACTGTTCTGTAGTGACAACGGTACAGTTTTGCTTTACCTTTTCTTCAACAGTGTAAAAATTGGTATAACTCACATGCTTATTTACTGTGTCCTCTTTTGTAAAGTGTGTGTTCAAATCCTTCGTCGTCAGTTTTTAAACTAGATTTTGATGTTTTTTTTATTTTTGAGTTTCAAGAGTTCTTTATATGTCATGTATGTGAGTGCTCTTTACCATCTCTGTGATTTATAATATTTCATCCACATTGAGTCTTGCCTTTGTATAATTTTTTCCAGTGACTTCTTTGACAGCTCTCCTTGAATTATATCATGATTCATCCCTATTAGGCTTTCTAGATCCTGCAGGGCACAAACTATAAATCACTTCCCATCCTCAGCACCCAACATGATGCCTAAAGGATGATCATTGACCATCATTGTTTCCCTGCCTATAACGCTCTTTCTTTTCACAGGGTCACATCTACAGACTAGAATTTCTTGTGTGAAGGGAGCCTCAGTGTAGTCTAGTCTGTTATTCACTCACAAGTGATAAAATGCATTCTTTTTAAAATTTTTTAATTAAAATTTTTTCCTATACCCACTTCTGTTCCCCCTTCCCCATCCCTTCATCCATTCCCCAGAGAGGGCAAGGACTCCCAAGGTGAGTCATTTCAGTCTGGCATATCCAGTTGAGGTAGGACTGAGCCCCTCCCCCCAATATCAAGGCTGAGCAAGGTGTTCCTCTATAGGGAATGGGCTCCAAGAAGCCAGTTCATGCACCAGGAATAAACTCTGGTTCTACTGCAAGAGACTCCACAAACCCCCCAAAACATCTGACTGTCATTGATAGTTTACTTCCACCCATCCCATGAAGGTTCCTCAGCTGTTATTTCAGAGTCAGTGAGCTCCCAATAGCTCGGGTCAGCCATCTCTGTGGGTCTCCTCCTCATGATCCTGATCCCTTTGCTCATATGATCTCTCCTTTCTCTCTTCAGCTGGACCAGGAGCTAGACCCAGAGCTTAGCTATGGATCTCTGCATATCCTACATCAGATGTTGGATGAAGGGTCTATAATGGCAATTAGGGCAGTCATTCAAAATGTACTCTTTTAAAGTATATACTTCAAAGATTGGTAGTATGTATATAAAGTAGTTACACAGCAACCTTCACTGTCCAATTCCAGAACACTGTACAGTGCCTCACACACACACACACACACACACACACACACACACACACACACACACATTCAAAGTAAGCTCAGGTTGTTTCTTTTCCAGATACTGGTAACCACTGATCTCTACAAATTTGTTTACTCTAGACATTTCATATGAATACAGTTATACAATATGTGGTCTTTTGTGTCTGGTTTTGTTCCTTTATTATATAATATTTTCAAAATTACTTGTAGTTAGAAGTTTCTGGTCAGGCCGGAACTGTGGTCTGGAGGAATGTTTCCCACCCACGGTCCCACAGTCATTTATAAAATAATTACTCAGAAGCTAATGTTAATTATAAACTGCCAAGTGCATTACCAACTAGCTCTTACAACTTAACTCAACCCATTTTCATTAATCTATGTATTGCCATGTGGCTCATAGCTTACCTATACTTTTACATCTTGCTTCTTGAGTTGCTGGATTGTGTCTCCTTGACTCTACCCTCCTCATTTATCTCTGCTTGAATTTCCTGTCTACCTCTAAACTGCCTTGCCATAGGCCAAAATAGTCTCTTTATTAACAAGTGGTAACAAAGATATTCACAGCATACAGAATGACATCCAACATCAGTTATTGAATTATTTCTCTTGAAGAGAGATGAGCAAACCTAGATAGGACACAAACAATAGACCATAGTAATGTTTCATCCAAACCCTGCTTAATATACCAATCAATCTCTTTTATAAAAACATGGGTGGAGGGGGTCCTTATGGGGGGTGTAGATGACCCCAAACACCTGAATAACCAAAAAATCCTCTCCAGCACGACTTTCCCAAAGTTGCATAATGGCATTCTGCCTTCAGCTAACTGTCGAAAGCACTAACCCCATTTACGGGAGAGGAAGGAGAGTTCAAACAATCGTACTTGGGAAGCCACATGTTTACTTAATGATCATAGGCAATAGTCATACAAAAAATATATGTTGAAGTGGGTGCTCACATGTTACTTATCTATCTTGTGCACACTTGTTCCCTTATAGGTTTCCTAATTACATCACTCTTTACTTATCAATTTCCTACATACACGGCTCACATATTTTTACTGAGTTTGTTTATACTTTCACTCCTGACTGAGGTTGTTTACCTCTGGTCTTACATCTGCTCCTTACACTAACCTTCCATCTCCTATATACTCTAGCACACTGAAAGATCACACACAGTTCAGGGGCAGCAGGGATCCCAGCTGGAATCTGACATGAAGATTTAATGACCCTCTCCACTTTGTGTGAAGTGTTAGCAACCCTGTTATCAATACTGTTGATATAGCGATCTCTCTATAGCTTATATTATACAACTGTTGAGTTCATTTGCCCTGTTACTGCTGGGCCATCCTTTGCTGATGTCAGAACCAGATTCTTTAGACTTCCAATGTTGACTGAAGACTAGTAGCTCTCCAGGAACCCTCCAGACCTTCTACATCAGTTTGGGACTGTTGGACCATTTGGCCTCATGTGCCTCACTGGGTGCTCAGCCTCTCTCATGTGCAATCATTGTTTAATTACTCAGAATAATATTAGGTAACCCAATCTAATATATTTCCTTTTAATGTGAATGTTCATTCTCCAGGTTCTGTCCCTTTAGAGAACCCTGACTTCTGTACTATTCAGTAAACACTCTGAAAGCATTTCAGTGCCCAGCCAAAAATAATTCTGTCAAGCCATTTACTCAGTTGTAGTATCAAGTTATTCCTTGCACCTTTTAAATAATTATCTACCAGTCTTGAAAGCATCTAAAATTAACTTCCTAAGGCCAAGTAACAACAATCAAAAGACTAATAGGGAACCCCACCACCCAGTGCAGGTTGACAGTATTCAACACACACAGCTTTAAGATGATAAGGATTGGGTGGGGGGAGCTGTTGAGTTATTTTTGGAAGCAGCAAATTATTTGTTGGGTGAATAAAGATGAATATTTGTAGTATGAAGTTTCTGGCCTGGACTTTCTGGCCTTTCTCTGTGGCCTGGACTCATGGGCCTGCAGTCCCACAAAAGCATACACAGTCCCACAGAATCACACAGATGCTTATATTATTTTTATGCTGATCGGCCTAGGACCCAGGCATCTAACTTGCTAACTCTTAACTCTTAAACTAACCCATGATTCTTATCTTGTTCAGTCATTTGGCTTGATATCTTTTCTCAGCAGCATTTCAACTTCTTTCCTCTGTGTCTCCTGCATCTCTGGCAACTCTGGCATCTCTGCTCTGTTCATTCTGTTATGAGACTTTTCTTAGTCTGGTAGTACCACCCAAACTTCCTGTCTGCCTTTGGCCAATCAGCATTTTTATTATGCCAATAGGCGAGACAATTATTTACAGTGGAATATAACACAATCCCACTACAAATATTAGAAACAAATTACAGCTAAATTTGTCAGCTAACTGCCTAACAGGAAAAAGAGGCAGATGTGAAAAGTTTATGCAAGACTTGACAAAGTAACACATTATTCTGAAGATACTGCTTAGAAATCTTCATAGGATGTTTGCTCTTGAGGGCACAGTGTGAAGCCACTGCTGTGTGCCCTGCTCAAAAGAGTCAGCTTTTGAAGCTAGAGTGCCTGGGTTTAATGCTATCATGTCTAGGTGGACTTGAGCAAGGAGCTTAACCTTATTTATTTTGGGCGTCCTTATATATAAAGTCTGATGGGTACCACTGTGAAAATTCAGTGAGTTAATAGTATAGAAATTTTAGAATGGGAGACTGGAGAGATGGCTCAGCAGTTAAGAACACTGACTGCTCTTCCAGAGGTCCTGAGTTCACTTCCCAACACCCACATGGCAGCTCACAACTGTCTGTACTTCCAGTTCCCCGTTCTAGGCAAAACACCAAGGCAAATAAATAAATTAAAAAGATTTTTTTTAAAAAAGAAAGAAATTTTAGAATGGTACTAGATACATTTCATTATAATACAAACACATTGTATTATAATGAAAAGATTAGATTAGTTTAAGGTAATCTAATAGGGCAGGAAAATGAATATAAATGCATGGCAGGTGTCTTAGGGTACCTACCACTGTGATAAAACACTGACCAAAAGCAACTTGGGGAGAATGGGGCTCATTTCACCCTACAATTCTTTAAGTCTTACTCCACCACCAACAAAAGTCAGGGCAGGATCTTGAGGCAGGAAGATGGAGCAGAGCCATGGAAGAATGCTGCTTACTGGCTTGCTCTTCATGGCTTGCTCTGTCTGCCTTCTTATAGTATCTAGGACCATGGTCCCAGGGGTGGCACTACCCGATGGAGACTAAGAACACCCACATCAATCATTAATCAAGAAGATGCCCTACAGACTTGCCATAGAAGGCATTTTCTCATTTATGGTTTCCTTTTTCCAGATGACTCTAACTTGTGTTGAGTACACATACACACACACCCCAAAACAGGACAGAAGATTATTTCCCAAACTTATTAATCAGTCTTACTCTGACATTATAGTGGCTATCTGGAAAATATACAATTCACTCACATCCACTCATGCTGTGGAATAATCCTTTTGTACTCTGTGAATATGTATTACTCTCATTGGTTAATAAAGAAGCTAAATGGCCTATAGCAAAGCAGGATAAGGTTAGGTGGGACAATCAAACTGAGAATACTGGCATGAAAAAAGAATGAATACTAGCTAGCTGCTGGGGAAGCAAAATATATAGAAAACCAGGTAACAAGCCATGAGCAATGTGGTGCAGCATAGATAAGAAATATGGGTTAAGTATAAGAGTGTTGTAAAGGGTTTTGGTTTGGACTTTTTGGGCTTAGCGCCACATTGGGCACTAGATATTGGTGAAAGATTTTTAACTGTTTTTAATATAATTTGGTAATATTTATTATTTTAGAAACACCTATGGTATAAAGACATTTTGGTGGGATAAAAAGGGACAGAGACATGTAGGGGAATGGAGTGGGGGGCTTTATTTAGAGTATGTTGGGGCTAAGAGAGTGAGTCACTTCTGTGTCTCAGGTCTCTATGCAGCTGGCCACACCCCAATCGGATTTAGTTCTTTGACATCACAAGTGTTTACCTGGGTAAATTCTGATTTCCTGCTACATAAGAGTTAACAAGTAACAAACCTGAGCTATCAGCCAAGCATTTATAAATAATATCAAGCCTCTGTTGGTTATTTGGGAGCAGGTGGTTGGGATAGGAAAACTACATCTATACTCTCACACGTTCACACTCAACACACACATTCATACATGCACACTCACACTTTGACACACTCACACACACAGTTGATGCCCGTTTTCTTGCAGTGCAGCATGGTGTTCTGAGAACACTAGAAGCAGGCTGCTTAAACCTGAGTCACAGATCCATCCGTCTCCAGTTGTGTGAAATTCACCAAGTTACTTAGCTGTGTTCCAGCTCCCTCATCCAAAGTCACAGCAGAGTGGCTGCATTACAGTAGGCATGGGCCCCAGATACACTGGCCTTTGTGAGTTTCTTTCTCCATAAAATATTTTAAGTCATACTTTATAGCTGCATTAGTACAAAGACAAACACAGTCTGGCTGGAATCATGACAACATATTTATTATGATAAGTATATTCATTTTTTCTTGTGATTTTTGAAAGAGAATTAAAACTTTTTGTGGACTCTAGGCATTGTGCCTCCTAGATAAGTTGGCCCAGATTGTTATAAATGCTAAATTAATTGGTGTTTGTGAAGCACTTGGAAGAGTGCCCAGCATGATAGCAGGCACTCTGAGTATTTGTAAAATAAACACAGATTTAGAGCAGCAGTTGAGCCAGATGTTGCTTCCTACCACTCTCTGCCTTTCTGATCAGTCAAATCCTCTTCAAAATATGGTGAAGAAATTTTCCCCCACTAAACTGTAACTATAAAAGCTTCAAAAGAATAAATCAAGAGCATGAATTAGATTTAACTAAATTCCATTCTGTTAAAAATAAGCTGAGGTGCCAGGCAGTGTTTGCACCTCTTTCCTGACTCAGCACAGATTCAGAGAGAGCAGCAGGGAAACTGCAGCTATGGGATGCTCACACTCCAACCTAAGAGAATTTACAGTTTGTCTTCCAGGCTTCACTATCAGGAGCAACGGCCTGTATCAATGTCCCCCCATATATATGACTAAGGATGCCAAAGCTGAGAGAATATACATATGTGTGTGTGTTCCTCTGAAGATTAAAACATACAAAAAAAGTAGTAGTTATGAGTTATCAAAAATGACATCTATATGTATAATAACCAACTTTTCTTTATCTTAACCAACTCACACATTATATAGGAAGGCCAAAAAAAAAAAAAAAAAACTCAGCCTGTTGTAAAATCTTTCAGGACCAGGAAAATGCATTATTGTCTTTGTTTTGTTTTTCAAAGACTAACAGGGACTTTCCAGTCTCAGTTTCTGCCACTGAAGTCAGATGAACTTTGACCCATGCATATAGCAAGATTAGAACATCAACCACAGTATGTTAGGAAACAGTGACCCCATCAACACTGTCATCTAATAAGAACTGCTCACTATCTCTCGCCTGCTTCGAAGTAAAGATTCCATTGCGCCAGTTCCAGCTTTCAGATTTGCACTGCATATATGACTGTATGTTTGGGGTTCGCCTCACTAGACTGTGATTACCCACCACATGCCAACTGTGTGATTTGTGGGCCCACTGCAAAATTAATATGTGGGGCTTCTTGTCCCAAAAGAAAACACTTTCTTTCTACTCCTGTGGTCTTTATCTGATACTGGACATTTACCCCTTCAAGCTCAAGAAGAGGATTTAAGAGAACATAAGATTTAGGACCACCTATGTGACCACTCTCCAACCACAACCCCAGCCAGGGACGTGCCTAGGGAGCCATTACTCACTGGAAGTTGTTGCTGGCAGATGGAGGCTGCTGGGAATCTGTTCCTAGGAGGTCAGAGGTAAGCAGAAGCATGAGACTCAAGCTCCTGGTTTGTACTCTAGTGTCCAGACCAACTTGTCCATCAAGTTAACTCTTCAGTTGATTCTTTCTTTGCTCTGATCACATTCAGCCTCTCTTTGGTCTCCCCCGTGCTCATGTTAACTAACCCCAGTGATCCCAGCTGCCATCTGGAGCCCCTCCTGTGTGCATGCAAACATCAAATCTCACAGGGAAATCACAAAGCATGTTGCACAACCATGAGAGAACACGTCATGGCATGTGGGACTCATATTTGGTCAAATTTCTATGGTATAATTCATTTAAAAGTAGCAATTTCAGGTCACTTGTCACTGCATATTAGGACAATGTTCTTGTAGCCTGATGGTTTGATATTTAGTTTTAAAGTTTTTTTAACTTTTGTTTTCTATTTATGTGTTTATCTCTGGAGGAGCCATGTTGTGCATGTGGAGGTCAGCAGACAAACTATGGGAATCTTCTATCACATGGGTTCCAGGGATTGAGAGGGATAAATTGTAGCGGGAAATCAGAATTTATCCAGGTAAACACTTGTGACGTCAAGGAACTGAATCCCATGGGTGTGGCCAGCTGTGGAGAGACCCCAGAACATAGATGTGGTTCTTTCTCTTTTCTCTCTCTCTCTCTCTCTCTCTCTCTCTCTCTCTCTCTCTCTCTCTCTCTCTGCCCCAGCATGTTCCAGGAAGAAGCTCCATTGCCATTCCCTTTTCATCCCATCAGAATTTCCTTTGTACTGCAAATGTTTTTGGAATAACAAATATTACCAGATTATATTGAGAAGCAGTTGAGAATCATTTTGCAATAATAAATTACTCCTTAGGTCCCATTCTCCTATTAACCTTTACTTACAAAACACAAATTCAAAAACTAATTATTTTAAAAATTCAAAACAGTGATGTGGGTCATTGAGCTTTGGGTGTAGGATCTTTCTGAGCAAAGGGCCTGCATGTGTGTCTATGTACCAGGTATGTGCCTGGTAACCATAGAGACCAGAAGACAGCACTGGATCTCCTGGAGCTGGAGTTACAGATGGTGAGCTGTCATGTGGATGTTGAGAATTAAACTCCGGTCCTGTGGAAGAGCAGCCAGTGCTCTTAGTCACTAAGCCAGCCCTCCAGCATTTGCATGTCTGACATCTTAAGGCACACTGGGCTAGCTTCTTTCCTCTGTCCTCTCTAGGGCTCTATTCTGTGACTAGTGTTTCAACTTGGACTGCATTAAATGCTGGGCATCACTTTGTTGTTAAAGAAGTATTCCGATCCAGTTAGGCAAAATCGGGGATCAAATAAGACCCATTGCAATGCTCCTTGGAGTCAAATGAGTAGGCTATATGGATCTGAGCATAACCAACCATGCCAGCTAGGCTGAATTTCTCTGCTGCCCACTGTTACTGTAGAAATGTTTTGCCAGTTGTTGAGAGAAATGAAAACAGAATTATACAAATAAGATAAATCATACTTGATTTCAAATTAATTACTATTTGCCTTGTCTTAAGCTATGATACTCAAAAGAGTTTGAATTGAGATGCAAAAACTCCATGTTTAGCAGATCCAGTCTCTATCTGATCCTTTTCTTAGGCAGATTGTAGAAATTCCTATCACTAGATGTTATTTCCCATTGTAGTTTTTAAATTTAAAAGATCTAATTAGGTGTTGTGGCCTTTAATCCCAACACTCACGAGGCAGAGGAGGTGATCTCTGAGTTTAGTCCAGCCTGGTCTACAGAGTGAGTTCCAGGATAGCCAGGACTACACAGAGAAACAAAAACAAGACAAAAAAAATTTAAAAAACTAAAGATGTCAGACTAAAAGCTGCCTCTCTACAGTCAGGTGAAGGAGAAAGCTAGAATAAGAAAAACCCACAGCCTGTTTCAAAGACAGAGAGAAGGAGCTTTGGAGATCCACAAAGGAAGCAAAGGATACCTTTCCAGAGAATGGGGCGACTGTGGGAGCATTGATCAAAGCCTGGGCTGTGCGGTTCCCTGATGGAGGGAGGCAAGAGAAGCCACTTCCTAAAGCAGCTTGCTTTCTTCGAGATGGAAGGTACCAAGAATTGAGCCTCCAAGAGCATTCTGCCCAATAATAAGACATCCTTACACATGCATGAGAGGGATAAATGAACCAAGGAGAAATAGAAGGATCCATCACGTCTAACACAGTAAACCAGCAAATGTCTAATATGGTGGAGAGCAAATGCCTTAGTTACTTTTCTATTGCTGTAATAAAACACAGGGACCAAGACAACTCATAAAAGAAAGCATTTAATCTGAGGTCTGTGGTTCCAGAAAGTTAGAGTCCCTGGACATCCTGGCGGGTGGAATGATTGCAGGCAGGCAGGCATGGCACCGGAGCAGTAGCTGAGAGCCTGTTTCTTACCCACAATCATGAGGCAGAAAGAAAGAATGGGCTTTTAAAAACCTCAAAGCCTGTGCCCAGTGACACACGTCCTCCAAGACCACACCTCCTAATCCTTTCCAAACTGTCCCACCAATCCGGAACCAGGTATTCAAACATATGAGCATGTGGGGATCATTATCATTCAAGCTACCACAAAAAAAGAAATGAGCAAATAATAAGCAAAACAACCAAGAAAATTATAAGAATAAGTACACATTGCTCAATAGTAACCTTAAATGTATATGACCTAAATTTACCAATAAAGACACACAAAATAGCTCACTGAGGTGCACACCCTTCATCCCAGCACTGAGGAGGCAGAAGCATGCAGATCTCCATGAGTTTGAGGCCAGCCTGGTCTACACAGGGAAGTCCAGGCCACCCAAGGTCACATAGGGAGACCTGTCTCAGAAAAACTAAAACAAAACAAACAAACAAAAAGATTAAAAAGTTACTCACTGGAAAGACACCCACAGACCCAGCTCAAAGGATCGAAAATGAAATAAATGGAAGCTGAAGAAAAAACTGGTGTTGCTATTGTTTGTGATGGTGGAGGCTGGAGGAGGTGTGTCCTCCATTGCGCTCTGCCTTACTTCTTTAAGGCAAAACCTTTCTTTTCCTAACCTGGAGCTCGTGTTTTTTTAGTTTGTCACCATGTGAGTGCTAGAAATTCAATCCAGGTCCTCTCTCCAGCCCCAACCAGAGCCACCAGTGCTCTTTACTGCTAAACCACCTCTCCAGACCCCTACATATGCTTTAAAAAATAATTTATTAATTTTTATTTTATGTACATTGCTGTTTTGCTTGTATCTGTGCCTGTGTGAGTGTGTCAGATACCCTGGAACTGGAGTTATTGTGGGCTGCCATGTGGGTGCTGGGAATTGAACCAGGGTCTTCTAGAAAAGCAGCCAGTGCTGTTTACCACTGAGCCATTTCCCCAACCTTTACCTGTAGCTGGAAGTTTCTTGGTCCTGCCTGGCCCTGCAGCATCTTATAAAAGAATCACTTAGAGCTGCTGTGGGACTATACTCTTATACTTTGTTAATATCTGTCTTTGTTAATACTGGTTTAATAAAATGCTGATTGGCCAGAAGCAGACAGAAAGTATGGACAGGACTGTCAGACTAAGAAAACTCTGGGAAGAGGAAGAACAGAGTAGAGATACCAGGCAAAAACAAAGGAAAGACAAAAATCCTCTGAGAAAAGGTACTAAGCCTCTTGGCTACTCGTGAGTTAGTTTAAGAGTAAGAGTTAGCAAGTGATAAACCTGAGCCATAGGCCAAACATCATGTAATTAATATAAGACTTTGTCTGATTGAGACTATTGGGCCAGATATTGGGGCTAGGCCAGACCAGAAACTTCTTACTACACAGAAGCTTAATACTACAAACTATTTGGTCTATGCTCAGGCTTATTGCTAACTAGCACTTTAATCTTAAATTAACCCATTTCTAATCATCTATCTTGTAGCTTTACCTATGTTCCATTACATCTTGCTCCCCAGTGGCCTGAAGCATCTACTCCAATCCCACCCCCCACCTTTCTTCTCCCTGTATCTCTCTCTCTTGGATTTCCTGCCTGGCTGTATCCTGTCTTGCAAAAGGCCAAAACAGCTAATAAACCAATGGTAGCAACACATATTCACAGTGTACAGAAAGACCACAACACTTATCTGTGTTTTTTATAAAAACATCAAAAACATATACTGGGAAGAACAAAGATTTTAACAAATAGTTCTAGAAAAACTGATTTTTTTGTATGCACAAGAATGAAACTAAATCAATATCTCTCACCATTTATAAAAATTAATTCAAAATAAAGTCAAGATGGTGATTCACACCTTTAATGTCTCCACTTAGGAGGCAGAGGCAGGCAGATATCTGTGAGTTCAGTGACAACTTGGTTTATATAACAAGCCCCAGATAAACCAGGATTATATAGTGAGACCCAGGATACAATCATATGCAAAGATTTTCTGGAAAGAACTCCAGAAGTGTAGGAAATAATTCTAAGAACGAACAAATAGTCTATGACTTAAGTTTCTGCACACCATGGAGACAGGGGTTACATAATGGAAGAGCCATTGCCAGCCACACAGCAAAGAAGGAATGAAGAGCTGAACTGTAGAGAGAAACACAAAAGTTAAATATCAAAAACCAAATAGCCAATGAGTAGACAGATAGAGCTAGTGAATGGAACAGAGAGTTCGGACAAATAGAAATAATCAAATGTATACTTGAAAATGTTTTCTTTAAAGTGATCTTTAGCCATTAGGGAAATGTAAATTATAAAATTATAATGCTTTGAGATTCCATCATTCTCCAGTCAGAATCCCTATTATCAGGAATACATAAGATAGCATATTACTATCTAGCTCTTACACTTAAATTAACTCATAATTCTTATCTATGTTTAGCCATTGGCTTGGTACCTTTTCTTCAGTGCAGCATTCCCATCTTGCTTCCTCTGTATCTGGCTGGCATCTGCTGCTCTGCCTTTTCTCTTCCCAGAATTCTCCTAGTCTAGTTGCCCTGTTCCTACTTCCTGCTTAGCCACTAGCCAATCAGCATTTTATTAAACCACATGAGTAACAAATCTTTATAGTGTACAAGAGTATTATCCCACATCATGGACATAGTGTTGGTTTTGCACATGAGAAGAGACACATACACACTCACACTACCAAGGCCACATGAGAGTTTATTTAGGAGAGTTCCCAGGTGGGTACAGGAGCAGAGAAGCAGGAAAGGAGGAGAGACAGACAACAACATGGCATCTCTTTTTAAGAGAAGGGGTGTGCATGGGTTTATGTAGCCACGTTTAGGGGCGTGCCTCCCTATTTGTCTAGGGAGGTACATCTGTATGCAGCCCTGCATGGGTTTACTCAGCCACACCCAGGCCTCCATAGGAGATGCGTCCTGCCGGAGCTATGTTGGCTTCACCACACAGAGTGCCAAAAATACTTACACATAGTATCAAACTGCCCTCTAAATTCATCTCTAAACCCATAGATGAATGCAATTCTGGGATCTCATCAAAGAAGTTTCTTTGTGCAGTGGTTCACAGTTGATGCAAAAACTCAGAACTGGTGAACGCACAGAGAATAAGTGTCTGTGGAATCTCAGCCACCAATGGGACATCAATGTCACATTCCCTCTCCAAAGGGCTCAGGGAACATCACAGAAGAGGGAACGGGAAAGACTGATAAGAGGCAGAAAGGATGATAAAACAAGGTCTTCTGGACACTCATGAGCTCACAGCAGCTGTGGCTGCCTACACAGGTCAAGCCAGTCAACCATCGAGCATGAGCGGAGAGAGGTCACCAACTCCCTCCTCCAGCTGAGGAGCTATTTGTCAATATCTATTCCGTGGCTGCTATGAGAGGCAGAGTCAGTTTTCTTTAATGTTGTGGCCCCTGCTTGATGCACACCTGGAATTTTAAGAGAATTTATGGCCTGGGGCCAATGTAAATTATACTCTGTAGAACATGAGAACTTGAGGCCATGATGTGAGATAGTGAACACAGGGGCTGCCAGACACTGCAGTGAGGTAAACTCATTTTTTCCACTTAGAAAATAGATGTAGAGATATTTAGTCTTAACAACAACCATTGGGGAAAATCTAGGAAATTCCTGTGTGTACTTTTAGCAAAAACTTCTTGATTCTCAGTTGGATCCCTTAGGTATTTTCTGAAGAGATATCACTCATGCCATACTCCATCAAGGGCTAGACATGGGACCCAAGCCAGGACAGACAGACGCTCTCTTCTTTAAATATGAAGCATGGCCTGGAAGCATGGTTGTGTGGACAGAAATGCTTCCTGCTCTTGCAGAGGACATGAGTTTGTTTCCCAGCACCCATGTAAAGCAGCTCATGGCTCCTGTAACTCCAGCTGCAGGGGATCTGATCCCCTCTTCTCACCTCTGAAGGTGCCAGCAAGCATGTGGACATACCCACACAGAAAGACACACATGTATACACACAATTAAAAATAAATTTTTGAGGGGCTGGAGAGATGGCTCAGAGGTTAAGAGCAGCGTTCTTCCAGAGGTCCTGAGTTCAATTCCCAGCAACCATACCATGGCTCACAACCGTCTATGAGATCTGGCACTCTTACGGCATGTAGGAACATATGCAGACAGAACACTGTATGCATAGTAAATAAAAATAAATCTTTAAAAACATACTAGAGGGGCTGGAGAGATGGCTCAGCAGTTAAGAGCAGTGACTGTTCTTCCAGAGGACAGGGGTTCAATTCCCAGCACCCACATGGCAGCTCACAACTGTCTGTAGTTCCAGTTCCAGGCAAACACCAAGGCAAATAAATAAATGTAAAAAGTTAAAAAAAATACTAGAATGATGAAGGACCAGGAGATGGTTCAGCAGGTGAAGGAGCTGGCTACCAAGCCTGATAACTGGAGTTCAATCCCTGGAGCCCATATAGTAGAAAGAGAACCAACTCCCAAAAGTTACCCTCTGACTTCCATACAACATAAATACACAAACACATAATAACAACAATAATGTAATTTTTAAATTTTAAACACAAATCTTTAGGCAGAACAAGATGGCTGCTAAGATCCTCCTGGATCATCTCATCACAGATCATGTAGTTGACTGGTTATTAGAGGACCAGATTACCTATGAGTAAATTAATAGGGAAAGATCTCTACAATGAAAATTATAAGATACTAATGAAGAAATCAAAAAGGACACACAAAAATGGGAAAACACCCAATGTTATGGGTTGGAAGGACCAATGTTATCAAAATGTTCACAACTTAGATTCAATGATGTTATGGTTAGTTACTAAATCGTCAACTTGATTCAATCTAGAATCATCTGTGAGATGGGCCTCCGGCCATGCCTGTGGGCAAATATTATGAGTGTGTGAACCGGGGTGGGAAGCTCTGCCTGCTATGGTGGTACTATCTCCTGTGTGGGATCCTGGACTGCGTAAACAGAGAAAGGGAGCTGAGTAGCAGTGTGCCTCCCTTGCTCCCAGATTCCTGATGGTGGGGTGATGTGACCAGCTGTGCCAAACTCCCACAGACTTAACTTACCCTCTATTCTAATATGACTTTTATGTTGCTGTGATAAACACTGACCAAAAGCAATTTGAGAAAGAAAAGCATTTATTTGACTTACAGGTTACAGTCCATTTTTGAGAGAAGCCGAACGAGGAACCTGGAGGCTGCAACTAAAAGAGCACTTAAAGAAACTCCACCCCCTTGCTTGCTCACTGACCAGTCTTATACAGCTCAGATCCAGGAGAGCACCATCCACACAACTAGCAATCAAGAAAATGCCCCACAGACTCGCCCGCATGCCACTGACGCAGGCAGTCCCTCAATGGAGATTCCCTCTTCTGGGTATATGTCCAGCTGAGGAAAAGTAGGACTGTACCATTGAACTGAGAGCCGGAATAAACCCTCTCTTCCTTAATTTTGCATTTTCTCTCAGCCCTGAATCTGAGGCTGGCTGGGCTACATAGTGAGTTCTAGGCCAGCTTGAGCTAAGACTCTCCCAGCAAAAGAAAATCAATGTGTTAATGTATAGAAGATAGATAGGTGGTCAGCATTAAAGACATTTGGTATTTTTCCCAAGGGGAGGGGGTCATTGTTTCACATGCCCCAGAAGCAGTCAGAGAGGCAGCTTCCGTTGTGAACCATACTGACTATTTGTAATGCCCTGTGATTTGCCAACTTTTAAACTTGAAAAAAAAAAAAAAAAGTGAAACGGCAAGAAAATGGAGAATTTGGGCGCCATGGTAATTCTTCATCTCACCACCTATTCCCTATCATTTCAAAGAACCCTGTTTCCTGAGGATTATTATAGGACCCAATGAATAACCCAGGGTCTTTATTAAGCCATTTCCTTCGGTGCCCATCTTCAGACTTTCCTTTGCCAGACCTCGGTGTGGCACAGGAATGGAAAATACTCAGCCTAAGCCCACTACATCGTCCACTAAGTATTGTGCTTGGTTCAACCCCTTTCAAATCTGAGTGGTTTGGGGTGTTCCTAACTTTTGGGGGAAGTCTGTGGCCCAACCACCCTGGACACACCCGACCTGATTTAAACCCTGAGGGAAAATCCCCGTCCAGACACAATAAATCAACACCTTCCTTAGCACCGATTTCTTCACTTATTTTGTAAGCAGAGCGCTTTGGCCGGAGTGGCAGCCGGGGAAATTTAAGACGGTCTGTCTGGTGGAGCCGAGCGAGAAGTCTCTGCCTGGCTCGGATTTCTTTAACAGCTATCAACGACAGTATCTCAACTCTTGGCAGAAGATTAGTATGGAAAGAATTCGTGTGAAGTGGTACTGTGTGGGGATTTATATCCCCTTGGTTCGTATTATATACAGCAAGCTGTAGAAGTTTGCCTTTCTATAGACACCCCATTTTTGTAAAGAGATTATTGTTGGCGGCACGCCTACAACCACATGTCTTAACACTAGGGGGCAACCTTGCCCTTTTTTGTCAAAATAATATTAAAGCAATAACCCAGTCAAGCCTGAACCTTTCCTCTGGCTTTGTCTTAATGTTGACATCCACATTTATGGACTTGACAGATGCTATTCTTGAAGGCAGACTCAAATAAACCAGAGGAGCATTAAAGATGCATGAAAGGGATCCCCCTCCCCCTGCTACCCCCAGGGCATTCAGGTGAATAAGAATGGCCTACTTCTCCTTGCCTTTATGAGTTAAATATTTGTTCTAGGTCTGGGGACCTCTGTGGTAAGGAGGGAACACAGTCTTTGCTTCTGTAGAATTAGCACTGACAAGGAGGAGACATTAACCAAATAAATGAAAATGGTTTTAAAATAACAGTAATTCAAAATGATGCTGTTCGGTACCAGGATGCCCAGAGCAGACTGTGGTGGTCAGAAAGGGCCTCGGAGGAGACGTCGTGTGTTCTGAAGCCTGAATACAGAGTAGCCAAGGCAGAGGAACCAGAGAGCCAGTGTGGCTGCCCCTGGCAATAACAAGTTTAGGTGATTCTGCAACTCAACAAAGCCTTGTGTGGCTGAGGTGTGGAAAAGGAAGGGAAATGTGGTTAGAAGATAAGCAAGAGCCAGGCCTCGGGGGTGGGTAGCTGGCCATGGAAGGACATACAGATTATGTTCCAAACTGATTTTTTAAGAAAAAGAAACTAAAAGGAAAATAAGGAAGCTAAAGGAGCCTGAGTCTACCCTCACCATTAGGCTTCAGTATGATGCACTTTTAGAGCTAAAAAAATGTGGCTTCTACCCTAGGACCGCCCAACCCAGACCAGACTGAAGAAGCATAGCACATATGCCAGAGAGGACACTGTTTTGAATGGAGATCTCTGGTAGGTAAAGGAATAGGTTGGAAGGGGTAAAAATCAATTTTTGGAAACACTAAACCCCATGGCAAGGATCCATTTCTGTCTAAGAAGGGATCTGAGCCCACAAACTCCCTTTATGCCAAAAAGGGAAACAAAAGAGACTGGATTTTCCCATCACGATATGTGCAGATCAAGTTTAGGCTCTAGGGCATCTGAGTTCATGAGTTCAGCGGGGTTCTTTCTGCCTGGCACCTAACAACGAAGCTTTATGATGAGTGATGGTGACAATATGATGAGAGACCTGGTCCATGTTAGGTACTGATGGAGGCCAATGTTCTAAAGGAAGGTGCAGCTGGCCCAGCCAGTCCCAAGACTTTTTTTTTTAAAAAATACAGGCATACCCAAAGATGTCTGTGCCTTGTTCAGCTCACTAGCCTGGTGGTGTGGTACCCAACAGCATCTTAGGCTGGGACCAAAAAGAAAAGGCTGTGGCTTTGACCCTTGACTTTACAAATCAAAGATTAAGATGTAGGGCTATTTCTGTGTGACAGGATGTATGTGCAAATATCACCCAGACAGACTTCAGCTCCAATTTTAAGACTTTTCCTTCTTTATGTTTATTCTGGCTCAACTTCACCACCCAAACAGCGGCTTCATTCGAGTGACGTAATGGGGAATTAATATCTTGTGGAAAGAATATACTTCGTTGAAAAGTGATGGCTGCCAATCATCTCCAGCCAATGACTGGCTGGTCTCCTGATTTGTCTAGAAAAACTGGAAATCCAGATTTTAAATTTTTAGTTACCACAGATACATACACCTGTATACAATATTTCCTTTTTTATTTTCATCAGATCTATGTATTTTGTTTAAGTGTGAGACCTTCATGTCTGAACACCCTGTGTATCCTTGGTGCCCAAGAAAGTCAGAAGAGAGTGTTGGGTCCCCTAGTGTTGAAGTTATAGGTGGCTGTGAACCACCATTAAATCTAGGAATTGAATGCTGGTCTCTACAAGAATAACCAGGGCTCTTAACCACTGAACCACCTCTCCGGTCTTTATATTTGTCTTTTGGTTTTGAGTTTTTTATAAAGTCTCACTAGATAAGCCAAACTCATGTCAGATCAGGTGTACCCTCCTTTTCACTCTACCTTCCAGTGCTGGGATTCTAGACATAGAGCGCTGTACCTGGCCAAAACCCTGATCTTTATGCGAAGTCCCTTGCTGTTTATATGCTTTCAAATGATTCACTATTCACTGAATGGTCAAGTAAATCTTGGCTGCAGACTTTGTGGGACCCATATGTGCACTTGGTTTTAGCTATTTAATCACTTCCCAACAGTTATCATTAATTCTAAATATATAGAAAAGATATTATAGTTTTATGCTACATCCCTCTGTCCACCTCTCAATTAAATTTTATTAACTTTCACACACACAGGTCACATTCAGTTGCTTGATTTGGTTGAATTTGAAAGGTATGGGAATATGAAGAGGCAGGATGGGGAGAAAGGGCTGCTGCTATATGGAAGACTCTAGTAACTAACCATTCTGAATGTTTAGCTGACTCCATCAGCCTGGTCAAACTGGACCCTGTGGCTGAGGCAGTGGCTTGATGGGAAATGTGCTTGCCAGGAAAGCACAAAGATCTGATCCCCAAAACCCATACAGAAGCCACCTCAACAGTTCACGTCTATGCCTCAGTGTAGAAGTGGGGCTGGGAAGTGAGGGGCTGCAGAGCCGCACAGATTCCTGGAACCCACTGGCCAACCAATCTAGCTGAATTGCTGAGTTTCAGCTTAAGTGAGGGGCCTGGAGAGACAGCTTGGTAGTTCAGAGTTCTCACTGAGAGCTGGCTTTGGTCCTCAGCACCCATGTGGTTGTTCAGAACCTTCTAAAACTCCAGTTCCAGTGGTTCTGAAACCCTTTTCTGACCTCTGAGAACATCAGGCATGCATGTGGTGCACATACATGCATGCAAATTTGCCAAACACTCATACATATAAAATAAAAATAAATATTTTTAAAAAAATAAATAAGAGCTAGGCATTGGTAGCATACACCTTTGATCCCAGCACTCAGGAAGCAGAAGCAGGTGATCTCTATGAATTCAAAGCCAGCCTGGTCTACAGTGGGAGTTCCAGAACAGCCAGAACTGTTACACAGAAAAAGCTGTCTTGAAAAACAAAAATAAAAAATAAAAAGGTAGAAAGTGACTGAGGAATACATCTGATATTAGTCTTTGCCCTGTGCATGTGCACACACACACAACAAACACCACATACATACACAAATAAATAATAAAACTGCTAGGTATAGTACTGCAAACCTATAATCCCAGCATTTAAAGACAGAAAGGTGAATCAGAGGTCAATCTGAACTATAGACCTTGTCAAAATAAATAATAAGTACCTTGAGGATTTAAGAGTTCAGAACCTTATGAGAAGGGTGGTCTGTGAAGGTCCAACATCACCTAGGACAAATTCCAAGGAGTAAACCCTGAACACAAAGGGCCTGGACTCAGAACAGCATCGGTTCTCCATCTTCCTGGATCTGGTCAGAGTTTTAAGAAGGACAACAAGGGGATTGCTTTGTGTGACCCTTTGCACCATCAGGAGGGGCCAGGCACAGAGCGTGGGTTCCTATCATGGGGGAGAGCAAGCTGGCTTCAGAGCGGGGCATTTTTGCACAGAGGATGCTTAGCTGAGGTGGGAGAACTTAGAACTGAATGCCTTGCTAGCGAGGACTCATTGGTTTAATTAAGTCCCATGAGAGCTGGTGCAGAACACTTTTACCGGTTGAAAATAGCCTTCCTTGGGGTTCCCACACATGCACTGGGACTCTCAGAAGGAACTTAAATCCTGACAGCCGCTCTCAAGTTGGAGTATCTGGAGAGATTGATTGGCAGACTGATCCCGTCATTGTGGCAACTAGGGAACATCTAGGGGACAGAGCGGGAGAGGAAGCTCCTTGTACCTACCTCCATCACCACCTCTTTCCACTGCGCTTAAAGAAAATTACATTTCCCGATCAGAAGCAGTGTATCATTAAGGGATGTGAATCTCCATGGCAACCAAGGATCAGCTGCTACAAGCTAATGGAAAAAAGAAAGAAAAGCATCCGGCCAGAGCTTGCTACACCCACATTAGCTTAAAATGCCTAGGCTTTTAAGCAATGTAGAAATGGAATATATTTTCTGGACTGACAGCTAAGCCAAATTTTAGAATCATGAAATTGTAAAAGTGAAAGAAACCTTGCATCATGATTAAAGGATGCAGCTAAGGGTTCGCAGGGTCAGCGGGTCATGATGATGGTTCTCTGATAGTGTGGAGAGGTCGAGGGTCATCTCTAGAAGGCAGGCTGGGCTGAAGAAAGGGTCAGCAGTCTGCAGCTGCATCTGATTGCCCTGTGGGTGAGACTGGTCCTCTGAGTCTCAGTGTGATTTATGGAAGAAAGCTGAGAATGCAGATTTGAGTATGAAGCACCCTCACACCCTCACTTCCTCTCTTCATCACAGCCAAATGAGAGCACTTTATGTTCCCATTTGATTCAACACACATGACCATCCTTGTCAACCCTGAGGACACTGAGGGCCAGGTCTGTGAGCTCTGGCTCCTGATGGACGACACCCTCCCTTCCAGACTGGGGCAGTGAGGACCAGGGCAGCTCCAGGCAACCTGTTTCCACTTGGACTGGTATGGGTTAGCCTTCCTATCGGCTATAGTTGTAAAAACCATACAAATGGTTCCCGGAAAAGAAGATGATGTTCTTACCTGTTGGTGTCATTAGACACTACATTTGCAGGGCCGTGTGTGTTACCCGAGGCCAGCCTTGCAGTCATAGAGCAGCCTGAAACCCCTCATCATCCTTGTCTGTAAACAAGGAGGTGGTTCCTAAGCAGTGATGCACTGTCTTCCGAAGACCCAGTAACTGCTCTACACAAAAACATGCACTTCCGGCCATTAACCACCACTGACAAACGCCTGCTCCTATGTCCAATGGCACAAGTTTTTTAAGACTGAGTGAAAGGCTAGCATCTCTGGCTAGAAGGAACTCTGACCATTGTAGATGGGAAAGGACTTACCATTGTAAAAGGTTCCCCATCAGGAGGACAGAGGGAGGCAGCCCTGGACAGCTGCCAGCACTTCACTGAAGTCCTTTGTCCTACCACACAGTTCCAAGAACAAACAGCTCTGGAATTCCCACAAATTGAACAATCTATATGTCTACCTGCCCCCCCCCATTGTTTATGTTTTCAGAGACAAGGTCTCCCTATGTAGCCTCAGCTGGCCTTGAACTCATAGAGATCTGCCCACCGCTGTCTCCTTTTCTAAAAGCCACATCTGGTTCCAGCATGCTCCTCTCTTGAGAAGGACTCTCTCCTGAGTTCAAAGAAACCACAGTATGGCAACAAGAAGCACACTGTGCTCCCTTGTTCATTTTTAAAACTCATTTTCCTTTTACTCTTAAACTTATTTAAACGTGTTTATTTTCTAACTGGAAATAAGCTCATTAAAAGCTCTACACAATCCATCTGGGGTGAAGCTCAGTGTCAAGCACTATCCAAAGGAAATCCATGATGTATGCCTGCCTGTAGTCCAGCATGATTGACAAATAGGGCCTCATGAAACCAAAAGGTTTACATATAGCAAAGGCTGCTGTCAGTAAAGAGGTAGCCTACTGAACTGGAGAAAATCTTTGCTCTATATACCAAAGAGAGGGTTAATATTTAGAATGCTGAAAGAATTCGAGGAACTAGATGTTGGGAAGCCCCGCCCAGCACACTCCTCTCATTCCAACCCCACCCCTGAGAAAGACTCCACCTCCCCACTGCCCACCCTGGCATTTAAAGCCCCTCCTCATGGTTCCCCCTCATGGTTTTTCCCCTTCCCCTAGCCCCCCACCACACACACACACCCAGAATGCTCTGCTCAGATTCTGTGAGGCCGGACTTCTCAGGGGCAGGGTTTGGTGGG
>PVIH01000974.1:128771-192485 GCA_004025045.1 Sigmodon hispidus
AAAAAAAAAAAAAAAAAAAAAAAAAAAAAAAAAAAAAAAAAAAAAAAAAAAAAAAAAGGAAGGAAGGAAGAGGAAGAAAGTTTTCCAACCCACTTCCGGGAGTCCTAGCCAATGGACAATAACCTGGCCTTCTCCCCTTCTTCAGAGGGCACACATCCCTGACTCTCTCCCCCTCACCTCTCTCTCTGTCTCTCCCCCCTTCTTTACTCTATAATAAGGTCCCTCCACGTGAGCCCAGCCTGTATGTCTCACAGGGCTGCATGGATCCCATCCGCCAGCTACACGTACTCCCAATCTGTTTATCATAACAGAAATGTAATCCCAACTGAGAGGTATTTGGTAGTGAAAGTATATAGAATATTTAGTAATGGAGCCTTTAGGGACTGATTTGGTCCTTTGTCAGATTAGAATACCAAGGTGGAACCCCATGGTTGAATATTAGCAGCTTCATAGAAAAGAGAGACTGGGGACTGGAGAGATGGCTCAGAGGTTAAGAGCACTGACTGTTCTTCCAGAGGACCTGAGTTCAATTCCCAGCAGAACCACATGGTGGCTCACAACCATCTATGATGAGGTCTGGTGCCCTCTTCTGTAAAACTGTATGCATAATAAATAAATAAATCTTTAAAAAAAAAAAAAAGAAAAGAAAAGAAAAGAGAGACTGGAAGAGATGCCTTACCCTTATACTTCACTATGCCAGCAAAAAGGCTTGCATCAGACTAGGTCCCTCTCCTTGAGCTTAACCAGAAACCAAAATAATCCTCTTTTCTTTTTAAGTTGTGTAGCCTCTGATATTTCATTATAGTAACAAAAAAATTAGTCCAACTGAACCACCTTTTATGCATGGCTTCAGTTTTTCAGAAGGGAAATATTTAGTTTGGGTAGCTGGTTAGTTTTCCATTAGCACTGATTTTGCAAATTTGTGTTTTGATTTTCTTAGAGTTTTTTAAATATCTAGAGGTTTATCTTTTTAAAAAATTACTGTTCTCAAATGTTTACTTATGTAGCATTTTTCTGTTTTTCAAGTGTTTGATTGTTAGTCTGCTTAGTTTGGAGAGTTGTTTGCTAGTGAGGGTTTTTGTTTGTTTTGTTTTTTTGGTCAGTGGTAGTTTGTTTTGTTTGTTCATTTTTGTTTTGTTTCCTTTGAGATAGGGTTGTGGTGACATTCTGTGTGTGTGTGTGTGTGTGTGTGTGTGTGTGTGTGTGTGTGTGTGTGTATCTAATAAAGTTTGCTTGAAGATCGGAGGACAGAGCCAGCCACAGATTTAGTCTAGAAGGTCAGGGAGTGGTGACACACACCTTTAGCTGTAGCACTCAGGAGGCAGGGGCAGAGATTCCTTTGGATCTCTGTGAGTTCAAGGCCAAACAGAGGCTGGAGGTGGTGGCACACACCTTTAATCCCAGCACTTGGGATTCCATGCCTCTGCTCCCAGTATCTGAAAAACACGTAGGCTGCAGTGCCCAAAGCTCAATCCCCAGAGAGACTACTAGAGACAGAGATGTCTGGAATGCAACAGCAAGGTTTATTGTGAGGGAGAAGGCCAGGTTATTGCCCATTGGCTAGGACTCCCAGAAGTGAGTTGGAACACTTCTTCCTTCCTTCCTTTCTTTTTTTTTTTTTTTGATTGGGTTGTTGGTTTTCTTCGTTTTTAATGTTCTGGTGTTAGCTCCACCTCAATATTGTCAGGTTTATTGTATTGTCACATACAAGCCAGGCAGGGAACTTGTTCCCTGTACCCGTACCCAATGTAACATGGCAAGGAAGAGCTGGGAACCCTAATTTATACAAGCTTTTTTATAGGCAGGGTTACTTGGGGTCAAGGGTGCAAATATGCTGCTGACTGGCTCATGCTTAGGGTCTTTTTACAGCTTAACATTCCTGGACCCCACCTGGGTGGGCTGGCCATCTTACTGCCTTAGAGTTGGATCATCCAGGTGTCCTTAGTGCTTTGTTTATTCTTTCTTGGAGCTGGGCAAGCCCCTGCCAGGAATGTGAAACTGAACTTTATTTTACCTTTATAATACAAAATGGCTACTAGAATACAAAATGGGGTTTCTTGAGCTAAGTTTACTCTCTTCGAGGCCTTTAATTTCAGCATTAGGAGTGTTAAAACAGGAATGATATAGCAGGGGAGGGAAAATAATAAGACAGGAAGAGGCCAATGTTCAGCCCGTCACCTGTGACCTCCTTCCCTTTTGGCTGAGGACTCAAAGCAGTCAGTCTTGGGATTTGTGAAAACAGAATACCTCCCTTTTGCCTGAGGGAATGGCTGGGTGAGAAGTAGCCATGGCTTGTTTCCCTATCCCTCTGATCTTTCAGTTTCCCCCAATATCTGTCTTCAGGTTTTTACTATAAGATCAGTTAGGATTTGTGCAATATAGGGTCTCATGTACACCAGGCTGATCTCATATTTGCTATGTACCTGAGGATGAACTTGAACTTCAGATTCTCCTGCCTCTGCTTCTCAAGTGATGGGATCACAGGCCTGAGTCACCACACCCAGCTTATTCAGTACCAGAGATCAAACCCAGAGCTTCTTTGTGAGTGTCAGACAAGCACCCTGTCAACTGAGCTCCACCTCCAGCCCTTCATTACTTTTATTTTTAAAGTAAAATTGTCTCATTAATATTTGATTAAGAATAACAGAATTAGGCCTCCACTAAATTTGTCATTTAAAAAAAAATCTGTAATGACTTTGTACTCTTTATTTTCTCCATAACCCAATCTGGACCATATTTTTATCTCACTCGTATGAATTAACCACCATCTGCAAAATAAAAAAAGTATGAAGCAGGCAAGCATAAGGGGAGCCTAGCAACCCAGACTCCCTCAGCTTGAGCTGTACATACCCCTCACTAACAAAAGCTCCTGGCAACCTGGGACCCCCATGCACAGAGAGTTGTAGATAGGCCTAGTTCCAAATGATGGCCTAGATCTCTCCTTGACTGTAACCCCTCAAAAATTCCCTTTCAAAAATTCCCTTTCAGCATCCAAATGTATCCAGACTAAGCAAAACATGCTGATCCAGCCTGAACTGGTTTGGGGTGTGCTTTTGCTGTAAAATATTCTAACAAAACAACTGAAGAGAAAGGACTGGTCTCAGCTCACAGTCCATGGCACAGCTTGCTGTGTACTATGTGAATATATGTCACTATGACTGGTTTAATAAACAAGCTGACGGGGGCTGGAGAGATGGCTCAGCGGTTAAGAGCGCCCTCTGCTCTTCCAGAGGACCCGGGTTCGATTCCCAGCACCCACATGGCAGCTAACAACTGTCTGTAGTTCCAGTTCCAGGCAAATAAATAAAGTTTTTTTTTAAAAAAAAAAAAGAAAAGAAAAGAAAAGAAACAAGCTGACTAGTTGAACAGGATAAAGTTAGGCAAGAGAGCCCAACTGAGAATGATGAAATGAGGAAGGACAGAGTCAAAGGAGATACCAGCCAGCCACCAAGGAAGCAGGATGTATAGAAAATGAGGTAACAAGCCATAGTGAAGCCTAGATAAGAAATATGAGTTAATATAAATATAAGAGTTAGCTAGTAACAAGCCTGAGCTATCGGCCAAGCATTTATATTTTATATTAACTTTCCGAGTCAGTTATTTAGAAAGTGACTGCTGGTTATATAGGAATAAGGAGAATGGGGCAGGAAAATTCCACCCATGGCTGAAGGAGTCAGGGTGACAGGTTAGTCATACAGCATCTGCAGTAAGAAGCAAATAACAACACACTGAGTGCATGCTAACTGCTAGGTCAGCCTCTTTCTCCTTCTTATCCAGTCCAAGATTTTCCACCCAGGGAACTGTCTAGCCCACAAGAGTTAAATCATAATCAATATAGAAACTTCCCAAGCATGCCCATCTCTTAATGATTCTAAGGTCTGTCAGGTTGACAACACTAACCATCATGGGTACATGTGCACTGAAGTTACCTGTGTTCTCAGAATGAACTTTTAGGGGAAAGTTCATTTGGTGCCTATACACGAGGGGGTGTGAAAATGATTAAAGTCAGATGCACTATGGGCAAGGACAGGAGCAGTAAATAAAAGCTTGTATCACTCAAGCCAGTTGGTCAAAACAGAAAACCACCCAGATTTCATCTGTAGTAACCAACTCCTCCTTCTGCTGGACCCTGTAAATGGAGACTCCAAATGACCACCACAGATTCTTGAACACCCTAGTCAAGTGGTCTACCGCTCTTGCCAGTGATTTCAGTCTGCTCTTTAACAAAATCCCTTACTACTTGGCTGCTTCTGTATGATTCTTCAGTTCTCTAAACAAGACACTAGGAACCTGGAAATACCCACTAGTAACAAGTAGTTCAAAAGTTCCCCAAAAAGGTAGGGGAGAATCAAAACAGCAACACAGAACCCTCTCATTTATATGCTAATGTGTGAAACTCCAGCAAAGAGCATCACAGCACAAAAATGCTTCTTCAAAGCTTTTATGTGTTAAGCTCAACCTTTATCCATCTAGCTGAGGAACCTAATGGACTGATACTTTGATATGTGGAATGCTTTAGAATCAGGGACCGTGTTTGAACCTACAGTGCTCTACTTTGGCTATCCATTAGAATCACCAGGGGTGTTTAATATTCCTGATGTCAAGACCAGCCCACAGCTGGACTTCATTAGAATTGCTAGTGTTGAGACCAATAGCAGTAAAATTTTATAGCTTTCCAGATGATACCATGTTCAACCAGGGTGAAGATGGTGAATTGAGTCTGTATGGTTACCATAGGAACACGTGGGCTAGCTCCACCCTCAGTGCTGCACACCTTCTGTGCCCCCCAAGCCAGTCTTCGCCTCCAGCCTACACCCACATGCCCAAACATTTTTTGAAAAAAGAACCAAGCAATAATCTATTTTTGCGTGACCTATGACCCCCAATATTTGTTCCTTTTCTCATCATCATGACCAAATACTTGAAAAAGAAGTAATTTCAAGGTACAACTATTCATTATGGATTACCATTTGACAGGTGACAGGCAGCTTCATGGTGAAGCTGCTCCTGGGACTTCTCCCACCACCACAGAGGGGACAGAAAGGAGGAGCTAGAGTACAGAAACCCAAGGCACCCCACCCTCAGCATCCCACTTCATCCAGCTAGGCTCCACCTCCTAAAACCCTGCCACCCGCAGATGACCAAATGCTTGAACACATCTACATTCATAGCACTATATTCACACATAAAGTTGTATCTATAAGCAAAAACAAAAGTTAAAGAAAATCTTAGCCTTACTTTGTGCAAAGCATTGTTATATTTGGGGGTTTTGTTTTGTTTTCTACACTATTCCATTTACTCTCCAGGAGAGGGAAGGGCTGGGGTTAATAATCCGGGCACAGAATACTCTCTACTGGTGACCCACACTGCTCTTCTAGGCTACATTCTGCGAGGCCTCAGCCCTGGTTGCCTCCCTGATGAAGCCTGTGATACCTGGTGATCAAGGCAGCTGTCAAGACAGCTTGAGGGCACTGGGACCCACACTGCTAGCCTACGGCAGGAGGAAAAGGTCATTTCTTCACCTGCTGCAGATTCAGGGTTGAGATTTCAGTAACAAAACTCAGGTTAACCAAAGCAAAGCACATTATACTTATTTAATATTTAACCTCTTAAATTGTGTTGGTGTGTGTGTAATGGACTCATTCATTCATACTGAAGAGACTCTGGTCATTGGTCCCAGCTCCTCTTCCAACTCAGCTCAGACCTGGTTGGTGTTGCCCTCGGTGTTCTCTCCCAGCATCTGGACATCTCTCCGGGCCTTTTGTTTAGGGAAAATGCTGTCTCTGCCCCAGAACACAGACATTTAGACCTTCCTTGTTCCTGTTTCCACCTCACACCTGCCTTTCTTGGCAGGAGCATTTTCCAGGAGGTCACAAACCCTACCCTCAGCCAGGTATTAGGCCTAGTCTTGAAATTTCATTTGCTCTAGATTCATTTCTTATTCTTATCTGAAGCTTAAAAGTTTATATCAGCCATACAATCAATAGCTGGGCTAATGACCTGTACAGGAGT
The DNA here is from genome assembly GCA_004025045.1 of Sigmodon hispidus. Taxonomy (NCBI): domain Eukaryota; kingdom Metazoa; phylum Chordata; class Mammalia; order Rodentia; family Cricetidae; genus Sigmodon; species Sigmodon hispidus. The sequence goes on from PVIH01000974.1 coordinate 134,784, forward strand.
TCCCAAAAGAAGTGGCTGATAGGTATTTGAAAACTGTTTTTACATTCGTAATCATGAAATTCTATTGAAATAGCATTGAAGAGCAGTGAAGTGACTCAGCCAGAAAAGGCACAAGGACCTGGCAGCTGGAGTTTGCCCCAGAATCCCACAAGGTGGCAGGAGAGAGCCAAGTCCCAAGAATGGGCCTGTGGCCTCAGCTTTGTCACTCACACACACACACACACACACACACACACACACACACACACAAACACACACACATACACAAACACACACATACACACAAACACACACACATAAACACACATACACACAAATACACACACATACACATAAACACACATACACACACACAAATACACACACATACACATACAAACACACACATACACACAAACACACACACATAAACACACAAATACACACACATACACATAAACACACATACACACACACAAATACACAAACATACACATACACACACACAAATACACACACATACACATAAACACACATACACACACACACAAATACACACAAACACACACATACACACACACAGACACACACTTGAATTTTTTTCTTAATTAAAAAGAATTATACTGAGATTCTGTCTTATCCCACCCAGAATGGCTGGCTGTCATCAAGAAAACCAACAGCAAACTGCACAGGGAAAAGCCCAGGAGGCCTCAGCTGTACAGAGAACTACAGGCAACAGAGGGGAGCTGGCAGCAGAAGAGGTGCTTTCCCCAGGGAACACCACACCCACTGGTTATACACTGCCAAACTGTCGGTCCTGAAAACACACAGACACAAGTAACAGTATGTGAACTCAACAGGTTGTTCTAAGGAATACATGTATGTACAAATACATGTATGCGTGCCAAAACAATTGATGAGAGAAGAGGCCATGAATTTAGAGAGTGGGGGAAGGTATATGGGAGGATTTGAAGGAGGAAAGAGATGTATCAGTAGAGCCATAATAAAACTCATTTTGTACACTAAAATAATAATAATAATAATAATAATAATAATAATAATAATAAAAACAAAAGCAGACAGGGGCATGAGAAAAAAATGCAAGGAAGGAAACCCTTGAACACGATCGGCCCCAGAAACAGACTGGTGCAGCTGCTATGAAATCTCTCAACAAATTAAAAAGGAATCTACCATCTGACCCAGCTGTACCCCTCCTCAGTATATACCCAAAGGATTTTAAGTCTACATACCACAGAGATATGCGCACATCTGTGTTTACTACTGAATTATTCATAGTATCAAGATATGGAACTAACCTAGCCGTCCATCAACAGATGAACAAAGAAAGTGAGATTCATAAATACAATGGGATTTTATTCAGCTATAAACATACCTGATATCAATCCCTCACCTTCATACCCATGCACACACACACAAAATGTATACACAATTAAAAATAATCTAATATAAAAATATAGATTTTTATTTATGTAGCCATCTTATGATTTCTGCTAATAATTTGCATAATGTACAATACAAGATCATTTTATTCTGATTATAGGGTCTTTACTGTATCTCCCAAGTCTCAAGACAGAGAAGATTTGCTCATTAACAATCAGAAAACTACCAGCATCACTTAAATAAACACAAAACAGTGGTCAAATAAGTACAATTCATTGACTAAGGGTGGTGGTGGTGAGAATCTACTGAGCCTAACTTTTAAAATCCATTTATGGGCACTGCAAGAATCTGAACAACAATCACTTTCCTGTCCGTGGATTAAAACGACAAGCCCTGCTTCCTGATGTGTAAAGAGGAGAGATCCCCCTCGCAGAAACCCGAGCCTCCTGAGAACCTTACACAGTCAGACTGCTGCTGAGCGCTCAACCCGGCTCCCTTTGTTCTTACAGTCACCGGATCTCTCCTGCCTTCACATTAAATCAGGGGCAGAAAAGACTGTGAAGACAGATTTTTGTCGGCTGCCTTTCTCCAGTGGATTCTCTGCTCAAAGAATTCAATCCTTACTTGACTGAAGAAAGATTGGCCAGGGCCTGAGAGAATCGGGACTCCATGGTCCTCCCAAGGGAAGGGGACTTGTTCCTGTCTTCCTAGCTGGACCACGAAGGCAAGGAAGGACTAGGTCTTCCCTCTTGATTTCTCAGCAACCTCTGAGAAGAGGTAATCATCTCCTGCAACCTGCAGGGGGGGGAGGGGCGGTTAGCTGATGCAGCTGTGGACAAAGGTAAATTAACAAGAGAAAAGCCTATCAAATCTAGTCATCAAGGTTTAGTGTGGTATGGCATAGGACAAATACTTGGTTAGAGTGTACAGGTCCCAGCTTCCATCCCACGTTTGCAAACATCAAATAAGGGCCGGGGGGGGGGGGGGGGTAGCAGACAAAAGTACTTGCCCAGAAAGTCTAACCACCTAGCTGCGGACCTCAGAACTCATGGACAAGCCAAAGGCAGTGGCCTGCACCCCTCCAGGAAGATTGGAAAGGATGACAGGGACCTCTGAAGGCCCATGTGTTCTATGAGGTTTCTGGTTGGCCTTTCCAGTCTAGTCTCAAGGTTCAGACCCACTCAGCCCTGCTTAGCCTCAGATAATCACACACAGGCTTATATTATTTTTACACTGATCGACCTAAGGCCCAGGTACACAATTTGCTTGCTAGCTCCTTCATTCGAACTCAACCCATCTTGTAAAGCCATGCAGCTCGGTACCTTTTCTCAGAGCAGCATTTCAGCTTCTTTCCTCTGCATCTCTCTGGTAGCTCTGCCTGGCTTCTCTCTCTGCTCTGAGCTGTTCCCAATTTTTCTTAACCTGGTAGCCCTGCCCACACTTCCTGTCTGCTTATAGCCAATCAGCTTTTAAAACCATAGGCAGGACAAATATTTACAATGACAGGAAACAGTAGCAACCTAACATAATCCTACTACACCCATGGACCAGCTAGTCAAGACTACAAAATGACAAATAAGGACGACTTTGTCTGAAACAGCCTAGAAGACCAGGCCCAACATCTGAGGCTGTTCCTAAACCTTCACCCGTGTACCATGGTACACATACCCTCACACATGGACGTGAATGCAAATGTGCATGAGCAAATATACACACATTACACACACACACACATTTTATATATACTTATATACCTTATATTAAGGTAGGTATATTTTATACATAATACATATACTATATGTATAAAATATTCTAAGAGTCTTCAGAAATAAAATATTTCACACATGGTGATACCATCTGATTAGTTGAAGCATTTATGTCCAGGTGTGTCCAGGTCTTAATCAACTCAATAGTAGAATAGTGTAAAATTTTTTGGGGGTGAGGATTATTTGAAAACTAATAAACCAAATTTAGCTGAGCAGTGGTGGCATACACCTTTAATTCCAGCACTTGAGAGGCAGTAGCAGGCAGATCTCTGTGAGCTTGAGACCAGCCTGGTCTACAAAGAGAGTTCCAGGACAGCCAAGGCTACACAGAGAAGCCTTGTCTTGAAAAACCAAAAACCCAAACAACCAACAAAACAAAACCACTCAGTTCAGTTCAATTAAACAAAAATTCACCAGCCAATGGATAAAAATAAAACAGAGTATAAATTAAAAAGAGATATGCCTCATTCGTTCATGCATGGTGACACCTGCCTGTAATTCCAGTACTGAAAAGTCTGACGCAGAAAGATTTTGAATCTGGGGCTAGCCTGGACTATGAATGAGAGTTTGTTGATAGAGAAGGGTGGTGGCGTCTGCAAGGCCTCCTCAGGTTGGCTCATTTAAAATTCCAACTCTGTAAGCTTCCATCGATATTCTGAGTGAGGGAGAAAGAGAAAGTGCTGATCTGTGCTTTCTCTTGAGGCAGCCGGTCACAGCTTTCTTCTCCTCCTGTGATAGCCCAGGGACATTCTTGAGCTGTTTCTTCCCAGGAGCCTCATGAGCAAACAGGGAGGTCTAAGCAGAAACCACTACCTAGGGGCTGCAGCTAACAGTGTACCTCATAACCGATGTGGTGGTCTTCTCCAGTGCAACAGCTATGCCTCTGTGGAAAACTCCAGTCCACCACCAACCCCCTAGCGTGGACTCACACTGCCTATTAACATCTATGTTATGCTCTTCTTGTCTTTGCTGGCAGGGTCGCCCCCCACCCTTAGTTGGATAGAACTCATTCTACCATGTGTTTGCAAGAGGTGGCTATGGAAGAGTCTAAGCCTGAGGATTTCCTGTAAAATGTATTGTGATGTTATTTAAATGTCATATAAACATTTTTAGCCTCAGGTTGTGTCACAATTACTCAGTTATGCTGCTATATTATTATAAAATCAGCCATAAGTAGTATATAAATGCCCTGCCAATCCCCATTCATTTATTTAAACTCCTGTTTTCCGTTGGAAACTACTCAAGTTTGAGTGTAATTGTGTTACAATAAAACCTTGTTTACAAAAAACAGACAACAGGCCACATTTGGTGCCAAGGCAGCATTTCCCTGCTTCCCTTCTGAACCAATCATGGTATTGTCCTCTGCACTGTCAATGTTTGTTTGCGGCAACAGATATGTCCAACAAATGGGGCCAGTGAGACACGGGAAGAAGTCTGTGGCAGGGTCTTCCCTGACAGAGAAGCATGTCCCTCCTCACTGGAAAGGAGCTATGTAAGTGTGTGACAGCCACAGAAATTTTAGACAAAACCTCGCACTCGAAGGCAGGGTTGGAAGTCGGCAAGCAACATGAGTCCCAGATGAGGCTGTGAAAGGGTTAGTTTTCTGCTTCTCACAGCATATTTTACTGGCCAATGCAATTGGAAGTTTGAGAGGAAGAGGCTCAAAAACACAATCCATGGAAGTTGCCTTCCTATACTGAGGGATGGTCAAAAAGAACAAAGGGATAAATAGAAGGCAGGTCATCAAACAGTGGGGTCAAACTCTGGTTCCCAGGGGTAGGGGCTCATAAGGCTTCATCCCCTTGAAGAGCATTGGTAGTTAAAGGTTGCTAGGCAGCAAATCAAATTCCTTACTGGTATAGCTATTAGAAAGTTGACAACTCTATAGGACATGCTCTTGTACATAGTAAATATTTTTACTGTAAATATTGTTTGAATAAAATGCTGAATGGTCTGAAGCTAGGCAGACAGGAAATATAGGCAGGGCAGTCAGACAAGGAGAATTCTGGGAAGAGGACGAGCAGAGCAGATGGCAGCTAGACACAAAGAAAGGAAGACAAGAATGCTGCTCTGAGAAAAAGGTACCAAGCCATGTGGTTAAATATGGATAAGAATCATGGGTTAGTTTAAGAGTAAAAGTCAGTGAATAATAAGCCTGAGCCATAGGCCAAATAGTTTATACTTAATATAAGCCTTTGTGTGATTATTTGGGACTAAATGGCTGTGGGACTGGCTGGCAGGACAGAGAAACTTCTGACCATGCACACACACACACACACACACACACACACACACACACACATGAGTGGGGGGGTGTTGGAGGGTTTCGGGTAGATCTAAATGATATAACCTGAATTGTCCTTGATGTAGGCTAACTCAAACTGAAATCGGGAAGAGGGAGTTTCTTCCAAGTGCCCTTCCAGCTAGCAATGCAATGCTCAGGGATAGGAAGCCTGTTCCCTACCAATCTGATCCCTTATTCATGGGAGAAATAAGTTTCTTACCTAGAATCATTTTCTATAAAATATCATCCCTATTTTATCTCTTAACTTTTTCTATTCAGTTAATTTATTATTAATTATTTATTTAATGTTTATTAACTAGCTGTAATGATTTTCTTCATTCTAAAGAACCTTTAATTTTTTTGTTGATCAATAATGAATGTCTGTCATTTGCCCTTTTAAATTTAATTCTGTTTTGCTTAGTTTTCTTTCTTTCTTTTTGTTTCTCTGTGTAACACAGCACTGGCTGTCCTGGAACTCACTCTGTAAGCCAGGCTGCCCTCGAACTCACAGAGATCCATCTACCTCTGTCTCCAGAGTGCTGAAATTAAAGATGTGCACTACCACTGCCCAGCCTTGTTTTTCACTTTTCAAAGGGGCTTACATCCAGGCCCCATGGCCCTGACCAACACTGCAACCCATTCTCCCAGTGACTGTTTCTCTCTTGAACAAGAGTCTGGTTATCCTTTGTGTCCCTCACTGGAGGGTATGTCATCTGCCTCCACTTTAGGAACAAACCCTCACACGATGTCTTATTCCTAATAACACAAAGTTCTCTTCAGAATGCCCCCCAAAGTGGCCTAGCAGTCATCAAAAGATAGTGGCCTAGAAATGACTCGGGGTGACTGTGTGTAGAGGCAGATTAGGTTCTTTTAACATAATTCTGTTGTTGTTTTGTTTTGCTTTAGGACCAAGGTTATGGTCATTGCTCATCCCTGTACTGGAGCATTTGTAGGGCCTCCCATGTTACATATGGCTCTGCAGATGCTGCTGCTTCTTTTTTCGGATTTTTAAGATGGAGTTTCTCTGTGTAGCCCTGGCTGTCCTGGAACTCGCTCCATAGACTAGGCTGGCCTCGAACTCAGAGATCTTCCTGCTCCTGCCTCCCAAGTGCTGAGACTAAAGGTCTGTGCTACTCCTGCCCGGCTCTCTTCTCCTACTGTGTTCAATCTCTGTCTTCAATTTCCTTTCCCTTTCTTCTCTCCACCCTATTTTCCAGTCCTTTCCTCCTGCTAAATGGAGAAATGTATAAATAGATGACAATAGCAAGAAACATTCTTGTCTATCTTTATTTATCTCCTATCTTGGGTTCTACTTTAAATCAACATTTTATTGTATTAAAACCAAAATGTTACGAAGTCTGCTGCTATCCTCGAATGAATTGTATTGACAGAGAAATCTATGGAATTGCATTTCTTTACTATGCTCTTCTTTGGAATTGTTGCCATTGGCTGAAGAGGTTCTTGTGTACCACCGACTCTCTCTCATCAGGATGCTCATGAATTAGCTTATAAGCCTAAGAATGCTGCGGAATATTATTTTAACATGTTACAGTCATTTATGCTGTGGAACATTTGTTTAATGATGCAAAGATGTGTTGTGTTCTCTTATGTTGCATTTGTTTAATTCTGTGAAGCTGTGTTACCTTGCCTGTCTAAGACACCTGATTGGTCTAATGAAGAGCTGAGTGCATGGCTGATAGATGGGCAGAGAGAGATAGGTGGGGCTGGCAAGCAGAGAAAGTAAACAGGAAGAGGAAAAAAAGATCAAGGAATGAGAAAAGGAGAAGAAGAGGGACCAGCCGCCCAACTATACAGCAAGCCACGGAAAAAAAGAAGTTAAAAAAAAAAGGTATACAGAAATAGAGAAACATAAAAGCCTAGAGGCAAAGATAGATGGGGTAATTTAAGAAAAGCTGGCTAGAAATAAACCAAGCTAGCATCCATAAGTAAGAATTAAGTCTCCATGCATGATTATTTGGAAGCTGGGCGGCAGGCCCCAAAAGAAGCCAACAGTAAAAAGTGTAAAAACAATCAACTATGTAAGAGCTTTGCCCACTCAATAAATATTTGTGATAATATGGGCCAAAAAAGGAAAGTTGTAGCAGTGTGTGTATCCATAAGATGGTTCAAACAGAAGAACAAGAAGGTGCCTTTACATAAAGATCTTACTCCCATGAAGCCTGTGTGTGCTGGCCATAGAGGCTCATCCTAACTAAACCATTCTTTCCATCATGCATGCACACATCCTGAGCACATGGTGCCTAGAGCTTTCTGAAGCCGGTCAGCCAAGATGCATTTGGGGCTGTATTGCAATCAGAGAAAGAAAACTGTGGACGACAGGAGCATGGCTCTGACGTGAATAAACATGACCAGGTGGTTGAGCAGCAGGTTCTGAAGTACTGTGCTACTGGCAGAGGAGGGAAGAGAAATGTTTGCACTTGTAAAAATATCCTGCCTTTAATAACAACTTTACACTGTAGATGCAAATGATATGTTAAGCTCGGTGTAGAGAACATCTTGATGTTGCCATCAATATTAAAAACAGGGTTAGGATTAGCAGAAGCCCTGCTGAGCCATTCTGTGGCACTTAACATTTTCAAAGGCTGTGACAGGCAGCAATTCTCTGGGAGGCCACTGACATGCTTCCTCTGGTGTAGCATCCTCACAGAAGCAAGAAAGTAACTGCAACACAGATACTTAAATGCATGAGCAAGCTTGGTAAATCTCCATAGCTGACAGTTTTGAAAGGTGCTATGAGTATGTGGGGAGAAAATTATGGACTCCGCGGAAATCTAGAGATGAGTCGTTCTTATAACCTCTAGTTATAAAGAATACATAATTTAATTCATCTTTCCAGCTTTTGCTTTCTGCGTGTTTTTTTTCCAAGTAGCTTATTAATAAATCTCAGAAATGCAGCCTTCCATCACATTTCTATAAATACACTCTGTCAACTTGGTCAATAGAAAAGCTTCAAGAGCCCAGAGCCATTTTATCTCTGCTTTCCCTCCCACAATTCATAGTCCATGATGTCTAAACATAAAAGCAATCTGTCTCATAAACATCTTGCACATTTCTGTTGGCTCACAGCATATATTTCTTTTGAGACTTTACTCCAAAGGTTCTTGAATGTTTTTCATAGTTTGTTATGTTCTACTTTCTCTGGGTCAGACTCCTCTCCTGTTTATTGTCCACAGAAATCTCTGGTTAAAAATAAATTCCTGTGGGACTAGAGATTTGGCTCCATGGTTAAGAGGAATGGCCTGCCAAGGACCCAGGTTCAGTTCCCAGCACTCACATGGTGGCTAACAGCCATTTGTAACTCCAGTTCTGGAGCTCTAACTCCCTCTTCTGGCCTCCATAGGTACTGCACATGTCACGCACAATACATACTAAATATATACTAAATTAAACACAAAAATATAAGTTAACAAATATCCATGAACATTAGAAAAATAGATATAAATGTCATCATGTTAAAAATATATTAATAGAAATATAAAATTGGGGTGGGAGGGGGAAGGGAGTCTGAACAAAGGGATACATGGATAAAAAATATGACTTTATTCATAAAAATAATAAATAAACAAATTTTAAAAATATATGAAGTTGGTGTGCTCAATTCAGCATCACTACCTAATATGCTGTGCTACCTAATTGTGTTAGGAGGCTGACCTAATTACAACACACCACCTTGAGGCATGATTTCAAGTCTAAGAAATGAAACCTCCAAGTCTTCAGGAAGCAGTTCATTATGCTGATAAGTTTCTAGTAAATTATCCCCTAAAAACTACAACTCCAAATATTGGGGCTTTATACATGTTTGCCTTTTTTTTTTCTTTAATTTCCCATAATATGGCTACATCCATTCTGATGAGATGTTTCATACTTCTAGGCTAGAGTGAGCGGGGAGGTGAAGGAACGAGCTGGAAGGTGATGTGTGGTCAGTTTGCACATCCGCACCGCAGGAAGGGAGTGGTACTGGCCACCCTGCACATACACCTATGAACATTGACCAGCCCTCGTAGCTATTTCCTGTTTTTCTTCTTCCTCTTTGCCCGGGGGAGGAGGCTGCCTTATCCTGACTAGTGGCCCTGAAAGGCGGGTGAAGGTCCAGAACTCCACCTACCTCTCTCACTGGATTGAAGCTCTTCACTGAAAAACTTCATCAGAAAAATATGAAAACCTAGAAGAAACATTAGGAACCATCTAAGAACACTCGGGAAGCTGAAAAAGATACACTCAAGTCTCCACAAGACTCCAAATCTACAACTAGCAGTGGTCAGTCCACACTGAATGTGCTGTTGCGGCCAAGCCCCCTGGCCGCTGTGGGAAGGACAGGACACAGGAAGGAAGTCAGGCTGCATAGGAAGGAAAGCAGGCAAGCCTGTAGCCTGGGGGACAACAGCTCTCTGGGCTTTAGATGAGGTCTGTCATTTTTTCTCAGCAGCTTGCTGGAAGGGAAGTCCTTGAGCTTTGTTCCCAGCAGTTACGGGATGCTTTTTCAGACTAACTCAGAGAGACAAGCCTGCCTCTCCCCCATCTGGAAGAGGAAGGCTTTTGTAGGGCGATGATGTTGGTCCCCTTGCTCCCTGCTTCACTGAAATAATTGGTTGCTAGTTTCTAACTCAACTCTTCCAGGTCTTGCAGGAAATTGCCAGAGACTAATTAATCTGTTAGCAGCTCAGCTCTGGAGTCCTTTGAATTCTTAAGGAGCTGGCGAGGGGATGGGGGAGCTGTGCACCTGGGCTTCAGTTCCCGGACTTTCTTCTTAAGTCCTGGCCAGGAGATGTGTCCGTGGGATCAGTCGGACAGAGAAGCACATATTGACCCGTGATTACACTGCCTCTGCACACTCCCATACCGAGTCTTCCTACTGAAGAGAATGCTTTAACCCTCCGGTTCTTTGACTCCAAGAATGAACAGTATTACCTACAGGGCTGGGAACAGATGGCTGGGTTCCACCCTCAGTGGTTGCCAACAAGGTTTCAAGTAGAAGCAGTGCATGCTGTGGACCAACTAATGACCAACACAGCCCAGGGTCGCCAAGTTCTTCTCTGACCTCTCACATCTCAGAATTATGTTCCGTGTCTTCTTAGACGTATACTTACTCGTCAATTACTGCTCGGGTCTACAATCTACTCTTCACTACAGCAATTTTGCTTCGGGCATCTAGAGACATTCCTGATATGGATTATTTTCTATCTGCTAGGATTCTGGACTAATCCCTGAAGCAACACCTGGCCAATGGCAATTAGCCTGGCTGGCCCTGAGTACATGGAGCTCCATTTAAGGATTCCTATCGTTGACCCTCCCCCTTCTTGTTCCCCCTCAGAGCTCAGGCTCCTCAACCCTTTCCTGCTTCCCTCTCTTCTGTCCCCTTCTCTCTCCATCTGTCTCTTCTCCCACTCTCCATAATAATGAAGTCTTTCCACATGGGGCTGTCTCCCACCCATACCACCTTCTATGCACCCACATGTAGCATGGGGCCTCCATCCATCACCATCATCAGCCACACGTGTATTCACATCATAACATAACAAGATCCATGTCCTCTTATCTGGACTATAATCTTATTTAAAATCCTCAGGCCCAAAACACGTACACTAGAAACAATAAGACAGACAACAAAGGCAGTTTTCTTTCCTGCTAGGTAGCTACCCTCCAAGGACTTTGCAAGCTTTTAATACAAAATGGAATTACAGGTGTGTAGAGGGATGGTACATTTCTCTCTAGTGTTTTTAACAGGCCTTGCTTGAGAAGGAAGTTTCTCCCTCGAGAAAGTTAGGAATTGGTGCCAAAATTAATTAAAGAATGAGGATAAGTGAATGGCTTCCTCCTCCAGATAGATTAAATTTCATGTGGCCTTGACTGCTGCGGTAATGCCAGAGGGAGCATAGTGTGAAGTCCTGTATCTGACTGCCATCTTGCTCCACAGTCCCCCTCCCCTGAGCCCTGCTGTGAAGTCAGGGCAAGGAGGTGTCAGGGCAATGCTAGGAGAGGACCTGGGTAAATCCAGACTCTCACCCGTGATGACTTTTCACACTTTGGACTACTTGAGAAGACAGTAGGAAGGGCCCTGGGAAATACTGGAGAGTTTAGGAGAAGACACAATTAGAAGCCATCTTGGAGGCAGTTGCCGAGGGACCCCAAAGAGGTGGTGAAGTACAAAAATAGAAAGAGATGTGATTCACTTTCCTGACAAGTCTCAAAAGCTATAGCTACTTTATTTTTTGAAACTAAAATAAAATTATATCATTTTCTCTTTTCTTCCCTTCATGTGTGCCTCTCACATTCATACCCTGTCCCCTTTTCCCTAATTATTGGCAGTAATAATAGTTATTATTATTACATATGTATGCGCTCTTACATACATGAATACATTCTGCTTAGTCCACATAATGTTATCTGTAAGGTTTCGGGACTGAGCGCTTGGTATTAGGTAACCAATTGGGGAACTCCTTGGGCGACCCCTGTGTCCTGATTCTATCAACCTCCTTCAGTTGTCCGCAATTCCTTGTCTAGGGTTGAGGCCCCGTGAGACTCCCCTCCTGTGTTAGCCTATCTGCTGGCACCACCTTTGTTTGGGTCTTATTCAGGCATCCATGTTGTTGAGATCTCATGTTCTTTCTAGGTGGCTTGAGGCTGCAAGAGGGCCACCATACAGCAGATGCCAGAGAGAAGCAGTCCTCACTTGATCTTTCCAAGTCCCAGTTAAATGCTTTCTCTTAGAAGGCTTGCTTTGGGGGCTGGAGAGATGCCTCAGCAGTTAAGAGCACCGTCTGCTCTTCCAGAGGACCTGGGTTCAATTCCCAGCACCCACATGGCAGCTAACAACTGTCTGTAGTTCCAGTTCCAGGCAAACACCAAGGCAAATAAATAAATAAAAGTGTTTTTTTTTTTTTAAAAAAAAAAAAGAAGGCTTGCTTTGCTCATGGCGTCTCTTCATGGCAATAGAACAGTAACTAAGATCCCTTCTCACCACAAAAACTTGCTGGAGGGAGGTCTCATGCCTAGCACTAACTTTTTTCTTTTGCAATCTAGTCTGTGGCTCTTGGAAGGAGCTTTATCACTCCATGTGGAAGAATTCCACTTAAAAACATATTATCTGGGCAGTGGTAGCAGACACCTTTAATGCCAGTGCTCAGGAGGAAGAGACAAGAGGATTTCAGGGCAGCCTGGTCTACAGATCAAGTTCTAGGACAGCCAAGGCTACACAAAGAAACCTGTCTCACAAAACCAGACATTTCAAATGTCCTTAGTGTGGTTTATTTCCCCTCCTTCTCTCCCCCGTATTACCCTCCCCCCTCCCTTCCCAATTAAAATCCTGCCTTGTTTTTCCCCATTTCCCCCTCTTTCAAGTGCCCCCCACCACATCACCTTCTCACTCCCACTATAATCCCTTTCTACATTGCTGGCTTCTGAAGTTATTTCAGGTTCTGTACTCAAATGTAAAGATTAAAGCTAAGATCCACACATAAGAAAGGACTGGAGTGCTTGGTTTGAGAGGGGAGTATGCTGCTTCACTCAGGATAATGTGTCCCAGGTCCATCCATTTGCCTACAGATTGCATTTTCCGTTAAAGCTAAATAGTGTTTCATTGTGTATCTGTACCACCACATTTCTGTTATCCATAAGGCAGTTGAAAGACATTTAGGTTGTTTCAATTTCCTACTATTGTTAACAAAGCAGCAATGATCATGGTTGAGTAGGTCTCTGTAGTAGGACACTGAGTCCTTGGAGGATGCATCAACTGAGCAGGATAGCTAGGTCAAACAGTAGATCTACTTTTAGCTTTTTGAGAATTCTCCACATAGATTTTCCAAAATGGCGGCACCAGTTCACAATCCCATCAACAGTAACTGAGGGTCCTCTTTCTCCATATCTTTACCCACATTTTTTTGTCAATCGTTTTCTTGACCTTAATCATTCTGACTGGGGTAAGCTGAAATATCAAAGTATTTTAAATTTATATTTCCCTAAGGAGGAACACTTTTTCAGATGTGGCTTTTGTTAGGATTTCCAGCATCCTCTAGCCACTTCTGGGGTCCTATAGGCTGTGTACTGGCTTGCAGTATTCAGACAGAATGCTTAATCACCCCAGATGCTACCCTAGCCACTTCTGGGGTCAGATGCATGGAGGGGTCATCTTCTTCCAGGAAAAATGCTTAATCACTGGAGGGCCTTTCCGTCCTACGTAATCTATGCGCATGCGCTGAGTTGCCTTTTTTTAAAAAACTGCAGATTTCTTCCATCACATTCACTTTACCGACAGGCCTGTAGCACACCTTTCTGTTTCCCTTCCCTCACTAAATAAACTCTTAAAGTGGGTTTTGTTCTGTTTTGTGATCCATTCCCCCTGCACAGTAAATAACAGCTTATCCATTTTCAGCTAGTCTGTGTTTCTGTTTTGATTGTAACCCATCACATGGGTCCAGGTGGATCATGCTGGTATTAAAAAGTTTTTCATTTGGAAACATTTTAGATGTCGATTCAGATTTTCAAGTTAGGTATATGCACCTTGCACAATGGAATGGAACATCACAATGTAAACGTGTTACATCCACTAAGAGGCAGGAAAGAAAACTTGCTTCAGCCCGATTTACTCTGCCAGGCAGTTTATTGTAGGCATATTTAAACACATTGCAATTTGGAAAAAAGTTTCCTGGTGTAACACAATTCCCAATGCACAAGGAGGCATAATTATACGGAAAATCAATTCAGTATGTGTTATTTCTTCCAAGAAGATGGGTTCTAGGAATTGGCTACATGTATTATTAGTTTAAGGCCCCGGGGAAGGATCTGGTGTGGTCTCAGTCACAGATAGTATAGAAGTTATTTGGGCTATCAGCCACCTCCGGTTCTGGTTGTTGGAGTTTGGAGGAGCCCCTGGCCATACAGATAATATAAGGGACTATTAGGTACCTCCAGTCCTGGTTGTAGGAGCTTGATATGGCCTCACCCAGTAGATAACACAGTTCATAGGGCTATTAATCATCCCCAGTTCCCAGCCTTCTGGGTGGAAAAACAGGTTATACATCTTTTACTTTGAAAATACAACTATGTGCTTAACATTCCTGGTTTCCCTGGTGACCAAGGGGTACAAGGACCTTTGTGCTCCCAACACATCTTGCAGAGCAGGTGTGAATGTTAGAGACACACACGTAGCTACTCAGCACTGGGTCTGATGTAAGTAAGATAGGTGTTTGGTTAGTTTTAGGTTTTGGTGGGCATCCTGGTCAACTTGGAACACCTGGGGTTATCTGATAAACAACACTCAATTGAGAGCTTCCCTGATCAGGCTGGCCTACCTGTAGACATGACTGTGAGATGTTTTCTTTTTTCTTTTTTTAAAGATTTATTTATTATGTATGCAGAATACAGAAGAGGGCACCAGATGTCATCACAGATGGTTATGAGCCACCATGTGGATGCTGGGAATCGAACTAAGGACCTCGGGAAGAACAGTCAGTGCTCTTAACCTCTGATCCATTTCTCCAGCCCCAAAATGTTTTCCTTATTGCTAATTGATATAGAAGGGCCTAGCCCACTGTGGGCTGTACCGTTATTTGGGGAGGTGGTCCTGGGATATGTAAGGAAGCTAGCTAAGCATGAGCCTTGAAGGGAACCAATAAAAAGCATTCCTCCACGGCTGCTGCTTTAAATCCCTGCTTGATTTCCCTCAGACAGACTGTGACCTGAAAATACAAGCCAGATAAATCATTTTCTCCCATAGGTTGCTTTTTGGGTGCGGTGTTTGTCACGGCACTAGGGTGAACTTAGAACAGTGGCTTTTTTGTTTGTATTTTATCTTTGGTTTTGCCTCAGAAAAGGACGGCCTATATTGTTTGCAATTTGGTTGATTTTCTATTCAACAGTATATGCGTTGTTATCAGCTCTTTCTCCTCAGCAGAAAAGATGCCCAGAAGCAAATGACTAGCCATATATACATCAAACAATTTCCATACAGTGCACAATGTACTCTGATAATGCATCAGTATGCAAGTCACATGTGACATAGATTTTCCAGGCAGACTCCAGGCTTGTACCGAGAGCAGTATATTAATATATGTAGCTTCTCTCCTCAGCTTTCCTGTAGTGAGAATTCTTGAGTTAATATTCATTAAGCACTGTGAGTTGCAAGAAGAAAAAGGTGTCACAGGAAGACAAAGAAACCTTAAATACACAAATAGCTTAATGTAGTCTGTTGGAATCTTCACCAAGAAGATTGTGATTTTCACAAATTATTCCACACACAGTTATTTCATAAATGAATAAACTAATATATAAAGTAGAAAACAATTTTAAATCCATAAATGTGTTTCTGTTTAAGCTTTTTATTTTTTAAATGTGTATCAGTGTTTGCCCACATGTTATCTATGCACTGCATGCATGCAATGCCCTTGATACTAGAGTTACAGATGGTTGTAAGTTGCCATGTGGGTGCTGAGAATTGAATCTGGGTCCTCTGGAAGAACAGCCGAGTCACCTATCCAGCCCCTATTTAAGCTTTAAACATCTCGGGGGCTGGAGAGATGGCTCAGTGGTTAAGAGCACCTTCTGCTCTTCCAGAGGACCCAGGTTTGATTCATAGCACCCACATGGCAGCTAACAACTGTCTGTAGTTCCAGTTCCAGGCAAACACCAAGGCAAATAAATTAAATAAAGTTAAAAAAAAAATAAAGAAAAGAAAGCTTAAGCTTTAAACATCTCAAAGGTAGTTAGTGGTTACAGTGTTCATAAGATCTTCATGTGAGTGCAGGTATGATGTATGGTATGCATGTGGTGTGTGCAGAGATCAGAGGACAATTTTAAATGTCTATCCTTGTGTTGTGCTTTGTTTGGCACAGGGTCTCTTGGTTGTTTTTTCTCTGAATACAGCAGGCCAGCTGTTTTCAGGAGAGTTCCCTGTCTCTAACATCAAACTCCCCACAGGAGCACTGGGCTATGGGTGCTCATGCATCCAGTGTGGATTTTGGGGATTTGAACACAGATCCTCACACTTGTGTGGTTCTTTTGCTCACTAAACCATCTCCTTCACCTATAGGTCCTAATGAAAGCACTTCATACCTATGTTAGCTCTGCATAACACAATCAAGATTAATCACACTTCTGATTATGTATTTTATTTTTAATTATGTGTAAGCATGTGTGTCCTTGTGTGGATATGTGCTTGTGAGTGCAGGTATCTACCTGTAGAGATCCATGATATTGACTCACTGAGAGCTGGAGTTACCAGGGCTTGCTAGCCGCTCCACAAGGATGCTGGAAACTGATCAACAGGTTTTCTACAAAAGCAGTATGAACTTAACCACTGAGCCATCCCTGCAGTCCTAGATTTCATCAAATATTTTATGTGATGGCATTTATGATCAAAGCAAAATGCCTTAATAAAACAAATAATTATCCTTGAGAAGAGCAATGAGTACAGGAGGCCAATTAGTGAACTTGTTAGCTGTTCCTTCCTGTGATGAGACCGATAGCCATTCCAGACACAGCAAGTGAGTGCGGTTACTTATGTCTGGGGAATGGCACAGGGTCCTGTGCAGTACACACAGGCAAAACAAAATCATTAAGGCAAAGTGATGAGTTTGAATACAATGTAAAAGAAGAAAAACCAGTCTTGGTACCAAGTTCAGGTTGTGTTCATTTTCTGTGTGACCCAGCCTGACCTGGTCTCAGTTTCCTCTTGTCAGCTAGTGGCAATGCACTGGATAATTCTAATATCTTTTGCAGAGTTAGGAAGTTCCCCCTCCCCTTCCAGATGTTATTTTTGAAGCCCTTTGCTTCCTAGCTCCAGACCTGCCAAACATTACCGCTGCCAGCAATTTACAAGGTAGATCTGTCAGGGCAAGAGGAAGGCTTCTGCCTGATCTGGTTTTGTTTACAATGGCAGCATTTCAGCACATCCTCTGTGCTTTCAGCAGGAAGCAGCCAGGCAGCAAAATTGCTCTAGTATAAAACAAATCCAGCTGTAGGGCATCTTCCAAATGCTCCCTATGTGTTTTCCAATTTAGCCGGCTATTAAAACAGCAAAGCACAGCTAGAACCACAGAGCCAAGTCTTCTATTAGAAAATGAGTCCAGGTTTCTCATTGCTGGCTTTGGGGTACAGCAAATGGTGGAAGGGAAGGAAGAGGTCCTGAGAGAGAAGACATCATTTGATGCCCGCCTGTCCCAGTACTCATTATCTGAGCCTCATGAAGGGCTTCAGTTCCATTCTCCGCATGATGCAGCCCAGCAGCTCAGAGTGGCCAGTGGGTGGGAATGGGAGCTGGCTGATCTGAGATTCCCTGGGTCCAGTTGGTGTGAAATATGAAAGAAATGGGCAGACAGGTTATTGGAGAAGGAAAAGCATGTGCACCAGGCAGGAAGGAGGAGGGTGAGAGGAACGGACATGATAATTGACTCTTAGAGGACCCCCCTTTAAGAAAAGCAAGAAATGACACGGAGAAAATGGTGAAAGGTCAGGGAAAGTCCTGAAGGACCTCTTGGTGCCAGTAAGATCAGGGCAGAGGGACTTACTCTGTAGGTAGTAATGGCGTATAGTAGCAGAGTGGCTACTCTCTAGGAATTGTCCTTGGCTGCAGAGAGGGATAATGATGTCACACAGAGAGACAACTTACACTCACCAACTGGTCCATGTTGGAGGGTTGAGGAACATACCGCCTTCAGAGGACACTCCCCCACTATGTTTCTGCATGTTTATCTGCATCTCAGAGTATGCTTCTCCAAGATCCCAGTTGCAACTGGGGAACCACAGGAAGTGTTGATGTTCCCATGGTAAAGCAGTAAAAGGTTTGAAACAGGGTAGCCCAGGCTGGATTACAGCTGTAAAAGATCTCTCTGGTGGAAGTGTAGAGAAGGTACACTGGAGCAGACAAACAGAACAGACAAACTGTCCTGGAAACAGAGGTGTCACTCATAGAAGGAAAATGCAGAGTAACTTAGATACATGGGTGGTTGAACCATTCCAAAATAATCCGTGAGGAGTAAGAGAAAGAAATGGGATGTGTTAATATCTTGGCTAGGGTGCGAACTCTCCATCTGTTCCCTTTCTCTCTTCTTTCTCCCTGACCTCACCTCAGCATCCTTCCCTATATAAGGACCAGACCTCACAGACAGAAAATGCCTAAGGCTTAAAGATGCATGGTTTTCTGTGTGATGCTCACCCACAGATGTAGGTTTCCAAACAGTTAGAAATTTTATCTGCAGCTCTTGAATGGAGCTCACATAGGACCACATGGTAACTATGTTCCCACTGAGTGTCACCAATGGATGGCTGATTTAGGAATGACATAACTGTCAGCCAAATAAGGGCACACCCGTCTCTTCCTATCTTGTCACTCTTTTATCTATGATGTCATATCGGCTTATTCTGCACATCGTCAGCATGCCTGGAAGCCTATTGCTCTTTGCCATTAACACACCCTAAGAATTCTACTTCTGGCACATGCTCTTCTAATTTAATCAGCATTTTACTTAGCACATCTTACGTGTTCTGCCTGTTTCTCATTTTCTTACTATCAATGCTTTACACCTCTAATGAGCTGCTGGCATCCTGGTTGCCTGTTTTGTCCTCTATCAAAAAACTGAATACTCTCACATACTTCAGCAAACATGCATTGCAAGTAGGGACCACTTTGGTTATAAGGATGAAAAAGCAACTTCATAAAATACAATGTACAGAAACAATGGCTGATCCGATGTAGCCAGAGAACAAGGTGGATACTGCTGGGTAACTGACCAAACATATTTTCCATCTCTATTTACCTTACTCCATTCCAGTACAGAGGCTAGAAAAAAACTGAATATTTATTTGTGGCCTCTCATGTGGCTGGGGTGTCATAGGTCGTGGTTTCTTCCAGTGAGATATGTGTGTAAGTCTTCTAGGGAGACTCAACACAAGTTTCTGATTTCCTTAACAATGGAGGAGGGAAAAGCAGGAGTCATCCCTCAAATCTCCCTCCTGCATTAAAACAGGATGCTTGGAAGTGAGACTACCCCTGTGTTAGGTGACGGAAGAGGTCCCGGTGCTAAGAATGGTACAACGGAAATGCAGGAAGAGCCTGGGAATGCATGATATCTTAGAACCTCTGTTCTGACCTTGGACTGCAACCTAAAGACCTATTGTCTGGGAGAAAGTAAATTCCCATCATTAAACCCACCATGAGTTCTGTTCTATGCTTTAAACTAAATACATCCTAAAGACTCAACTAAATGACCAATCTCATTGTTAAGGACACTGGAAAATTCAGCCTCCATTTTAGGTGGTCCTGTGCTGACTGAAAATGAGACTCTCCAGTGTGCTCAGTAGGGGATCCCAGATGGCATGAGCCAGGTTTGCCCTCTCTAGAAGCTCATGATTACAAATCAGTTCAGATAAACTAGAATCTTGAATGGAGGGTTCTGGGCTCGATAGTTTAAAAAAAGCACCCCAGATAATCCTAATGAGAAATGAGGACTGAGGAGCCATGTTTAATGACTGTGTTTGGGGACAAGGTTGAGGCCATGCATCTTCCTTCCTAAGCCTGTATTCTTTTAAACTGCAACATCCAGTTTGCTGAGCAGTGGCAAGGACACCAGGCCATTAGGAACAGAAGTGCCTGCTTCCCCCTGGAGACTGGCTGTTATATCAAAAATCTGGAAAAGCAAACTACAGTGCTTTCTAGAATAAGAGATTTGACGACATCAATCTGCTACATTTTCTGTCAGTCAGGAGAAGTAGCACCAAAATTCCCTGCTATATAGCAAAGAGAAATGCTCCCAACACCATCCTTCAATTAGAAAATTATTAGTCAAGGTCTCGCTATGTATAGCCCAGATCAGCTCTGAACTATGTGGCCTGACTAGCTTCAGATCTGCTAGCCTTCTGCTTCAACCTTTACAACTGTACATCACCATGCTTAAGTTTGTTTCCAACATTTTTTCTTTGTTTGTTGTTTTTGGTTTATTTGTTTGCTTTGAGTTTTGTTTTGTTTTGAGACAGGGTTTCTCTGTGTAGCCTTGGCTGTCCTGAAACTTGATCTGTAGACCAGGCTGGCCTTGAACTCACAGAAATCTGCCTATCTCTGTCTCTGGAGTGCTGGGGCTAAAGATGTGCACCACCACTGCCTGGCTTTTCAACATTTTTCTAACAGAACCCTTTTTGTACAGGGAGCATCTCTACTCTCCCCCAGAGCAGGAGGCATTTCTGCTTAATTCAGCATGACTTCAGCAACAGTCAAGATTTCTGACCTCATAACTCAGGTATACAAAAATGTAAAAGTCTGGGTTGTCCATGCTGACTCTAATTTTTTTGTTTGGCTCAGTGGTTGTTATACAGGGTCTGACTCTGTAATCTAGCACTTCAGAACCCATTATGTAACCCCAAATGGCTACTCAGGGTGTCCTGCCTCAGCCCTCGGGCACTGGGATTACAGGGCTGTGCTAACGGTCTGTGCTGACTCTCTACAGGAAACCCCGATTCTACTCCATGGCAGAACTGGAAACAAGTTAGTTCCTGGTAAATTTGATCCATTCTGTGTGTTTCTTCCTCCTCTTTTACCCCGAAGAGATAAAAGGAAACTGAGGAACATCTGGACCTGGAGGGAAATCATCAAGTCCCTGGATGTCATCTGTCCAAGCTGGCACCCTCTGCTGTGTCCTTGTGCCCAGGGGCCATCAGTTGTCAGTGTCTATCCCAGCTGGCATTCACATAGGCAACTGAGCTCCATCTGGCCTCTGCTCTGGGGCTACATTTTTCCAGCAAGAAGCATCTCCTAATAGGCTAGAATAGGCTGGACATCTTTTAGATACTTCTGTAACAGCCTTAGGCAAGAGTGGCTAGAATCTTGACTGCTGAGCTTTGTGGAGAACTCAGAGACCCCTCTCAGACCCTCGAAGTCTTTCCCTGCCAAGCTAAGAGTTCACGGCCAGTCTCACTGGATCAGTGGTTTTCAACCTTCCTGATGCTGTGACCCTTTAATATAGTTCATCATATTCTAGTGGCCCCCAACCATTAAGTTATTATTATTTTATAATTTATTTTTATTTTATGTGCATTGGTGTTTTGCCTGCATGTATGTCTGTGTGAGTGGGTCAGGGTCAGATCTTAAAGTTACAGACAATTGTTAGGTGTTGTGTGGGAGCTGGGAATTGAACCTGGGTCCTTTGGAAGATCAGTGTTCTTAACTGCTGAGCCATCTCTCTAGCCCCTATAAAATTATTTTTTGTTGATACTTCATAACTGCTGTTTTGATACTGCTATGAATTATAATGTACAGATCTGTATTTTCCAATGGTTTTAGGAAACCCCTATGAAAGAGTCACTGAACCCCCTAAGGGGCTGAGACCTACAGGTTGAAAAAACTGCACTGGAGCATAGGACAAGGTATCTCTGTTTTACAGCACTTTATGGGGAACCCTCTGGGAAGGAAAAGAAAATCCTTTGTTCCTTTACATTTTTCTCTTTCCCCATTACCCACCCCCATCAACCTAGCAAGGAGCTGTTCCAGGGTGTTCCCAGACAGCCACAGCAAGCCCATCTGCTCCCTCACCCCCGCCCTCAGCATGTAGTCAAGAAAGCAGGAAAGATGGAGGAGAGAAACAGAGGAGGACCAATAAGGACTAATCCTTTAACACATAAATTAATTTAGATTATTAAACTTATTAATGTATCATAGCTATTAAAATATATTAGCATTTCAGAAGTATTATTCTACCACACTGAGGTAGTTTTAATGAGAATGGAGCCCCATAGGTTCATATATGTGAATACTTAGTCACCAGAAAATAGGACTGTTTGAGAAGGATTAGGAGGTATGGCCTTATTGGAGCTATGTCACTGGGAGTCAGTGAGCTTTAAGGTTTTAAAATAATGTATATCCCTACATTGTTTTCTTTATGTTCTTTTTAACTCCCAATTAAATCTTCTATCCAGGTAAGTTTCCACACACCCTTTTCAGACGAATGCCTTTTATGCACCTCCATACATTCTCATGGGCTTGTCTTCCTCCCAAACGCTCGCAGATTGCTCTGCCCATATCACTCTGCATTGGTCTATGCTATGGCACCTCGTGTTTTTACTGCCTCTCATAACTTCTACCCTCAGAGCACCAAAGGAACCCAGTGGTGCAAACAGGAATTATAGGCAGTTCTGTGATTTGAATATGTTCTCGTAAAGTTCATGTGCAGGAGTGTAGGGAAGGAGAACCTTTGAGATATGACTGGGTCATGAAGGCTCGGGGTTCAGAGGTTAGTGAGTTACTATGGCAGTGATTCTGTGACAGTGGACTAGCTCTAGCTCAGTTTCTCTGTCTAAGAATGGAGTCGAGCAAGAGGAATCCTGAGTGTTGGTAAAAAAATGCCAAGTAAACCAGACACAAGTTTTGTAACCTCTGTTTCTTCATAACTTGGGTGGTTCTTGGAATGACTTTCATGCCCCTCCTGGATGTAGAGGACAGGAGGAGGTTTACTTCAGCTGTGGTTATTCATATTCCTCTGTGGAAAACACATCTTTATCATGTGTGTCTTATCCATGTGATTGTACACTTTACTCTTCCTAACCCCCAGAGTATAAATTGATGCTCTGAATAAACTTAGCTATTGAATGAGACTTTAGTTGGCCTCATTAATGAGCCTTGCTCTCCCAGGTTCACACCACTAATTAGAGAGGTAAAAATCTTAACACACAATACCCTTCATAGTCTAATACAGAAAGAATTAATTAGAAACTAAGCCATTGTTGGCACCATGGTCTTGAACTTTCTATAGTCCCATCAGGAAGCTGCAGTCTACTTTCTGGTTGTACACAATCATGCATTGATAAACAAGCCTGGAGTCTTCTCTTGCTCTGTCAGCTCCTCTGAAGATCCCCCAAGAGGCCCTAGGTGAAGGTTATAGTTGTGGTGTGTGTGTGTGTGTGTGTGTGTGTGTGTGTATGTGTGTGTGTGTTTCCATTTGATGATGTGTGCCCAATTTTATCTTGGTCGGATAAAACTGGTTTACAATGGGCAGCTCAAGTTGCTTGGTAATTTGTCAGCATACAGTCTCTTCTCAGGTAACACGTTCATATGCACATGATGCATATGATGGGCATGATCTTGCTTCAAAATCCAAAGACTCTCACAATTCATTCTTCATCCACACGTAACTCTGTAAGTGGATCAGCATCTGAGAAAAGCCTGTGTGTCACAGCCATTTGCTCAGCACCCTAAGACTAGGTGCAGAGGCTTCCCTTGTTTGGGACCATACAAAATCAGTAGCTTTTGGCTCTCTTGGTAAATGGGCCCAAATGAGGACTCAGTTACCTCTAAGATGCCAGGAGGAGCAGTAGGCATTTCTTGGTTACAGGAGAGGCCAGGTGTAATAATTTAACCTTTACCCTAGGATAGCTCAATATATTCCTGTACCCCTAAAAACTTTCCTGATATAGAAGACCCCTAAAATTTTAGTCAAATTTCTTTTCTGGTCTTGGGAACATGCTTTACCAATAAAACTTGGAAGTAGTTGAGAATGTCTTGCTTATAAGAGCCATTCAACCCAATGTCATCAGTGGAGGGGCCAGTGTGATCTTGTCTAAGAGACAGACTATCAAAATGCCTGAGGCCCTAGTCACCCCATAGGGCTAAATTACTGCACTCCTGAGATAGGGCAGTGGAGGTGTGTTTCTGGCTGTGTCCGTGGGGAGCAAATGGCTTCTGCTGGCTCCTTTGAGAGAGAATGAGGGAAGAACATTTTTTTTTCAGACCAGTAACTGCATATCACGCATCAGGATGAACATTAATTTGCTCAGGCAATGAAACCACACCTGGAATAGCAGTTGCAACCAGAGTCACCCCTGGTTAAGCTTATGAATCCACAGACATTCTCTAAGCCTTCCACCTTCTCCAGAGGCCAAGGAGACTTGAAGGAGAGTGTGGGGAATCATTACCTCTGCCTCGCAAGTCCTTAGTTTGGAAGCTGCTTTTTGGTTTGGTTTTCTTCCTCCTTTGTCTGAGGATGCAGCATTGCCTCTGATTACTATTTCCCTAGAAGGAAGTCATTTTAATGGCATCCATTTAGCTTTTTTCACTCTAAAAGCTCCATTCTACAGTTTGGGGAACAAATGTGGAGAGTCTGGCAGCTGCCTAATTATTTCAGTTCTAATTTAGCATTCTGGAATCTGGAGAATAACTGCAGGATGGATTCAGAGACTCTCTAGACCCACTATGCAAGAGATGTAAGACAAAATTCCAACTAGTACCTGGCCTGCATAAGCCTCTGTTATAACTGGAGCACGGTGACATTTGGGCTATCCTGGAACCACTCTGGACTGCCAGGGTCTGGAAATCCTTGAAGATAAACTTAGCACAGTCACCCTAGTGAGAGGCTGTCAGTCCCTTAGGAAGACTGGGAAGCTAATAATAATGCATGTGTTTCAATATGATGGTATCTCCTCTCCAAAAGACTTGACTTCTCCTTCATTCAGAGTGTTTTGCTTTGTATCTCTAAGGAGGCTCATGATTGGGAATTAAGTTTGTGGGCCTATTTTTATAGTTCTAGTTGAAATTGTATTTACTTGACCTAGAATTTTTTCTTTTTTCGTGTGTGTGTGTGTGTGTGTGTGTGTGTGTGTGTGTGTGTGTGTGTGTAAGAGGGGGGAGAAGAAGAGGAGGAGCAGGAAGAGGAAGAAGAAGAAGTGGAGGAGGAGGAAGAGAGAGACTTTTGATCTGTCTATGATGCCAGATTGGCCTTGAACTCAAATTTCCACATTGGAAGTCCTGAGATTATAGCTTGCTTCATCATTTCCAGATAACTTCAAATTTCTCTGTTTATTCTGATCAAATAAGAATTTCTGAGGGTTCCTAACTTGTTTGCTTCTAGGAACACCACAAACACCCAACCACTGCCATGGTCTATGAGGTTGGACTATTCTGATTGCTGTTTGACTTCACTGTACATTACAATTGTTATACTTGGTCTACCTTGATCAGTTAGTATGGTCATTTACTGTCAGGATTTTAATTGAGAAATTTTAGTTCCCACCACAAGATCTGAATGCTGGAGAAACGATGGAGTCATTTAGGGTGCAGGGGCTTCATGCACAACCATCTTTCTCAAACTATTGGGGAAGGGTGTGCTTCTAGATGCTCCAATGTGAGGGAGTAGTTCTTTTATTTGTTTGTTTGGTAGGTTGGTTTTTGTGTTTTTGTTTGTTTTTTTTTTTTTGAGACAGGGTTTCTCTGTGTAGCCTTGGTTGTAGTTGAAATTTTCTCTGTACCACCCAGCTAGTTCCGCAGACATTTAGTCCTAAATAGTCACACAAAGGCTTATATTAATTATAAACTATTTGGCCTCTGACTCAGGCTTATTACTTGCTAACTCTTAAACTAACCCATGATTCTTATCCATGTGTTTCAATACGATAGTATCTCATCATATTGATGATGTTTAGCCATGTGGCTTGGTACCTTTTTCTCAGAGCAGCATTCTCATCTTCCTTCCTCTGCATCTGGCTGGATTCTGCTCAGCTCTTCCTCTTCCCAGAATTCTCCTTGTCTGGTCATCCCACCTATACTTCCTCTCTGCCTAGCTTCTGGCCAATCAGAGTTTTTTTTAAAAACCAATATTTACAGTGACAAATATTTACAGTGTACAAGAGCATAGTCCCACAGCTCTTGGCTGTCCTGGAACTCACTTTGTAGACAAAACTGGCCTTGAACTCATAGAGATCTACCTGCCTCTGCCTTCTGAGTGCTGGGATTAAAGATGTGTGCCACCACATCTGGCTTCTTATTTAATTTTGATTCATGGTCCTAAATTTTACTGTGAAATCCATCTAGATTTGAAGAGGAAACTATGAGCCCAAAGAACTCCAGTGAGAGCCCAATAATTCTAGGATCCTGCAAGCAGAAGGGTAGAGGGAGGTCTCCTGAGCTTCAGAAGGGGCAGCCTGGTGGTTAAGATGCACACAAACCAATTGAAAGTATCAGAACTGTCCAAGTCAGCCATGGTGGTCTTCTGGCTGGTCTTGCCATTCCTGGACCAAAGTGTTCCATGGCTTCCACAATGTTCACATCATCCTCATCTTCCCGATGACCGCATGCTGGCATCCAACTACTCAGTCTTTATGGTACAGTTGAAAATCAGGGTACCATTTGTGTTTGTTCTACATTTAACATGGACAAAAGTGTAGGACTTGTACACTCAGGATTAAGTCTTCACTCTCGTGTTTCTTCACTTGCTCCCGGTGCCATTATGGCATGTGAAGTCATCATCTTGGCACAAGAATCTTGGAATCAATTCCATGAAAGAAGAAACCCTTATACCCAAATCCTTTCTTTCCAGAGCTCCAAGCTTTAAGGTCCTCTGTGGACTTTGGAACCTTGTCTATAAATAGCTCAAAGAAGATGTGGCCCAAAGGTTTACGATTGACTCCAGTGTCACAGAACACAGTAGAGTTGACAATGAGTAACAACAAGTGGTTACAGGGGCTGCTGTACTGTTTCTGCAAAGAGAGACAAGTAGTTCACAAATGACAAATCTATTTTAGCATTTTATTTTCCTGAAGATTTGAAATCCCTTTTCTATGCATTAAACCAAGAGAGATCAGGCAATTTCAATTTGCTAGTGACTAGCCACATAGCCAGACAGAGCCTTTTCTGACTCCTCAAGTTGCAACATTAAGTGAAGAATCTCTACATAGTGTGCTCACAACAAAAGTTCGTACTGGGGACTGGAGAGATGACTCAGCAGTTATAAGTGCTTGTTGAAGCCAGATGTGATCCCAGCACCTGGGAGACAAATAGGTAGATCTCTGTGACTTCAAGGCCAGCCTGATCTACATAGAAAGTTCCAGGACAATCAGATCTACATAAATTTATTTTTAAGACCCTGTCTTAAAAATAAATTTAAAAAATAAAATAGAAAAACAAGAGTGCTTGTTGCATAACATGAGGATCAGTGTTTAGACCCCAGCATCCACATAACAAGCAAATATCCCACAGGCTCCCCTAATTCTAGCTCTATGGAATCTGATGCCCTCTTCTGGTACCTACACTTAGCCACACACAAATTTGTACATATGCTCACACAGACATATACACATACAAATAGATGAAATGAATCTTTAATATATATTACAACACGGTCATGCATATTTGTAAAATGTACTTTAATCATATTCACATACATCCATTTCCTACTTTTTATAAGTGATTGGCTATACATGTCCAATGGAGATATTATGCTTACCTTTATTTACATAAACTGTCTTGGTTGCCTTTACTGCATCTTTAGTAGTAGTCAGATTCTAAAAATTCCAGAACTGATTCAGAAAACATATTCTTTAAATTCCGGGTTTTTTTTAGAGCCACTCTTGATCTGTATTACATTGTATTTTCCAGAGAAACAGAACCCATAGGTTAAACAGCGGCACACACAAAGAAATGTCTTATAGGAATTGACTCATACAATTATATGGAACAAGATGTCTAACAATGTGATATATGCAAGCCAAAGAATCGGGGAAGCTGGGGTATAATCTAGCCTGAGCCTGAAGACCTGGAAACCAGATACCTGATTAGTTAAGCCTTAGTTTGAAAGCCTGGGAAGCAGAAGTACCAATGTGCAAGGTCAGGAGAAGACAGATATCTCCACTTGAGCAAAGGGAATGAATCTACCCTTCTTCCACCACTTTGTTCTAGTCAGTCCTTGATAGACTGAATACCTAGTTACCCAGGACAGACTGTTGGCTGCTCTCAGTTCCTGAAACACCCCCAAAGACACTCCTGGCAATCATATGTTGCCCTTAGTCCAGGCATGTTTACACATAAAATTAGCCATCACAGACAACAATAATCATATCTGACTCAAAAGACAAAAGGCTATGATGATTACAATTCTAGAGCACAGTTCAGGAACAAGGATTCGAGCTTCCAAAGGCATGTACTGTGGGTCACTTCTGGTAGTTTCATTGTGAAAACACTCTGAGATGCCAGGTTGTTTAGTTTATCAAGTGGTAACACTACAAAGAAGCCGCCCATGGGTTCCCTGCTGCTGTGTTCCTATTTAACAGTTATTATGTATCATTTTGAGGCACCCCAGGCAAAAAATAACATCAAACAACACGAATCTTGTCCTACAAATGCTTGAGTTTGCAGCATTTGATGCCATGGGAATATGCAGAAAGATGATAAGGGCTCATTATATGGGTTACTCATCTTTTTTAGACATTAAGCCATAGGGCAAAAACCCTAGTTTGGATAAATTAGCTTTAAAAAAGGTCACAGAGCAACTTATTAAAATCATGCAAATATTATATCACTGAGGGAAAAAAAAAACATATGACCTGTGCCTGCATCAGTGGCCAAGGGTGACCTCAGTAACCTAGCCTCCTAATTAGTCAATGAACGTAAAAGGACAAATACCAGCGATCACTGCTTTCCTCCACTGCATATTAATCATAGAGCAACACTCCCTGAAGATTTCAATCCTTTGATTTCTGTCTGCTACTGAAAAAAAAAAGATTTCATCATCTGAAAGGTACCAGGGCCACATTATAGCAAGGCCTACACCCAAGTTTGGCACAATTCGGAGGAAGTCTAGTCCTCTGTGGAGATGGTGGGACAATGGTACAGAAGCAGTGCAGGACTGGGGACAGAATGATTTTGTTATCTACTTCAAAGAATCCTTTCCATGAACCAGGAAACTAGGTGGATCCCAAAGAGAAGAAGCAGCCCCCACACCTAATCTCAGCACTCTGGAGGCTGAGGCCAAATGATCAGTCTGAGGCAAAGCTGAATACACAGAGTAAAACCTTATTTCAAACAAAATAAAAACCCAATCACTTTTTTTTTTTTTTTTTTTTTTGAGTCAGGGATTCTCTGTGTAGCCCTGGCTTTTCTGGAACCGGAACTGCTTGCCTCTGCCTCCCAAGGGCTGGGATTAAAGGTTTGTACCACCACACCCAGCTACTTCTTTTTCTTTTAAACTTCCAAAAACCAATATTCACACAGAGAAGAGAAATAGCTAAGCAGGCTGGAGGTTCTTTGGGGAGAGAGACTATTTTAGGCACATTTTATTTTTTTCCAATGCCTTCCAGCATTTTTCATACTTACCAATTACATACTAAATACCTGTTTAATGATTTAATACTGTATTGTCATTGTTGTATGGGCTGATTTATTTTAATTTATTTCAATTTAAACAAGTAACCATGAACTGGCTATGTGCATGGAAGGATGGCTTTTTGAGCAATATCACATTTATAAATCTTTTAAAGAAGTATCTATATTTCCACTTCTTTTTTATAGTTATTTATTTGTATTTTATGTATATTTGCCTGTATGTTTGACTGTGTGAAAGTTTTGGATTTCCTAGAACAGGAGTTACAGACAGGTGTGAGATGCCCCTGCCACGTGGGTGCTGGGAATTGAACCAGGAAAAACAGCCAGAGTTCTTAACCACTGAGCCATCTCTTCATCTCTCTCTGAGACAGGGTTTCTCTGTGTCTCCCCTGGCTGTCCTGGGACTCATTCTGTAGACCTGGCTGGCCTTGAACTCACAGAGCTCCATTTGCCTCTGCTTCCTGGGTGCTGGGATTAAAGGCATGTGCCACCACTGCCAGGCAGAATTTCCACTTCTTAAATGAAATGATTCTGTGAAAAAACCTTGTTCCCTGGCTTCATTACAGCTGCAAACCTCTGGAAACAGATCTTAGTAAACAAATATAACTGCTTCCTGGATGCTAACTCTCTCTCTTTTTCTGTAAATAGCATGGTGATAAATGTTTGTAGCCCAAAGTTGGAAAGCCTAGGATAGGTTCAGGGGCCTCATTCCTAACAAGCACCCTGGGTGGTTCTGATGTGAGTATATCTCAGTTGGTCACTAGCTACAAGAATATTGTGACACAAACCCATTTCTACATTTCAGTGGCAGACAATAAGCATCTTCTCACCCACATCTCTGCAGAGATGTGAAAATTCAGCTTACATAGGTTGGATTGATGCTCAAGAGGATGACAGTGCTTTGTTCTGTTTCTCATCCTCTTTGGACCAGTGTCTTTCTAAGGGCTGTTCTATTTCAGAAGGACAGATAGTCAAGACAGCAAGCCTGCTGGTCAAGCACACAGCTCCTATCACAGTTGGATATACCTACCATTTGTCCAAGGACGGACCCTGGCCCAGGACAGAGTCAATGAAGGAAATAAATATAATTATTTCGTGGGATGTTGATGGGGAAGCTAATATTTGCTACATACTCATCTATCACATGATGGTACAAAAACTTGTCTAGAGCCTCTTCAACC
This sequence comes from Sigmodon hispidus, assembly GCA_004025045.1. NCBI lineage: Eukaryota > Metazoa > Chordata > Mammalia > Rodentia > Cricetidae > Sigmodon > Sigmodon hispidus. The sequence continues at coordinate 165,480 of PVIH01000974.1, forward strand.
ATTAGAGGAGGTGAATGTAAGGCCAATTTTTTTATTTAGTTAGTTATGTAACAAACATTTATGAGTGACTACCAAATGTCAGGCAGACAGATAATTAGTAATTGTCTGTAAAGACTCAAGTCTAGAGACACATAAGTAAATAATTATAAGGCCATGTTCATGATATCATATAATAAGAGTTATTGTGAAAACAATCCAAGGAAGCACAAGTAATGCTCTCTGTGAGCCAGAAATGATAAAGAATCTTTAAAATGTACAAGAAGCAGATTGCAAAAGGAAACCCCGTTCCTATTACTCACTGAAGATGATAGCAGTAAGTGAGTCCTGCCAAGTTCTGGACTCACCAGCTGTGAGTGCATCAGTGACTGGAAAAGTCTAAACCATGACTTTTATTGGCTCAGCCTGAAGCACCTATCCATCTCTGGGTCATTTCAAGATGTTGGTAAAAGTAAGAAATGAACTGCTTTATATAGGATAATCATATAAAGAAATTATGCATTTAATTATGTTATATTTTAATATCCAAAAACAAAAATCTCTGCATTCCCAGTCTCTAACAATAGCCAATATTTGCCTTAGAGATGGAGGGGCAGAGGCAGGGATGAGGGGCTACAGAAAATGATTTGGGGTTTATCTATACCATATGAAGCTGTCTTTTTCAGCTCAGTAGAAATCTCCAAATAGTAAGAACCTTGAAATAAAGGTCTGACAGGAGGTCAAAGAAGCATGTGATGGCTTTGCGAGGGTATAGATGTGGCTAAACCCACCTCCCAGGAGAAGGGGGTGGGGAATGTATAAGCTGATAACATGACTGCTCCATGGATGGTTAAGGGGAAGGTTTTTATTGCAGATATGAGAGAACAGCCAGAGGCATTTGGAGGAGTCCAGAACAGGAAGAGAAAGTGGTAGACTGAACATGGCCAGCAGATTGGACCTGGCCATGGAAGAAGCAGGAGCAGAGCAGAAAGAGAGAGAGAGAGAGAGAGAGAGAGAGAGAGAGAGAGAGAGAGAGAGAGAGAGAGAGAGAGAAGACAGGGAGAGACAAAGAGAACAAGAGAGCAGGACTGACTCAGCAGGGTGATGAGGAGAATGAGTAGCTGTGGGGAGGGAGCCTGTGAGCCCGGGAAGCTTTGTGTAAGGGCTGAGAAGACCTTGCATGCCAGCATGGACTCTGACTACCAGGCACTGTGATACTGAGGGAGCCTGGAAGCCAGCTTGTGCTTTGCTTCCTTCTGCCAGAGATAAGGGAAGTGGCTCTTTTTTGATAGAGCGAACTGTAGGCTTTACAAGGTCCTGAGGAATGCTGACAGATTCGAGGCTTTATCTCAGCCCTCTGGAGGCAGACAGGTTGCTGAGTTTGAGGCCAGCCTGGTCCTACAGAGAGAGTTTAAGAACAGCCACGACTACACAGTAAAACTCTTGCTTTGGAAGGAAAACAAACAAACAAACAAAACCCAAGATGCCAGGCTTTTGTCTCAGGTCATGAGTAGAGGAAGACCAAGACCATCTTGGTCATTGTCTGCTCCCTATCTGCCTACCTACCAGGGAATCTGTCTAATTCATGGTGACTCCGTTATATGGAGGACATTTTTGTTTACCAAGAAAGGTAGGCATGAAGAAGAAACTTGTGGGTTAACTGGCAGATGGGGCCCCAGCCCTGTGCGGACAGGTGTGCTATGCCTATGGTGTGGATGCCGTGGAAAGAGACACACAGGGTGTGCTCACATGGAGAGACTTTATTAGAGGGGTGGGGGGAGAGGAAAGAGAGAGACCACGACTTCAGGCAAGAGCTGAGAGAGTGAAGGGGTAAGAGAGAGAGAAGGGGAGGGTCTGCTTCTTAAATGGAGTTTGACATCAGGAAGCTGGGCGGGCCAGGTTGTTGTTCATTGGCCAGGACTTCAGGAAATGGGTCAGAACCCTAACAGTGGGAGAAGGTGGAGATCTCTGCAGAGACATTTATTCTGAGGGCCAAGTGGAGCACACAGGTAAAGGCGCCGATACAAATCTTAGGACTGCACTGAGGTTGCATTTCTCTGTCCAGGAAAGGCTTCCAATATTTCATTACGGGTGTGAAGCAGAAGCCAGTCCGCAGATGAAGAATGCTTAGTGTTTGTAACCTCAGAAGATGCAGCCCAGCAGCCATGGTTCCATCCTGGGCTCAAGGATTCGAACCCATAGGCAGTTCTACTTCACCCGACCCCTCCTTCCATTGCCTAGAATGACACTGTGGTTTGCTGTAGAGAATGAAGTGTTTACACCTGGAGGGTTAAAAATGGAAGGATTTGGATGCATTGGTGGTCTGTGGTGCACAGGCCTCACCTGGCAAAGGACTACCGGCTAGACACAAAGGAGCCCAAGCCATCTGACGCCTTCTCTGGCTGGAACGCAGCTTCCCCCAAACCCACACTTGGTTCTGACCTCTAGGGCTCTGTCCCTCCATCTGCCTGCAGCTCTTTGGCTTCCATCTGCTTCGAGGTTTGGGGGTTTATTGCTACAACAGGCAGTGAGACTCAGCCCAAGAGCTGTCAGCCTCGATGGCAGCAACCTTCTGATTCCCTTGGGAACAGAGTCTGCACCTGGCCCTTCAGCACAAGGAGCAAAGAAGGACAAAAGAGCCTTTCACCGAGACTCTGAAAAGGGGCAGCCCGGGACCAGGGAACTTCCCTCTCCCACAACAAAAGCTGTAAACTTAAGCCCACCTTCCGCCTACCCACCGGCCCTTCTGGAAAACCTCTCCCCCTGCGGTCTCTTTGTGTGTCACAGCTCCTGGGATTGGACTGTTCAATGAAGTGTTTGGCCTGCTCTGTCACATGGCAAAGAGAAAGTGCTGACTGGGAATTCTTTACCCTGCCCCCGATGCTGAGCTGACAGCGCTGCAGAATCCAGACACTTCAGCAGCATTAGCCAGGCTGGGGGTCCAGAATGAAGAGAGCAGTACCCCAGACAGGAACCAGCTGCTCCCTCCCTGCACCAGCTTCTGGGGTGAAAAAGAGGGAGGGAGGAAGGCTGACCATGAGGGAGAAGAAAGCCCTGGGTGGAGTGGTTTGGAGGTGTGGAGGGCCACCTAAACTCAGGTAGTGCTGGTTTTAACCAAGTCAAGGTGGATTAGGGGGCTTTGCTTTGATGTCTGAATCCTGCTGTGAATTTCACCAGGAGCAAGCCACACATATCAGAAGCTATATCTTCTTGTCTCCACGTTTTAGCACTGAGCCTAGCCTAAGGACAAATTAGCCTAAGGACAGTGGGGGCCATCTTTTGCAAATATGAAGGTTAAGTCTTTCTCTCTCCCCCTAGGCCCCCCCCACCCCTCCCCAGTTTTGAGACAAGGTTTCTCTCTATAGCCCTGACTGCCCTGGAACTCAATTTGTAAACCACACTCGCCTTAAACTCTAAGATCCACCAGCCTCTGCCTCCCAAGTTAAAGGCATAAGCCACCACGGCCTGGCTTTTATTTTCAGTCTGCAGAAGAGAAACATGGTGTAAAGATATAAAGAGGTGAATTCAAAGTGTAAAGCTGTCAGCAGCAGTGTCGCTGGCGGGGAGGCAAGAGGAAAGAACTCTGGCATATTTACACAGTTTAAAAACTCTTAGCCATGTAACCACAATGGGCAAGGGGGTGAAAGAGAAGAAGAATGGATAATCAGTTACTAAACTGTAAAGAACAGAAGACTGGTTCATATTTTTAAATACATTTTAAACAAAAACTTGAACTCAGATCCCATCAGCTCTCCTGGTGCCACCATACCCTGCCACAAACCCTAAGCAAGCTGGAGGCAGTCAGTGGCGACTTCTCTTCGTGGACCTCCACCTTGTGTTAATCCACCCATCTGGTCTACAGCCAGCTTAGGTTCAATATAAACAAGGGACTTCTTTTCCCTCTCATTTTTATTTAAAGATACTGTGGCCTTTAGAGTGAATAATGTATTTACAAGTGCGGTCTAATTTTGCTGCTAGAGAGAGGCAGCAGTGACTTCAGTTGTTAGGATCCAGAGAAGACAGGAACAGCCCTTAGCAGATAGTTTCTATGGAGGCTCCTAAACCAGGTAGTACTAAGTGAACTCAGTGAGTATTGAAAGAGAGAAAGTGGGGGGGGGGGTGGAGAATGAAAAATTGGAAAGGAAAAATGGAGGGTGTGTCGGAAATTCTAGGGAGGAATTGGGGAAGAGGGAATAGGGGTAGATTTGATCACAATGCATTATATGTACATCTGTAATTCTCCAACAAACAAAAGTCCTACAGCACATAGGCTAGGCCCCAAAAGAAATGATGACCTAAACCAAAACATCTGTAGTACCACGTGTGAAAACCTCTGCTGTAAGAAGAAATCACCAAATAATGAGGAAGAAAGAGCCTCCAACTGACTATCTCTTGTAACCAAATGAGGCTTCTAGTATACAATTAGACTTCATCTAAATGAGTTGTTAGCCAAAGGGGTCCCATGGGAATTCCCAAACAACCCAGGCTGTTGCCAAAACTGTAGGTTGTTCTCCACAAACTGACGGCCACATCCTATTGCTGAATACAACACCTGCACAACTCAGTGGACATGGAGAAATCAAACTGGTGCCTATATAGAGCCATCACCTCTACATTGTAGCATCTTTGGTATAAGGAGGTACTCTGCATGTTCTCAAAAGAGAAACATAGATACCAAGCTAGCCACAAACCCTTTGATCTACAGTGGTGTCCTGCCTACAAGATTTGCTAGGGCAATGGTGGCACAAAGTCTGCAGGAGTAACCAACCAATGTCTGATTTGACTTGAAGTCCACTTCATGAGATGGAATCTATGCCCAATGCTGCTTGGATAGCCAAGAGACTAGAGACTAAATAGCCTAGAGACCTAGGGTAAACCCAAATACTAGTATTTTAAAAAGGCATTAAAATGACTCCTAATAATGTTCTTGTTAGACTCCAAAGCCACGCTGTCCTCTGAGTTCTGACATCAAGCTTCATTGAAAAATTCTTGCTGTTGAATCTCTGTCTTCCTTTGTTCTCTCTTGGAAGTGCTCCTATTCTCTCTCTCTCTCTCTCTTCTTCCTCCTTTTCCCTTCTCCCATTTCTGTTATTATAACCACATCCCTCTATCATAATCATAAAGTCCTTTTACATAGAAACAGCTGCCTCCCTCCGTGTCACCTATGAGGCCTCTGAATTCATAGACACCAAGCACCAGACAACTGGGTAATTCATATTTGTACCATACCAGACCACACAAAATCCTAATAATTCTGCTATACTCAATTCATAGATTGATGTATTGTGAAATAATCTTCCTGTACACTGTGGATATGTATTACTCTCATTGGTTAATAAAGTGTTGACTGGTCTATAGCCAGGCAGAAGGTATAAGTGGGACAATCAAACTAAGAATGCTGGGATGAAGAAAGGCGGAGTCAAAGGAGTTGCCAGCAGATGCAGGGAGAAGTGAGATGAGCATGCTGCACTAAGAAGAGGTACCAAAAACCATGTGACAGAGCATAGATAAGAAGTATGGATTAATTTAAATCCAAGAGTTAGCTAATATCAAGCCTGAGCTACTGGCATTTATAACAAATATAAGCCTCAGTGTGTTTATTTGTGGATTGCGGGTAGAACAGAAATTCCACCTACAAATGGCACCCAACGTGGGGTCATGTACATCCACATAAAGCCTAAGAAAAGTTTAAAAAAGAAAGGCTTTAAATGCACAAAAATCGAGCCAAACATGGATTCTTAGTCTTGTGTCTTTCATGCCTGCCAGAGTAGTACAATGCATCTCCCATCAGCTGCCTGTGGGAGAGAAGAATCAGCTACCAGCTATCATGTACTACTGCCATGCACTAAACTAAGCTAATCCTGCAGCAGCTGATGTAACAGTTTGAGATTCACCTTATGCAATCAAAAAACAATACAACAAAACAGATTCAGGCCAAAAAGAAAATGTAAAAAAGAAAAAATCCACTGAATGGGTTACAGTATGCTTAAAAATATACATAGGCTTCGAAGAAGAAAGAGAAAGAGTAAATATAGTCATAAATTTAAAAATATAAAGTTTTAAAATAATAAAGTCCTTAAAAAGAAAGTACAGTAATATTTTTTAAAACCACATAAAAATGGAAAATACATAGACAGTCTGGATACTATATGTTATTGTTATTATGTTGTCCTTAATTTTATGATTACTGAGAAAGGAGCCATAGCTGCTAAGAGACATTTAATTATAAAAGCTACTGGATTAAACCAACCTATATGTTTTAAAGATGTCTTGACTTCAAAATAGAAATGAAAAGGTATGTTACTTTGGGGATGAGGCTATACTTTTATTTCTATAAGAAATGAAAGGCTGTGGATTAATTCAAAGTAAAAGATGATCAGATTTGATCAAGGAAGATCCCCCTAATACTTCTGGCTACAAACATAAAAAAACAAAACAAAACAAAAAACTAAAAAACCTACAAGATACATGATGTATATTTTACCTGCTCAAACATAAAACAAACCAAAAAAAAAAAAATCTTTGGTTGACTTGTGTACAATGCACAGTCTATAATTGTAATAATACTGATAAGTATGTTATCTTTAAAAGTTTACATATTTTTAGAACACGGGGACCAGACATCAATAGAAACAGATGGCCCAGGTGCTGCTGACTGAGAAGATCTAGTCTCGCAGAATACTCTGGCCAAGACTTAACAATTATCCTGATGTCCTCAAGGTTTCCTCAAAGATTTCAACACCTCCAAACAACAAACAGGAAGCAATCTAGAGAATGACACTCATAATCCTAAAAGATTGGTTATGAATGTTTGTTATTATTTAAAGGAGGTTGGTTACAAGTTGTTATCAGTCATAGTGAAAAAAAAAAAGCTAAACAAAAGAGTTAAATTCAAAGATCTCTTTCTAATGGAAAAAAAGTAAGGATATCATATAGAAAAGATAGGAAAGAAGGATAGATTATTGAATATACTTTAATTAAAAAATAACAACTATTAATTTCAAAATATTTTACATTGGTATGGACTTTTGTTTATTGATAAAAATTTAAAGTTAATTTTGTTGTACTGTGTGTATGTATGTTTATACTCTTGTTTAAGGTATTATGTCTATGTAGGTTATTTAAAAATAAATATATAATTAAGAAATATAAGTTAATAGTCACTCATAACTATTAAGCTTGTAGTCATGTTAGTTATGTTTTCAAGGTCATATATATATTTATATGGCATTTAATATGTTTAGTAATTTAAAGCTTTTCATGATACTGAGACATGTCTGCTTCTGATGGTACCAATTTACTTCAGAAAAGATGATAGGCACTGAGGAACTTTCATACGGAATTTGCTTTCTTAATGGTAAAAATTAGCCATTTAGGAAAAGAAACTTCCCTTGCCCCAACTGCTGACAGTATACTGTTCAAACTGAACTAACAGGACACAAAAGAAAATGACTGCCAAACATTGCCAAGACAAGGTAGGACAGTCTTTCAAAATTCCCTGCTTTTCAGAAATGTCTGCCAGATATACCAGGCCTGTTGGCTAAAGTTAGATGCCCCAGTGTTACAGAAGAACATCCAGGCAGCCACATGTCCCTATTGTTAGTAACATTTCACTCTTCTGGGGTCTTTGACAGAGCTGAAGACTAAACAGTCAAAGTTTTCCTTAGATATGATAAAAGGCAAATTAGGTATAAAACTTTAGAATCACAAAAACAAAACAAGTAATAGAGTATTTTCCCTAAATTTGCCAAATACAAATAAAGTAGATATTGTAACTGTAATTCTTACTTAGTAACTGTCTTGTTATATATAGATTTACTATGTTAAGGTTAAAATTTTCCTTTTTAATTAGACAAAAAGTAGAAAATGCTGTGGAATAATTTTTCTGTACACTGTGAATGTGTATGACTCTCACTGATTAATGAAGAGCTAACTGGCCTATAGCCAGACAGGAAGTATGGATGGGACAAGCAAACTAAAGATACTGGGATGATTGGGGCTGGAGAGATGGCTCAGCGGTTAAGAGCACCGTCTGCTCTTCCAGAGGACCCGGGTTCGATTCCCAGCACCCACATGGCAGCTCACAACTGTCTGTAGTTCCAGTTCCAGGCAAACACCAAGGCAAATAAATAAAGTTTAAAAAAATTAAAAAAAAAAAAAAAAAAGATACTGGGATGAGGAAGGGCGGAGTCAGAGGAGTCTCCAGCAGATGCAGGGAGAAGCTAGATGAGCATGCGCTGTACTGAGAAAAAGTACCAAGCCACACGGCAGAGCATAGATAAGAAATATGGGTTAATTTAAATGTGAGAGTTAGCTAGTAACAAGACTGAGCTATTGGCCAAGTGCTTTTAATTAATATAAGCCTCAGTGTGTTTATTTAAGAGTCGTTGGTCGAACAGAAACTTCTGGCTACATCAGTGCCTTGCTCAGCCATCATCCGAGAAGCTTCCTCCTGCAGCAGGTGGGAACAAATACAGAGACCCACAGTCAGACATTATGCAGAGAGTGAGAGACTTGAGAGCATCCAGCCCTAAGTGGGGTATCTCCATCAAATTCTTCCCCTTAGGGCTCAGGAAAGCCACATAGAAGAGGAGACAGAAACAAGAAAACAAGGCCCTCTAAATTAACATGATCACAACTCATATGAAGTCTCAGAGCCTGAGGCAGCATGCACAGGGTCTGCAAGGGTCTGTAATAGGTCCTTTGAGTATATATGGCTTCCAGTTTAGGGTTTTGTTTTGTTTTGTTTTGTTTTAAACTTTATTTATTTATTTGCCTTGGTGTTTGCCTGGAACTTCAGACAGTTGTTAGCTGCCATGTGGGTGCTGGGAATCGAACCCGGGTCCTCTGGAAGAGCAGACGGTGCTCTTAACCGCTGAGCCATCTCTCCAGTCCCCCAGTTTAGGGTTTTAATGGCATTTCTGAGCCTGGCAACGAGCAGGTCTCTGATTCTTGTGCCTTCTTCTGAGTGTCTTGTCCAAAACCAATGTTACAGTTTTTGTTTTATCTTATATTTTATTTTATTATTATTCTTTAGAAGCCTGTTTGTTTTCTAATGAGAGAAAGAAGGAAGTGGATCCAGATGGGAGGGGAGGCGGGGAGGAATAGAGAGAAGTAGAGGGAGGGAAGAGATACATCATGTGAGGAAAACAAACTATTTTCAGTTAATAAAAAAGAGGGCACTAGGCTTCGGAAGCAAGCCCATGGCATGCCACCTAGCCCCTCAGATAGGAGCCGAGCAAGGAAGAGGCCTTGATAAGTTAGTGAGCTATCCCCAAGATGGTGTTGAAATGCTAGTGAATTAGCTCCAAGCTGTGAGCCCTGAGTGTAAAGCTATCTTCCAATGAGATGATACAAACGTGGAATTTTGGGAACAGTACAGCATTGCATTGCTGTACTCTCTGGCGACAGCTTCTCTAGCCTCTGTGTTGATACCCATTGGCAAGAGGACATGAGACTCTGTGTGTGGCCCTGGCCCTAGTGAGTGGTAAACTGCCAACATTGTCGCCAGGCCCACACAGGCCTGGCAGTCAGCATTAGCCATTGGCCTGTTCTCTCAAGGACCTCCTGGACCTCCAATTTCCCAGCCTGCCACAGCTCAATCTTCGTGGCTGGGTAGGGTCTGCAAGCTCCTCATACACACACACACACAAAATCCCCAATGGCATTTCTGCCCAAAGAACTGTTGCTGCACTTATTAAGATGTCTGTTTAACTTTATACTAGCATGGTATTATAAGAAATGTTTGTGTGAATAAAGGTAGCATAATCAAAGGACAAATCTTAGGCTATCCTAATTGCCAAGCGCCTTAAACAGACCGTGGGCTGTACTCCCCACAGTTGAACTTTGGCAGAATGCTGAGAACCGTACAGAATACCGCGATGGAACTGGTTCCTCTCTGTCATCATTATTTGATGATTAGAATTGCAGCTCTCATGCTGAACAGAAACGGGTTTGTAACCATGCAACCATCTCCCCAGTGGGAGCATCAACCGGCCCCCGGTGAACCGTTTCCCCTTTTCAAAGCTTTCAAAGAGCCCATGAAAGAAACATTCATGCAGGTTGAATTGCCTTGACTCTGGCTTTTGAGTTGTTTTTATTTTATTCAGACTTTCATGGTCCATCATTAGATAATTATATTTGTACAAAGGAAATGGAGTAAAATTTCCTTCCACATCCGTTCTCTACTTCTGTCTCCATCCTCCAGCAGAACTTCCTTCCTTTTCCATCACCACAGGCCAGTATGATTAATATGTCATGAGATTCACCTTCCCACAATGCAGCAGCCATGAAATAAAGGCATAAGGAAGACTAAATGGAGCAAGATGAATAGCGGTGAAGCTTAAGTGACTGTGAATTTCCAGGAAATATTTATGAGCTGATTTAAATACTAATGAGGTGACAGCAGAGAGAACACTAAAGGCTAGGAGCACAAAGCCTGGGCGGGGCCGCGGCTGCCTTGTGTACACAGTCTGTGCAGTGGAACAGGCACACTGCAAGCCTCCTGGCTTTCCAAATGCTGCTGAGTGAGAAACTGACATTTTCTCACTGATTTCAATTTTTAAAATTGCCACTGTAGTACTTACTAGTCTATTTGGATCCTATTTCCACAAGGTCAGCTAAGGCCTGAACATAAATTCCATTTCACTCCAACCTAAACGGCTATGGGTTCAGGAAGGACTCTGTCCATTTTCTTTCCCTGCCTGCTTTAAGAATCCACCAAATACAGCAGTCTCCAGAGAGCTGTAAGAGGGTCCTTATCTGCAAATTCTCCTGCCCCAGCCTGACTGCAGAGAGCACTTCAGTTAAGATAAAATGTTTACTATTATAATAAAACAGGTTTAACTTCCAGAGAGCTTTTTACATACAGAACCTTAGGCATGACAATCTGCTCACTTGATCTAGAATCAACAAGTGGCCTTTCTTTGGGTGTGTGTTTCTAAATCTTTCTAAAGTTCCACACACAGAATTGTGGAATTTTTTGAGCCGGCATGGGGGTGGGGTGGGAGCCGGGCTTCTTTTGTCTCTTATAGAGATGCTAAGTAAGGCAGAAAAGTAACTAGGACAAACAACTTAGAGAATCTGTGTGAACAGCCTATTTTTAGGTTTGGGGAACTTTATGTCCCCAAAGGGAAACAGCAGAAAAACTCTGGTCCCATCATCAGATTCCCCCATCCTGCACATCTGGATTGTCTGCACATCTGCACTATCTGCCCATGTGGGTTATGTGCCCCAGGGTATTTCCTCTCAGGTAGAAAACATAAAAAGATGCCAGACAGATAGTATTTGACAAATACTATATGAATGCATTTTACTTTTCTTTTAACAAATTGATTTAAATTAGCACAAAAAGTAATGGATTTTATTATTTTGTATGTATATGTTATTATACTTGGTTCTAATTCCCATCTTTTATTAGTTCCTTGAGAATTGCAAGCCGTTCATATAATGAGTTTTGATGGTGTTTCCCTCCCCTCCCCCACTCTTGCCATTCACCCCCCAGTTGTTTTGCGTTTTGTTGTTTTAACAGAGATTTACTATGGCCCTCTGACCATCTAGAACTCATTATATAGAAGAGGCTGGCCTCAAACTCACAGAGATATATCTGCGTCTGCCTCCCAAATGCTGGTATTTGTTAAATCTCAAACCCAGGACAAATGGCTAACTGAGATGCTGTGGGAGCCTAAGTTATTTTTTAAGTTTTAATTATTCTAAGAGATCCATAAAACAAAAATGCCACTAAATTGCAAGCACCCTGCCCAAAGGCAGATACTTCCTGGAATGCTGGGGGCTGTTTATGTAAGATAACAAGTCTCTTGTTTTCATTTGCCTAAACAAGTTTGTTTGACCCAACTGCAATGGATGTGCTTGATACCGTATCAGTATCAGGGAGGTCAGCAGGCAGGAAGGATGTCTGGATATACACTTGCCCCATTGGATCTGGTGAGTTTGCCTTTATATGCCTCTACAAAATGTGACTTGTGATGGATATTTGAACACATCGTGTGAAGATCTGTCTCAGTCCTTCTTTGCCTGCCTAAGGCACCTTCTGTTTGGTTTAATAAAAAGCTGAATGGCTAATAGCTAGGTAGGATAGGATAGGTGGGATTTCTGGGAGAGAGAGGAGGAGATAAATCTAGGTGCTGGGAGACACAAGCACCAGCAAGACTCAGACCAAGTCAGACCTACAAAGGGAGGAGATGTATAAAAGCCACGTGGCAGAACATAGATGAATAGAAACAGGTTGATCTAAGTGAGAAGAGCTAGTTGGAAACAAGCCTAGGCTAAGACCAAGCTTTTATAATTAATAAGAAGTCTCTGTGGGGTTATTTGCTGGTTGGCAGTCTCACAAATGAAAGTTCCGGGGTCTGGAGAGATGGCTCAGTGGTTAAGAGCACTGATTTCTCTTCCAGAGGTCCTGAGTTCAATTCCCAGCACCACGTGGTGGCTCATAACCATCTGTAATGAGATCTGGTGCCCTCTTTTGGCACAAAGCCGTACATGCAGATGAGTGCTCATATACATAATAAATCTTTATAAAAGGGAAAGTCTGACTATACTCCTCATCCAACCAATATTTCAAATGAAATCAGAACTCAATGATGTCATTGCCATGCCATACTAGACCACTAAGAAAAAGATCATGCCCCTCTACATACAGATATTTTTCTGGAATAGATTTTGAATATATTATTGATAGTTTTGCTTCCATTAGTGCCAAGAAAGTAAAATTACAGACAATTCTATTTGGGGTATAAGAAAATGTGTTTTTACTCACACACACCAAGTTGTGGAAGACACCCTCAGGTCTGCCTGGGTAGACGCCATTAGAATGAGCAAATATATGGAGAGATGGAAGAGAAATAAAAGCAGACTAGTTCATATGCTGTAGAGAGAGGCAGAACTGAAGACACAGAGGCAGTAAGGAACAGGCTGATGTAGGTGGCATCTGGGTCTGTGGTCCTACTCCAGCTGGGGTCTGTGTTGATATCCATGGCCTATGTTGCCACCAAAGGCCACACAGATGCCTGGGGCGTGAGTTACTACCTGTGGCCATATTGGTGTCCAAGGGCTGTGCTGCACAGGGGCCATGCTATCTGAGTGGCCTGTCCTTGGTGACATCTGGGTACAAGCTGCTGCCAAACTGACGCTGTGGCCCTACAGACCAGCCAGGGTCTGAGCTGATGTCTGTGGCTCCTGTTACCACTGAAGGTCATGTGAAAACCTTGGGTTTAGTCAGCCACCAGGGACCATGTTGTTGTCCGAGGATCATGCTGTCACCAGAACCATACTGATCTACATGGCCTGCACTGCCACTGGGGCCATGGTGACATCCATGCCCAAGCTTCTGCTGAGGGCCATGTCTGGGTCCATGGTTCTGTTGTAGCTGGGATTTGTGTTGATCTCCACGATCCATGTTACCATGGGGGGGGCATAGGAACCATGTGTGTTGAAATCTAAGAGCAGTGCTGAGCCAATACCACTGGCTTTGCTGGCCCTGGGAAAGCTGGTCCTGCCCCTTGATGGCCACTGCAGCAGAAGAACTGGCTCCACCCCTCATGGGAGAGCAGGCCTCACACAGAAGAGATGGTCCCACCCTTCACCACTGGTGTATTCCAGCTGGCCTAGATGGCGTGGGCATAGAAGAGCTGGCTCTGTCCTTCTCTGGAGGGGCCAGCCCCATAGGCCTGAACTGACTAAATCAACTACTACCCAGGCACATATCCAGGGCTTTGAGTTGATCTACCCCAACATATTCCCCATCTATGACCTGCCAGAGTGCATGAAGGGACGGGATTGCCATGAGGAGGGGCAACAGCAGAAAATCTAAGAGGAGTTTGGGTGAGAGGCCAGTATTGATGGTGAACCAGAAGCCGGACCAAAACGCATTGCAATGAACATTTTTAAGTAAGGCTGAGTGGACAGAAGGGTACACTGTGTGACACCACAGCTCCCAAGGCCACTAAGACAAATGAAGGGGGGTTGGAGATGTGGGAAGGAGAGAGGAATTGTTTGTTTGGTTTGTTTTGTTTTTCAATTAATGTTTTAAAATTTCTTTCTCTTTTTTTTTTTTTTGGAGCAAATGCTATAGGGGTGAGGGTGGATATGGAGGAACAGAGAAATGAGTGGGATTGGGTGCATGATGTGAAATTCCCAAAGAATCAATAAAAAATTATGTTAGGAAAGAAACGTTTCAACTTAAAATAAGATTTAATGCAGGCAGTGGTGGCGCATGCCTTTTATCCCAGCACTTGGGGAGCAGAGGCAGGCAGATCTCAGACTGAAACCAGCCTGGTCTACAGAGTGAGCACCAGGACAGCCAGGGCTTAAAAGAGAAGCCATGTCTTGAAAAAGAAGGAGAAGGAAGGAGATTATAAATTTTAACATACTCGCTTTCAGTGTTCTAACCAGTACTTGTCTAACTACTTAAACATCCTGGTCATAACTCTGCCTTAGTAGTACTGCCTAGAGTCATCTTATAAGATATGACAAATGCTTCTCTGAGAGGCCAAACAATCTACCTGAAGACAATGTCAAGATCTCTCCTTAAGGATGTTTTCTTACTCTATACATGCATTTCCTTGTGTATGCAGCATTAATGGATCACTTACTAGGATGCTATGTCATTTCCAATCCATCTGACTCAATGATGAAGATAATGGCTGCAGGGAGGTTCATTCAACACATCAGCAGCAAGAGCCATGGCTTCCTGCATCCTCCTTTTTTGCCACACACAGCAATTGGTGTCATCTTTGGTGTCCTCACCATTAGCTGCCTCCTCTTGCCAGTAAAAGATGGCTACTTGGTCCTGGACTTTCATGTAAATTGGAAAGTGCTTTACAAAATGGAAAAGGAGAAATGTTTTTCCTGCTTTTTATATTTCTTTTTTTTTCAGGCATTTTCCCACAGCTCTGCATTTTCCATATCTCAGTGGCTAGAAATAAGTCTCATGCAAAGAGCTCTTGAGATGAACTAAGTCAGCTGTAGAGTTAGCTAAATTGAGATTTGCCCTAAACCAAATGATGGAGAGTCAGTTACATGAGCAAACTGAGAACTCTGTATCAAGCAAGGCTGGGAACATAGGTGCTGGGTCAACCAGAAAGAAGGTGTGCAAATCTTCAGAGAAATAATGTATAGAGAGTTAGACTAATCCTTCCAACTGGTAGCAGGGTAAACTCCAACAATCACAGAAGGAAATGAGAAAATTTACTACTATTAAATGGTCAATATTTCTGTTTCTAAGAGCACACCCGCATACTCTACAGACTACAACACACTAGGTCTACAGACTACAACACACTGGGTCTACACTCTACAGACTACAACACATTGGGTCTACAAACTACAACACATTGGGTCTATACTTTACAGACTACATACAACACACTGGATCTACACTCTACAGACTACAACACACTCAGTCTACACACTCTATAGACTCTACAACACACTTAGTCTACACACTACAAACTCTACAGTACACTCAGTCTACAACTCTGCTGAGACTCTGTTCCATAAGTATGTTTAATTACATGTAAAATGATGTTTCAAGGCAAACATTTAGCTGAAACACCAGAGATCCACTAGCTAGTTCATGGCCAGAATCCATCCTAAAAGATTCCTCAGATTACACTCTTTGAAGATCTCTATGGAAAGTGTAAAATTGTACTTTGTTGTTTTGACATTATCCTGTACAACTTCTTGAATAACTTGCACCTTTTCACTAACTTGGACCACAAAATTTACTGCATCAATTAATTCCTGCAGACATCTGGGTCTGTTCTGGATTCTGTGTTCAGTCCTAGGGACATAAGGAGCTCTCTCAATACTGTCAGCTTGTCATCTGAGAAACCTGGTTCCCACTACAGAAGATTCTCAGCTGCTGCAGTGCATTTAATCTCCCGGATGATTTTGCATTAATCTGAAGGAAAGAAACGATAACTTCCTAATAGCAAGCCTTCCTGATTCTAAACCCAGTGCTCAAATGTTGCATAAAGTCTGGCATAGTAGTATAAGCGTGTACTCCCAGCAACTCTGGAGTCTGAAGCTGGAGGATTGTAAGTTTGAGATCGGCCACCACCCCCCCCCCAAATAAGTAACTAAATGTAAGATAAGTGAATAAATAGTTACCATGTGAATGAGCTGGGTAATTATTTCATGGGTCTGAGGACAGATTCCGAAGGGCATTTTAGCTGGATTATTGCCTGGGGGACCTGAATTTGTGGCATAATTGTCAAATTTTCCCTTTTCTTGTGTAGACATGTGAGCATTACCTACAGTGAGAAAGGAACAGCCCCACCACATCCTTTAATAGTAAAATTAACCATTTTCCTCCTGTCTACAGAGTGGATGTAGCTCTAACCACAATCAGTTTGTCCCCTTGTGTGTGCTGTAGGTTGTAAGCATCTTGTCAGTAGAATGTCTGGCTTCTGGCCATAAGCAATACAGGCAAAAATGCCATTTAATTCCACCCAGCTGTTCCTGGGGCCATCTATGGGTGGGTCTGCCAAGGGGTGTTTCATTCAATTTACCAGGAGAAAATGCACCCCTCATTGCTTGGCAAACAGCCAGATTTGCTAGAATTTTCCAAACACTTCTCTGTGGGGAGAAAGCCACTGAGAATGCTCTCTGGTCATGGAGCAGGGCCAACTGAAGGTATTCCTCCTGGAGCTTGGCCAGTTGCTCGCAGACTTCCAACTTTACATTAGCACAAAGCGAGTGCCTTGTGTTTGGTATAAAAATCTCCTAACATAGGACATTAAAAAAAAACTTCACGTATTTAAATAAATGGTGATCTAGAAATGGCGAAACAGAAACCATATTTACATGGTAATTAAGGTGCTATTGGTCTATGTCAATCAGTATAATAAAAGAAATTATAATGTCTGTAATCAAAAGCAACAACAAAGGCCTTGACTTGTAACTGCAGGCTTCGTAATTGCTGCGTGGCGCGTGTCATCAGGTGCTACAAAGTTACATTTTTCTCTAGACAGTAGTTAATTCTCATTGTATAATTTCTGTATTTAGTTTAAAATTACCCTCTCCCTCAGAATACAAGGGACCTGGCTGTGGCTCCTTTTATTGTGTTTATCTAACTACTTCCCAGAACTACACTAGTAGGTTCAGAAACTGCACCACGTTTATAGCAAGAGAATGACCAAAGTGTCACTGACTGGAGAGGGCTATTGACCTTGAACTAGGGCTACAGGACCCTGGGAAGACCCACACAGAGGGCCATTGGGCCAGGGCTATGGCTACAGGACCCTGGGACAAACCCACACAGAGGGCCATTGGGCCAGGGCTATGGCTACAGGACCCTGGGACAGACTCACACAGAGGGCTATGCTTTCTTGCCTGTATTGGAAATAAAAGTCAAAAGACAGAATCCTTATTTATCGGAAAGAATATATTTGAATCTTATTCCTAACTAGAGGCTGATAAATTAACATAAAACACTCTTTCTTCTGAAAGTCTCTGTGTCATTTTCTTTTTTTTTATATTTATTTATTTATTATGTATACAGTGTACAGAAGATGTCATCATAGATGGTTGTGAGCCACCATGTGGTTGCTGGGAATCGAACTCAGGACCTCTGGAAGAGCAACCAATGCTCTTAACCTCTGAGCCATCTCTCCAGCCCCCATCATTTTCTTTTTTATGACTTACATTTATTTATTTATTTGTGTGTGTGTGTGTGTGTGTGTGTGTGTGTGTGTGTGTGTGTGTATAGATGAGGTCAGGGGGCAACTTTTGGGAGTTGGTTCTTTGCTTCCACTTCGTGGGATTCAGGAATCAAACTCAGACTTCAGCAGCGAGAATCTTTACTTGAAGCATCCCTATTATTTTTAGGATTTAGTGTGTGTGTGTGTGTGTGTGTGTGTGTGTGTGTGTGTTGTTCTGGAGGCCAGAAGATATCAGATCCCTCGGAGCTAGAGTTACAGGCAGCTAAGAGCTGGATATCATCCCAACCTCATTGCAGAGCATCAAGCACTTTGAACCCAGAAGGACTCTCTGCAGCCTCTCTGTCGTTTTTCTGCAAAGGTTTTTCTTTTGAGTTTTTCCACCTGTACTTATTGAGTCTTTTTCTACAGACAGGTGCTTCTTTCAATGTCCGCCTCCAGAGTTCCGATCCCCGTCCATGAGTGAGGCCTAGGCCTACAGGTCTAGACAGGCAGAGCAGCCACCGCACTTGAGAAATCTCTTTGTACTAAATCATAAGGCTGCCGCTGCCCTTGCTGTTTTCTGGGCCCTGGGCAGGCAGTGATGCTCCTAACCCTGCAGCTGCCATAGGCCTTAGCAGGATTCTGAGATGTCCTTTTCCTGGCTCCCCATATGTTACAACGATAGGAAAAAAATTGAATCCCACAATAGCTAATAATCAGAGATTTTCTCTTTCTCTTGTGAGACAATAATATTACTAGAATTATCTTCTTAATTTCATCATTGATCCTTTTGCATAATAAAAGTCAGTGGGTTAAATCCATTCAGATAGACTCCAGGGGGATCTGGCCTTTTTAAATGTAATTTAAATGCAGTTGCAGGTTGTTTCACTGGTCTTGTGGTTTAAGAAATTCCTTTCAGGTGACAGCCCAGAAACCTGTTTCATTTCACTGAAAATACCAGCTTCCTTAATAGAGTTTCATCAAGCCAGAGAGAGAACACTCTGCTGCTGATTGTCCAGTGAGCTTTTTGTAAATGAGAACGAGGTTTAAAAGTAAGCGACTCTCCTAAAGCGACATAGATGATGAGGCGGAAGTAAGATTAGTGACCACTTCTTGACTCCACATCCACTCAGAAGCTCAGTGTTGGAACCAGGAGTGGAATGTGTTATCATTGGTTTCTGGTCCAGACTTTTAGGCCTAGCCTCAAAGTTCAGACCCACAGTCCTAAAGAAACACAAGCAGTCCCACAGCATCACACAGACGCTTTCATTAATTTTATGCTGATTGGTCTAGGGCCCAGGCATATTGCTTGCTAACTCTTTACCCTTAAACTAACCAATTATTCTTATCCTGTTTAGCCATGTGGCTCAGTACCTTTTCTTAGAGAAGCATTTCAGCTTCTTTCCTCTGTGTTGTCTCCTGGCATCTCCAGTGACTCTATGGCATCTGTCCTGCTCTGAGATGTTCCCAAAGTTTTCTTAGTCTGGTAGCCCTGCCACACTTCCTGTCTGCCTGTGGCCAATCAGCTTTTTATTAAACCCATAGGCATGACAACTATTTACAATGTAACACATAACCCCACTACAGTAATGCCTGTAGGAAAGTGCTTGTCTAGTAAGCATGAAGCCTGGGGTTACATCTCCAGCACTAGAGAAACAGGATCCACAGAACACCATGACTATATACATAAGAGTTCTGTTGCTGTGGGACTATGTTCTGGTACATTGCAAATATTTGTCCCTCCTACTGGTTTAATAAAAAGATGATTGGCCAGAGGCAGACAGGAAGTGTGGCAGGGCTACCAGACTAAGAAAACTCTGGAAACAGGAAGAGCAGAGCGAAGACGCCAGGAGAAGCACCTTTAGACAGAGAGGAAAGAAGACAACCATGCTGCTCTGAGAAAAGATACTAAGCCCCATGCCTAAACAGATTAATGGAAATAGATTGAGTTAAGATGAAGGAGCTAGCTAACAATATGTCTGAGCCATAGGTCAATCAACATAAAATTAATAAAAGCCTTTATGTGATTATTTGGGGCAAAGAGGCGGCAGGGCTGCAATTGGATCTGAGCTTCTGGGCTAGGCCAGAAAAGCCAGGCCAGAAACTTCATATTACACTCTGTGTCAGTTTCATCGATTCTGCAATGATTCCATTTCCCCTGAGCAACAGCATGAAGATAATATTGCAGTGTTCACTTTTCCCTTTGAAGTAATAAATTCAAGACTCCTTCCACACCGACTGTTAGGATTCTGACTCACTTTCCAGAGCCCTGACCAATAGCGATCACCTGACCCGCCCAGTGCCCTGACATCAAACAGTTCTTAAGAAGACTTCTTGCCTTAGCCCCTCATCTTCCCCTTCCCCTGACAGAGATCAAACACAAACCTGACCCCCACCCCTCTTTCTATTTGTTTATATATCTCCCTTTCTTAGTCTATAATGAAGTTCTTCCTCGTGAGTCCAGCCTGTGCATCTCTTAGGCACAGCTCTCACACTGCACTGCCTGGCATGGGGCCATATCTGCCAGCCAGCTATAGGTACCCTCAATCTATATATTTATCATAACAAAACACCCACTCCAACTTTAGTCAAACGAACTAGCAGCTTCAGTCTCCCCTAATCTGAAGAAGATTGATGTGATCTTGTGATTCCTCTGCCGAGGAGGAGGTTGTAAGGTCTAGCACTTGAAACTCTTGTTTTCTACCTCATAGAGCTGGGGCTGGCAGGGGAGCTGAGCTTTGGTGCTAAGGATGGTACTTCAGTGTGGACAGAGTGAAGCCAGCTAGGGTAGGACAATTCAAGGCCCCTGTGACTATAGCCAAGCATTGTCTGAGTAAATGACATCCTGCTGTGGTACACAGAAAGTTTCTAATACTGATATGCTTCTCAGCTCCTAGTCAGTGGGCACAGCAGTTCAGAGTAGATGTGAAAAGGTAGATGGATCATTCATCATTTATAATTGTGAGGATTCCCGGCAGCAGCCAAGTGGTGGATCCAACATGGTGCCGGATGAGATAAGAATTCCTGGTATGTAGCAGCCACATGGTAAAGCCAACATGGCACCCACCCGCAGAACATGCAGTGCTGAGGGCACGCCCCCAGGCATGGCTACGGAAATCCATGCTCACCCATTCTCTTAAAGGAGATGCCATGTGGCAGTCTGTCTCTTCTCTTCTCTTCTTTTACTCCCCTGCTTCTCTCCCCAGTACTCGCTTGGTAACTCCCTTCAATAAACTCTTGTGTGGCATCTGGTGGTATGCGTCTCTTCTCATGCACAAAACCAACAACAATGAGAAAACTGTGTGTGAAACTCTACATGGTTTGCCTTATTCAGACAACTCTTCCATTCACATAAAATATTGGGGTGTGTAGTAAAGCCTAGAGTCCATGTTCTGAGGCAATGTCAAGTGTATCCAATTCAGTCCAAACTCCAAATCCTTCACCTTAGCAATCACAAAGTAGCTGCACACAGTTGACCAAGTGAAATTTTTTGTTTGGTTGCTATGTTTTTCTTTTTTCTAGACAAAGTTTCTCTGGGTAGATTTGGAGCCTGTTCTGGAACTCACCTTTTAGACCAGGTAGGCCTCAAATTCACAGACATCTTTATGCATCTGCCTCCAGAGGGGTGGAATTAAAGATGTGCACCACCACCAGGCCCAAGTGAAAATTTTAGCTATTAGATCAGGAAACTCAACACCCCAGAAGAGCGTCCAGGGAAAGGATGTTATAAGGACAGGAAGCCACAGGTTTGTGGTCCAACTCTCCAACTTTCCTTGTTCTGATTTGGGTCCAAAGCAAAGGCTCAGGACAGAGAACACTCAATTTGATATAAATTTCAGTGTTATCCTCCTTCTTAGTAGAGATGGTGTAGTCAAAAGACCCTGAGGACTTAAAAGTTGCCACATTCTTTTAGTGTGAAGTCTTTCCTGTGCCAGAGGAGAATCAACCATGGTGTCCTGATGACAAGCAGCCATTGGAACATACACATATAGAAAAGTGGAACAAAATTCACAGAGCACAGAGAAGGGGTGTGCAGTAGTTTGAATGAGAATGTGCCCACAGGTTCATATGTTTAAACACTTGGTCCTCAGTTTAAACTGTTTGGGAAGGATCAGGAGGTGTGGCCTTATTGGAAGATGTGTATCATTGTGGGCAGACTTTGAGGTTTCAAAAGCCCACACCATTTTCTGTTAGCTCTCTCTTCCTGTCTCCTGCTTATGGGTGAAATATAATCTCTCAGGTACTGCTGCAACACTGTACCTGCCTGCCTGCATGCTGTCATGCTCTACCATGATGGACATGGACTCTAATCCTCTGGAACTGGGAGCCCCAAATTAAATATTTTCTTTTAGAAATTGCCTAAGTCACGGTGTCTTATCACAGCAATAAAACCACTAAGAGGTCAGGACATTGGGTGCTAGTGGCTGAAATATACCTCACCTTGCTTCTGTGCTGTTGAAGTCAGGGTTCTAATCTTAAAGGTTTTAGCTCCAATATGTAAGGGAACTATATTGGGAAATTGTCTCGACATGAGGCACGTCAGGAAGCAGAGCTGACAAGTCAGAGGTGTAGGTAGCAATTTGGGGGGAGTGGCTTAAGATAAGCATGGTGTGTTTTCACATGCCTTTTATAGATTTTCAGTCTAGGCATGTGAAAAATTGCGCCGGCCCTTGACATTTTGTTGCCTTGAATTCCTGCCCATCTGAGACTTGTTTGGTGACATGCCACTGGGAAACTGGGGCAAAGTCTTCTGCCACCAGAACACAGATTTCCTTTGTCACAATGCATGTGTTCATTTATTTCATTCACGGAGCAGTAATTATTTTTATGTATTGGCTCTTGCTGGATACACCTTCATAAAGCTTATAGTCCCACAGAGGAAGCATAGAATTGAGTTATGAAAAAAATGCATTAGGTGCCATGATGAGGGAAATAGAGAGATGAAGCACTGACCTTATCTTCTCCTTCCCCTGAAAAAGAATAGCTCCTTTGTGGAGGAAATGAGATCACGTGGCTGAAACATGTTATTAAGTGCAGTAGCCTTTAATCGCTACTGTTCCCCCTGGTCAAAAGTACCTTGTAGATGAGGTCAGATGTTACAAAGTTTTCAGAAGGCACTCAGCATGTCCTGAGAGCTCAAGTTTTGACTCTAGTAGAGACCAGAGGCCAGCTAGGAGCTCCCCACCTAGAGCTGAAGAGTTCTGAACTGATCTGCGAATGACTTAGTCATCATCCTGCCCTATGATGTGTCTATGTTCCAGAACAGACAGCAGAGACATGGTCAGGAAATAGTCAAATGCAAGGGACAAGAAAGCCAATGCCTTTCAAGACATACTGCCAGGAACTCATTTCTGCTCCCCCACGTCCCTACCTTGCACTTGGCACTTGCTCCGATTATCATCACAGACCTGCGGCCATTTTGATCATTCTCCGCAGCAGACAGGATGCTCCACTAGGCCAGGCCCGGGGCTTTGCTCAGCACTATATGCCTATGCACCAGTCCAGGACTAATGTGACTAGTGTTGCCTGAATGAATTACAGAATGCATGCAGCTTGCCTTGACTTCTATCCTTTGGGAAGCATCACTTTCTGTCTTAGTAATAGTTTCCACTTGACCTTTCTCAGTAATGAAATTCCTATAACTTTATCTTGAGAGACAAGGGCAAACACTGTACAGTGGTTACTCAGAATTGAAACGCAGGTTGAAAGGGGTCAGGGCAGTCCTTAGAATTCCTTTCAAGTGCTCAGCGGGTGCTTCTAGAAAGAATCCTCAATGCACTGCAAGCAGGAAAAGCTTCTCAGGAACACCAGACACTCATTCTTTTGAAAATGTGCCATCGTCTGCCATTTTGTGTGTGGAGCAGCTACTGGGCTCAGTGCCTTGAGGTGATAGGGAAAGGGCATGACACCCATGTCCAGTGTGTCCTGAAGGGGAACAGTAAATCCATCCTATTGGTGGATTCGGGTGTGTTTCTCCCCTCACCCCAATGGGAAGAAGTAAAACAGGAGCATGTTGTGAGTATTATGTTTTTTCCTCTGGTGACAGTAGACTCCCCTGAAATCCTTAAATCCAAACACAAGAAGCCCATTAAGAAAAATTCAAACAAAAAGCAGTTGTAGCAAATTCCTGATAAGAATAATAATCTCTCAGTTTCCAACCAAATATAACCCCTAATGGCTATAGGACTAGAAACTGATCAGATTTTTTTGTACCTTAAAAAATAAAATAGCAATAGTTTGGAAATCAGTATTACTTACCATAAGCGAGATCAGCATTAACCAGGAAATAAGATATCCCAGAATGCTGTATAGTTACCAGCCTTGTGCCATTTTATCTCAGAAATTTGAGTGTTTCTAGTCTTTTCTATTATAGTGAAAATAAAATAATTTTCTCTATGTTCTTCTTTGTTTTTATCAAACTATAGACTTTGCCTATAATAAATAGAACAATGCCAAAATAATCCATAAACCAAAAAACACCCGTGAGACTTGTGAGTAGTAAGGAGCACAGAAGACATTTGGTTCAGAAAAGCCTTTGTGGGTGAGCAGGAAGCTGAAGGACTCGAGGTTCAGCAACTGGCTCCCAGATGTTTCTGCCAAGCTCAGCCATTGACAAATGAGCCCTCGAGCAGACAAGCGCCCAGTGAAAACTGGTACTGAGCGGAAGGGACAATGATTTAGGAGCACAGTGTATGGAAAGAGGCGCTGGACCAGGAGAAGGAGGTTGAAATGAGAACAAGTCAACGATGGAGAGAGGGGAGTTAAAATATAAAAATCATGCCCCTGATGGTTCTGAACTGAAAAACAGCTGAAAAACCAAGGTGACTTTTACCCACTCAAGAGAACCAGGATCAGCCCCACCTTTGAAAACATCCCGGCCCTCCCATCTCACTAGGAAGGGACACCTTACCTTCTTATGACTTTGTTTCAAATCCTGGGAATTTTGTCTTCATGTATTAAATGAGAAATACAATTTGACACTTACTGATGTGACTAAGTGCTGAAGGTACCCAGTCTTCCCCAGCTAAGATAAAAGTCCTCTAATAACAAAGCTACATTTTCAATTTAACACTATTGTTTCCTAATGAGGGCTTCTTAGCTGATGGCTCCTGGGAGATACTCATTTATTTGGGAGTGGATAAAGTATATTCTTCCTCTTTTCTTCTTCACTTTCCTTCCCTACTCAATATCTTCTTCTTGTCTTTCTGTTTTCTTTTAGGTCAACTCTTCTAGGCAATGGATTGTTTTGAACCACAACTCTGCATCCCACCAGGCACAGCCATCTTTGCCTCCAAACTCCTTGTATCTCTAACCCATAAAAAGAGGTTTGGGAGCTTCTGCGATCTAGACCAATCATATTCTAAAAAGTCAATGACTTGAGTATCCTTTATACCCAACCAGGTCGGCCTTGAGCTCATAGCTCCTAACCTCCCAAGTGCTGTATGTGCCAACATGCCCCACCAGATTTCATGCTTATGAGATAATGGAACATTTGCATATACATGAGGAGATATATTAGGACCTACTTAAGCCTCTACACAAACTTACTTGCTTCATATCCACCTTCTGCACACAACCCAGACAATTTCATATGCTACTTTAACTATTTGTGTATGGAAGAATTCCAGCATATAGAATTGTCTACTGTGCCAGAAAAAAAAAAAAGAGAAAAAAAAAAAAAAAAGAAAGAAAAGAAAAGGCATCTGGATGGTGGTGGCACACATCTTTAATTCTAGCAGTCAAGAAGCAATGGTAGGGCTGGAGAGATGGCTCAGCAGTTAAGAGCACTGACTGTTCTTCCGGAGGACCTGAGTTCCATTCCCAGCATCCACATGGCAGCTAACAACTGTCTGTAATTCCAAGATTTGACATCCTTACACAGTTATACATGCAGACAAAACACCAATTCACATAAAATAAAAATAAATATGTTTTTTAAAAAAGCAATGGTAGGTGGATCATTGTGATTTCGAGGCCTGCTTGGTCTACAGAGTGAGTACCAGGACAGCCAGGGCTACAGAGAGAAACCCTGTCTTGAAAGACAAACAGCAGAGGCAGCCTGGTCCTGAACCTTCAGGCTCACAAAACCCTTTTGTGCAGGGCTCAAAACATTTAAGATTTTGGAGCATCTGAGGTTATGGGGTTTTGAAGAAGAATATAATCCCTGAAGGTAGGGACCAGTTGAAGGGAGGGGAGACAAAGGGAGGCCAGAGAGAGTGGACATCTAATCAGAACCAAGTATAATGACAATGCATATAGGAAGATGTCATAATAAAAAATCATTAGTTTGTATGCTAACCTTAAAATTAATTTAAAAAAAAAAAATTAGAGTGGTTAGTAGAGCAGCCACCTGGTTGGTTAGAAGGTACTTTGGTATTTACTCATTGTGGGATCTTAAGTGAATTGCTTAATAGCGCTAAGCTTTAGTCTCCAAAACTGTTAAATGAAGATACTAATAAACCCAACCGCCTCAAAGAGTTATTACCATGATCAAATAATTCAAGGAAAGCGCTTAATACAGTTGCTGGTCCATGCAGAACCATCTAGAAGGCGGTTGCTAATCTCTCAGTGACCACAAAGCCTAAATGGGTACCCTACTACTTTTTTTTTTTACAACCAATCCACACCTTGTATCCCCAAAATAAGCCAAGAAACTCAACCTTAGGCCACTGACCCCTACTGCCTACCACTGTCCACTGGCGGTCCCTTTCCTAAGCTAGCCAGGCTGAGGGAATGTCTGCTCTGGATTAAAGCAATAGGGGAAGGTGAAATCTATCCTGGGGGGGGGGTGCAGTCAAAACCAGATATCAAATGTAAGTTGTTATTCTGCTCAGATATTTTCTTGTCTCCATCATCAGCTTTAAGACAGCTCCAGACTAATGTATGCCATTGCATTTCTGAGGTTGCAGCCAGTGCACACAAGAAGGGCATTGTTCCAAGGGCTCTTCTCCCTTGGAGCTGTTTTTGTGACATCTATGTGGTTGAACCCCAATGTGACTAGAGGAATAAACATGTCAGCCAAAGCAGGGGAGTTGCCATGAGTTCTAAGTCAAGCTGGGCTGCTCAGCGAAACCCTCAAAGCAACCCCAAAAAGAAATGTTTTGGGGACGTCACTTCAAGCACCCCGGTATTTTTCTACAAGTGCAGAGAAAGAAAAGGTCTCTTCCCATGCAGCACAAAAGCTAACCGTGGTTGAAACCTAGGCGGGGAAACGAGGCAGGGAGACGCTGCAGCAGCCTGGAGGCCGGGACACTGCACCTACCAGCTGCTGCTTGGAGCAGGGACTTCTCCAGAGAAGCAGAAAAGGGTCACCGCACTGCAGACACTTCTGCATTTCGCTCTCCAGACAAGCAAATAAATTAGGATG
>PVIH01000974.1:192585-220061 GCA_004025045.1 Sigmodon hispidus
GAGAGAGAGAGAGAGAGAGAGAGAGAGAGAGAGAGAGAGAGAGAGAGAGAGAGAGAGAGAGAGAGAGAGAGAGAGAGAGAGAGAGAGAGAGAGAGAACTTGATATCTGGTTTGTTTTGACTGCACACACCTGTGTTGTGTGTCCACGATTAGAACGGAGAAGCCTGGACGCTCTTTGGAGATAAACTGCGACCAGATCGGGGAACAGCTGAGCAGGCGAGGAAGCCAGGCCTGGTCTTAAATCTCAGCTTTGGACGGAGAGTCTGCATTGAGCAATGCTTTAGAGGAAAGTTTTCAGAGAAAGAGAAATAAGTGAGTTTATTTCTCAGTCCTCAGCGTTTGCACGAGCAGATAACGGTATTGAAGCAGATGCTAGCACAGAATGTCTTTCACATAAAATTGTGTTCTGTAAGCTGCGAGTTTAGAGATAGGGTCCATCACGTTTTATTCAATGTTACCTCTCTCTCTCTTGCAATTACCCCAAAGAAAATGTACTAGCCATGAGCTGAAAGTTTAGACTACAGTGTCTAAATTTAATTTAATCCTACCCAACTACTCATTTGCCTTCAGGTGGCCCAGAGTCTGCACAGATGAACTCTGTATCTGGAACTGGCTTCCAGAGCACTGGGCAGTGCTGCAGAGCCATGAACAAGACCGTTCCCAAGCCCCTTAGTTTAAATAGCCCAAGTGTCTTCTTTGGATCCACCAACCCCATCTGGTAGAAAAGCCTTGCATAAAAAGGGCAGGAGGCTTATTAGAACTATCTAGCCCAATCTTTCACCATCCCCTCAGGCTTTATGGCCTGCTGACTGCGTTGCCACCTAAAAGCTCCTTTGAGTCCCAAGAGAACAGGCATTGCACCTCAAATCAGCATCAGCAACACTCAGTATCTCCATCGCTGTGCGTGACACCAAAGACTGCTGGACTTTCCTCTATGCACATGGGATCTCCCTTCCTCCACTATTCCCGTTGTTTTTTGTTTGTTTGTTTGTTTTTTTCACCAAAAGTTCTGTAGCTCTGAGAAGGCTTACAGAAGAGTCATACCTCTGGCGTTCCCTATCAAAAGAAAGACTTGAAGCAGGTTTGGGGGCTTTTTAAGTTCATTCATTGACTCATTATGTACCTAGTGTGTCAGGCATAATCCCAGGCACTAGGTGTACAGACACAAACTGGACAGACAGCTTCGATGTCATGTGGATCACAGAAACAACACATAATGCTAAAAACATAGCTGTCCACTCCCAATAGGTACACTTGACAATATAGTGATGGGCAGTAGCAAGGGAAGAGTCACTTAGATTGGGAGGTCGGGATGGCATCTCTGAGATGTAAAGGACAAAGAGGACACACTACCTGCAGAATGGGAGGAAGAGAAGTTGAGGCCAAGGGAACATGAGCAAAACCTCCAAGATGAGGAAATTATAGAGCAGAAGGACTCTTCTAGTCTCCTTGGTCAATGGTCTCCTCAGCCTTCCTTGGGTTTCAGTGCGATTTCTACTACACCTGCAGCTTTCAGCATCTCACCTCAGGCAGATGAATACCAAGTAGAGCCTGAAGGGGGTACTTAGGCCCTCCAGACAACCCTTAATTTGGAGGGAAAGAGCTAGCAGACGAATGCACCAGCCTTGCATTGTTTAGCAGCTCAGGGAGACACCCTGTACACGTCTCAGGAGATATCCAAGGAACAGAGGCCGGTTGCCAGGACCAGCAATCCAGAGAGTGCCCACCGTGTAGTCTTCTCCTTCTCAGTCTCCTCATGCCCTCTCTCCTTGGAATTCATGCCAAGTTTTCGACTGTGTCGTTTCAGAGATGCTCATGTTAAAGGGGTCGACAAAGGATCTGAGCAAGGAGGCGAGTCAAAGCAGATGGGGTTGGATCTGCAGGGTGGTGACAGCCACAGAGAGTTGCAGGGGACAATGAGCGTGCCATGCTCTGCTTCTTGGTAGAAAGCAAGCAGATGGGCACAGCAGGTAGTTCTAACACCAGTCGAGCCAGCGGAGAATAGTGGGTAACAGAAATGATGAAAATAAATGGGCAGCTTGGGGCACATTTTAAAAGCAGGGTGGCTGATATTGCTTAGTGACAGGCTGGGGGGAAAGGAAAGAAAAGAAAGGGACCAAGGAACTGCGTTTAAGGAACTGAGTGGATGGCGTTAGCCTGAGGACAAGGAACAAGAATGAGCAGGAGGACCAAGCATGTAATTTTGTCTTCGTAACCTCTGAGATGTCTGCATGATAGCCAAACAGAAACACCAAGTATGTGTTTAGATGTATGAGTCAGGATGCAGTGAACGGCAAGGCTGTAGTTTGGGGGCCGTCTGTGTGTATATGGGATGTTTAAATCAGGACTGCATGAGTTCACCTGCACAGACCAGGTATCTAGAGCAGAGGTGAGGGCCTGTGAGGGAACGCCCTCCCTCGTCTGGAGTTTAGATAAGAAAACAGAGGCGACAAAATCATGGGAATGAAGCCACTGAGGTACGGGAGGCTGGTGGTCTCACAGCCTAGGAGAAGGGGGTGTTTCAGGAAAGGGGTTGGTTGACTGTTTTGAATGCTGCTGTTATTGCCTCTGATATCTTCTTTAGACACCTACTACCTGCCCAGATATCCTAAGTATAATCCAGGTGTGAGACCACAGAGATGGCTTGGGGCAGCCTCTAAATACAGGCTCGGGATTAGGATACTTCTGCCATAGAAATCCTTGGATCTCCGGTACTCCCTCTGCAAGTCTCCTCCTCTCCTCCCCCTCCCTTCCCCTCCCTCCCCCCTTCCCCCCTCCCTCTACCCTTTTCTCCCTCTGTCCCTCTGTCTCTCTCTCCCTCCCTGCCTGCCTTTTTAAAGGTCAGTGCCCCCTTTCTGTTCCCTCTGGCTCTGGTACATGCATTTGAATTCTTCTACCCCGAGGAGGCAGTTGAACTCATTCCATTATGAAAATAATTTGCCTTACTAGAGAGAAATCACTCTACACACTTAAGAGGGCTGGGCCATGGTGGTGCACACCTTTAATCCCAGCAATCTGGGGGTAAAGGCAAGTGGGGAATCTCTGAATTGGAGGCTGGCCTGGTCTACAAAAAGCGATTTCCAGGACAGACAGGGCTACACAGAGAAACCCTATCTCAAAAAAAAAAAAAACAGAGAGCAAGAGACACTAATAAAGAAAAAGCTCTCTACTGGAGAAAGAGAAAAAAGGAAGGAAGGAGGGGAGGAAGGAAGGAAGGACAAAGGAAAGAAAGAAAGAAGAAGGAACCATGTAGCCAGCTGTAACTAGTGCCCAGAGAAGAGTCGACCTCAAATAGATTTGACTAACTTACACACACTTTAGACTTGTGCATTTTACACACACTGCCATTCTTAAATCTCCTACATATCCCAGCCTCAGATTACACTGTCAACAATATAAATGACAGGAGACTGCACGCCTAGCTCTTTGGGTAGATGGTAGATTTACACAGTAAAGATATTTCCAGAGTTATTTCTTAAATACACCAGTGTTGTTCTTTTCAAATAGTTTTTATTGGGTCATCTTGCCCACCTGGCAGAATTGTGCTTTTCTCAAGAGGAAAACTGGGTCTTTATGGCAGACTAGGACTTAACATTGGTGTGACCCTGCTCTGGCCCCTTGAGGTGCCTGTCAGAGGCATGTTCTTTGGCGATGGGCCTGATGGCTAGCATCCTGGTGAACAAACATTTACACCCCAGTATCCTAAATGTTGCTCATCTCTAACAGGCCTGGTTAATACTACTTATCTTTGGGGTTTCGGATGGCAGCACTTCCTTAGCTAAATTCTACTTTGTATGATTTAACGTTTCCTAAGCAAATAAAATCTATTAACATTGGTTCTATTACTTCAAGTTTCAATTCAAATAACAAGGTCTTTTTCAGTCTCACTGCCTGGATTTATCAAGATCGAGATCTGATTACATCTCACCAGAATAGTTTTTTTTTTAAATATTTATTTTTATTTCATGTGAATTGGTGTTTTGCCTGCATGTATAACTGTGTAAGGGTGTCAGATCTTGGAATTACAGACAGTTGTTAGCTGCCATGTGGATGCTGGGAATGGAACTCAGGTCCTCAGGAAGAAGAGTCAGTGCTCTTAACCGCTGAGCCATCTCTCCAGCCCCGAAGAATAGTTTTAATGCTATGTAAAGCTGTTCTGGTTCCTTGTCTCCTCGGGAACTTGTCATTACTTCCTTGTTTAAGCTCATCTCTTAGATAACACATTCAATATCTCTTGCTCTGGCTCACTGACCTTTCCAGCTGTGTGTCCTACACTTTGGCTTGTTTTATTTATTTATTGTTGTGGTTCTGATGATCAAACCCAGGCCTTTATACATAATAAGCAAATGTTTATCTTCATCGCATCCACAGCTTCGAGCCAGGTTCCACGAAGCCCCTTGTTCCTTGAAGCTGGCATGTTGGTTCACGCTTCTGTCATACCATTCCTAGAATGCACTCTCTCGTGCCCTATTGTCCTAGCTAATTTCTTTTTAAAAGTCCTTTGGGTCAGAGTCTCATGCAAGCAAGAGTTCAGCTGGCCTTGAACTCTGTATTCTCCTGCCTCAGCCCAGGTGCCAGAATTACAGACTACTATGCTCAGCCCTTGCTTCTTCTATATTTCAGTAGGATGAAACCACCTCCTGGTTTAGATGTCCCTGGTCTCCAAAGCACTCTGTTCTCACCATTTCTTGGCCCACTAGGTAAGCACTTGTTCACTCAGAAGCAGGAGCTTTGCCTTGTTTGTGCTGGTTTATTCAACATTGCAACAGCTGCCTAATATGAGAAAATCAGCCACATTGTTGTGGGGTATCCACCAGAGAAGACTGTTCGGATATGGGTTTAACCAATAGAAAGTCTTAATTAACTGGCTGGCTACTCTGGGTGATGTGGGAATGTCTTTTGTACATTGTGAATATGCTTTATTATTGGTTAATAAAGGAACTGTTTTGCCTATGCGAAAGCAGCTTAGAGGCAGGCAGAAATTCCAAGCATAAAGGGCTGCAAGCCGCCGCCCAGAGAAGGCAAGACGTAAAAGTATGTAAGTAAGCCATGAGCCACGTGGAAAAAACATAGATTAATAAAAATGGGTTGAATTAAGTTGTAAGAGCTACAAACAATAAGCCCGAGCCATAGGCCAAACAGTTTATAATTAACATAAGCTTCTGTGTGATTATTTGGGGCTAAGCAGCTGTGGAACTGCAGGTCTGAACCTCCAGCAGGATGGGCTAGAAACCTCCGGCTACGTATGGGTGTTCGGGATCCCAGTGTAGCCCAAGCCTTTCTCAGTAAGTTTTTAAGCACAAAAAAACAACCAATCAACCAAACAAGCAACAAAAAAACCCCCACAAAACCAAACCAAAACAGAAAACAAAACCCATATTCTGGGTTGACATACTTCAGTTAACAAGAATAGTTGGCCAGAGTTGAAACAGAAGCCCAAAGACAAGGTTAGTACATCTAGAGACTTTCCAGAGTTATGGACTTGGGTGGATTAGGTCTTTGTTTTCATTTTGGCAGGTGGTTGTAGTCAGGAGTTTCTCTGTCCCACCAGGCTGGTCTCACAGCCATTCGTCCCAAATAGTCACAAAGGCTTATATTAACTATAAACTATTTTGCCTATGGCTCAGGCTTATTATTTGCTCTTACTCTTCAACTAATTCATGCTTCTTACCCATGTTTAATCACGGGGCTTGGTTCCTTGTTCTCAGAGCAGCATTCTCGTCTTGCTTTTTCTGCAACTGGCTGGCATCTGCTGCTCTGCCTTTCCTCCCTCAGAATTCTCCTAGTCTGTCTGCCCTGCCTCTACTTCCTGCCTGCCTTCTGGCCATTCACATCCACAGCTTCGAGCCAGGTTCCACGAAGCCCCTTGTTCCTTGAAGCTGGCATGTTGGTTCACGCTTCTGTCATACCATTCCTAGAATGCACTCTCTCGTGCCCTATTGTCCTAGCTAATTTCTTTTTAAAAGTCCTTTGGGTCAGAGTCTCATGCAAGCAAGAATTCAGCTGGCCTTGAACTCTGTCATGTGGATGCTGGGAATGGAACTCAGGTCCTCAGGAAGAAGAGTCAATGCTCTTAACCGCTGAGCCATCTCTCCAGCCCCGAAGAATAGTTTTAATGCTATGTAAAGATGTTCTGGTTCCTTGTCTCCTCGGGAACTTGTCATTACTTCCTTGTTTAAGCTCATCTCTTAGATAACACATTCAATATCTCTTGCTCTGGCTCACTGACCTTTCCAGCTGTGTGGAAAAATTTGTTTAATTTTTATTAAACAAATACAAGTGAAAAATATTTACACTATGATCCCACAGGTGGTACTGTCTACTTTAGTTGGTTGTTATTTTACTTTTTTTAGCTCTACTCTTTTGGGGAGCCTATCACCCAGCTCCCAAATAAATAATAATACACATGAAGGCTTATTATTTCTTGTGAATGTCGGCTCTTAGCTTGGTTTATTTATAGCCAGCTTTCCTAATTCAAAGTATCCCATCTACCTTTTGCCTCTGGGATTTTTTCCTTTTTTAATTTCTGTATATCTTACTTTCACTCTTATTCTGTGGCTGGCTGTGTGGCTGGCCCCTAGTGTTCTCCTCTCCTTGTTTTTCCTCCTTCTGATCTCTCCTTGTATTTATTCTCTCTGCTTGCCAGCCCTGCCTATCCCTTCTCCTGCCTCACCACTGACCGGCCATTCAGCTCTTTATTAGACCAATCGGTGTTCTAGACAGGCAAGTAACACAGCTTCACAGAGTTAAACAAACACAGCATAAAAGAATGCAATTCATGTTTGCATCATTAAAACAAATATAAATTAATGCAATCCATCTTAAAATAATAGTCCACAAGCGTCTACTTGCTGAGTTTTAGGGCCTGACTGATTCTTTCATCATGGAGTCAGTTGTGCTAAGATCTGGGGATCTTCTAGGGGCTGGGTCCTGTTACACATACCTATTTGTTAAAGGGTTGAATAAATAAAATAAAGTTGCTGGTGTCCTGCCTATTGTCTCTCCTTCTAAATTGGTGCCATAGTAACCATCTTATTAGAGAGCACCACTGATGGCTCTGCCTGATAAAGTCTAGCCTCAATTCAGAATTCAGTCTTTGGCAGTCTGAAGCATGGTCTGTGCACACCACTGGTCTTCTGAGTATCCATCCGTCCTGTGTGCTTACTGACTCTAAGCAGAACATTCTAGCTGGTCCCTACCTCCCATTACTCCTAGCAGTGATCAAACCTGCCCCTAGCTGCAGCTCAAAACCCTTCCACTCTATAAAATAGTCTCAGATTTCCCCTCTACCTGAATACTGATTGATTTATTCTCTCTTTCACCTTTGAAATATTGTCATCTCTCATATTCCTCATTGCTGTTTGCTTTTATCAGGGGAATGTGTTCTGTGCATTTGGGGAAGCAGACAGACTGAATCTCCATTAGATCAGAAGTTCCTAGATGATAAATAAGGCTTCCACAGCACATATGTAGTTTATATTCAGTAAATGCAGTAAACCAAGAATCATTTATTCTCAGAGGCTGTGGGGGCTGGCAAGATGTAGAGGCGTTTGTCACGGAGCCCAGCCTGCTAACAGAAGTTTAATCCCAAGAATCCACATAATAGAAGGAGAGAACCAACCTCTACAAGGTACCGACACTTCCACATGTGTCACATACGCACAATAAATAAATAAACAAAAAGTTACACACACGAATACATATACATATATATGTATACATGAAAAGAAAGACGCTGTAAGTTCCAGACCAGCTTTTAACCTTGGGAAAGTTCTTTAATGTCCTATATCTAAAATAAGATTAATTATACTGGGGATGCTTAAAATAAATAATTTATCATTTCAAAAGATTTTTAAAATCCTTAGGGATTGGCATTTCTATTTTTGCAGTGTGCTTTTTGCTAGAGTTTGCTTTTTTTTTTTTTTTTTTGAACCAAGCAAACAAAAGACATGGCTAGTCTAGTCAGAGTAAGGCTTTTGTCAGAATCTGAAATGATTACAGCTTGTATCCAGACAAGGTCATCTTCTACCCTTGCTAGGAAATGGTGCTGCAGGTCTTGAAAAAAACCTGCTTTTCCTAGCAGAAACCTTAAATGATCACAGTATTGGTGATGAATTATGAAAGGGTGAAAAGATTCTATCATGTGCAGAGCAGAGAGTTTCCTATGGGAAAAACTAAATGCAGGATGTGTTTGAAGCATACCACAATGCAAGTCTTCTACTTGCTTGTCATGGTCAAGGCTAGTAGCAAACACACTTGGGTGGAATGTTCAAGACATTCAAAATAGAACTAAAATCAAGAGCAAAAGGAGCCAGACCACTGACAGTATCAACTCAGCTTTCATACACACTAATTCACTTGAGGCAGATATTCATAAGCCTGTTTTATGGTTAAGGAAATTGCAGTTCAATGCGTCCTGTCCAAGGGATGAACCCAGGGCTCAAACTGCTCTTTAGACTCAAATCCAAGGCTCCTCCCACCCTGCTGGCCACCATTCAGCCTGCAGCCCTGAGCATCATCGTGAATGGCACACAAAGCTGCCTTCCAGATAAGAAGGAAGGGTAAAGAGGGCATGGGGCCCCAGAGGATTTGCATGCAGTCTCATGTCTCTTCTCCAAGTCACTCCTCACCCCCCTCCTGCCATTCCCTGTACAAGGGTCTCTCTATCCCTAAGGGAGCTGTATTGATCAGCCAGGATCCTTCCCTCTAACAAAGGCTTCCAACCAGCAGCAAGTACTGAGCAGGGAGTGGTGTGATGGAGTTAGAACCAACAACCAGGACATGGAGGGTAGCAGGCCAGGGGGTCTTGAGTTTGCGCTTACCTCAGCTTCCCCCAAAGCTCGAAGAAGAAAGAGATGATCACCACAGCTGTAGCACAGCCACTACACTCAGAAGGAGAGGATCCTGAAAATGTCCTGTGGTCCAGACACGAGTTTGCCTCTGTACTTTCTCCATGTAGTCCCTTCTTCCCTGATGCATGTATGCAACTTTATGTAACTTGCTGCATTCTTAAACTTGAGCCTTGAGTTATGGTTCGTTATGTCCATGTCACATTTCCACATCTTCTGTTCTATCATAAGCTTATGGGGGGGGAATGTTTACTGTTATAATAGAAACACCAAGAAGTGGTGTTTATTGAACACTTATTGGATGCTAGACACTTGTCATCTGATGGTGAAACAGTCTTTACAACAGCAACTTTGGTGATATCAGCTAAGTTTTATAACTGAGGAGGCAGAGGGGATAGTGGTCTCTCATTAGCCTTCTCTATAACCCCTCACTGATCTGGCAGGATCCATATAAATAACATTCCCTGGATGATAAAAAAAAGACCTGAATGCACCAAATGGAAGGTTATAAACTCATTTGATTTAAGTAAAGATAGTTTGATTCAGAAGGTACACAGAAATAATAGCTATAGTTTTTGCTTCAGGCAGCCTACTAAATGTATTGCATATTCAGTCTTTTCTTCCTCCAAGGGAAAAAAACCTTTATCTTTTTTTTTCAATTTATCCAACAAAACTTAGACACTCTTAAAGTTTTCCCTAATTTGGATTTTGTTGATCATATAATAATTTCATAAGGTATATACCATTATTAACCGATTGTGTTAGGTCACAAAAATGTCCATCAAAATGATAAAAATTTTGCTTGAGGTAACATAGAGTAGAAAGGAGTATAAACCCTGATATCATCAACTCTAAGGCTCTAACTACAGAACAGAAAGCCTCCTCTAGTGACACACTCAGCCAGATATCAATTGTTTGGCTATAATTCATTCTAACATTTATACAGAGACATAAAATTTCAAATAGAAGCCAGGTGGTGGTGGAGCATGCCTTTAATGCTAGCACTCTGGAGGCAGAGGTGGGCAGACCTCTGAGTTCAAAGCCAGCCTGGTTTACAGAGCAAGTTCCAGGGTAGCCAGGGCTGTGTTGAGAGACCCTGTCTCAAAAACAAACAAACAAACAAAAAAATCCCACAACAACAAAACCAATTGGAACCAGGCATGGTGGCAAACACTTTTAATCCCAGCACCCAGGAGTCAGAAACAGGAGGATTTCTGAATTCCAGGCCATCTAGGGCTACATAGTGAGACCCTGTCTCAAAAAAACAAAATGAAACAAAATTAAAATAGATATTTATCATTACTTACAGAGGCACAAAAGTAAAACAGATGTTTTATGTTCATTTATAAATTTGTGAGAATCTTATTTTGTATTCAAACATAAAATTTATATTTATATAAATCTAAAATAAAATTATATTTTACATTCTTATTTTTATATTTTATATTCTAATTTTATATTCTAGAATCATGCTTTATATTCTAATATTTAATATTTAACTAAAGAAGTGCATCATGAATAATTTTGTAAAATGACAGGCTTGGGATGGAGAGAGCTTGCGGGTGGGGCTACAGCTCAGGTGGTAGAGTGCTTGTCTAGCCCACACAAAGCCCTGGGTTTGATCAAAACGGCTGTGCTTGTGCGCACCTGCAGTCCAACCACTGGAGAAGTAGAAGCAGAAGGATCAGAAATTCAAGGTCACCCTTGGCTACATAACAAGTTCCAGGCCAGACTGGGACACATAGACTCTTTCATAAAATAAAATAAAATGACAAACTAGGCATCAAATCAAAATCTTTATGAGGTCATCACAGATGATGAACTTATAGACATTTTAAATCATAGAAAAGACAAAACACATAACTTCACTGAAATACAGAAACAATCCCATAGTCCGTTGTCTGAAAATGAGGTAAAGTCTAAAAATATTTACCCATAAAATAATAGATCCATAGCCATTTATGAAGATCAGTGGTGCTCATCTATTATAAATAGCTCATCTTTTGAGTTATAAATATAAGTAATAAATAATTATGGTTGAACAGTTGGAAATCTTAGAATACAAAGAAAATAAAAGCCATCGACCACAGCCCTACCCTAAAGTGCCTCATCTTTTTGAGGTGAACATGTGTCAAGAGGATGCTTCCATACTGATTATATAGAGGACGTTTGTGCAGTAGCAAAGTCTGACCTAACAGAGTGTCCTTAGAGAATTTTCCTTAAGAGACACAGGATGGGAAATTTGAGATAATAGTGTATCAGGTAACAAGATAGGGGGTCATAAAACCTTGACATTTACAGCTGAGAAATACACAAAAATATAAATACTTGTAAGAAATAAATGAAAAAAAGAGTGAAAGATGAAAATGCATGTGAATTTGTGCTTTAGGCAAATTCTGGGAATTTTGACACTATAAATTGTGAGCATTTTAAAGGCAAGTGCTTCAATCCACCCTTGTGATGTGAGGGTCAAAGTTTGTTAAAACTGCTATGTCAACCATGTTAAGAGATGAGACTTCTAACGGGTGCTTAGGTCATGAGGGTGCCCTTGACGAAGGTCATCGCTATAGAAGTGGGTTATCCTGAGAAGAGGAGGAGTGTTCACAATTCCCTCCATCCCTCCTCACTTGAGGTTCTTTCCACTGTGTAACGAGGCAGCAAGGAGGTCATTGCCAGAGACAAGGGCCATGCTGGTCATATTCACTCTCTGTTCAGTCTCCATGACGATCAGACAAACCCCTATATAAGGCCCTAGGGGCAAATATACTGTTATTTTGCTGAAAGGACATATTATCAAACTGTCTACTTAACAGTCAGGCTCGTACACATACATTAGTGCTACCCTTGACATTGATCAGAGAAGCTCCTTTTTGCACTGGTTAGTGGTTAGTGCAGAGACTCAAAGAGAGGATTCTAATCAAAGCTGAGAATAAGCAGCTATGAGTGTTCATCCCTAAGTAGAATGTCTGTATCAATCACCTCCCTGTATGAAAAGCATATGATCCAGAGGATAAAGGAAAGTGTTGTGAAATGCTGTCTCTTGTTTGGATATGACATGGTCATTTCATTTGTAAATTCACAGCAGTTATGGTTACCTGCTTAAGGTCTACACAAGATTAAGCCATCAGAATTGCAGCCTGGATTAGGCTCCACCTCTAGCTGAAGAGCTACTGGCATTTGATGGCTGTTGGAGGGAACAGAGTCATTATTTTTCCCAGGGATATGGCTGCAAATAAGTTGCCTATGCTCTAGTGAATGGCTTCACACCCATGAGCATGTAGTCTCTAAGTGGACTCCAGAGTTTATAGGAGGGGTAGGGAAAAGGAGGAGGAGAAGGAGGAAGAGGGATACCAAGATGGGAGGAGCATGTTGGGAGAGGTTGTGGGTGGAGCTGAGGGTAGACACATTGTATATGTAAGAAATTGTCAAGGAATAAATAAAGGCTGGGACTTAATGGTAGATTGCTTGTCTTGAATGCATGAAAACATAGGTTCAATGCCTAGAATTTCCAAAAACTAAGATATTCTATATGGTGTCATTATATCTGTTGAGTTGGCTAGATGACTTGGCAGATACAGGTCTTGCTGCCAAGCCTGACGAACCCAAATTTAATCCCTAGAATCCTCATGGTGGAATGTGTCTTTTGACCTTCATACTTGTGTGTGCTGGGAATCAAATCCAGGTTCCCTAGGAGAGCAGCCAGTGTTCTCAAATGAAGTCATTTCTGCAGCCTCAAACTTTGTTAATATAATATAATATATAATATAATATCGTATGTAATAAATATAAGAGTTTACCTTCCTCAAAGATGGTCAGGCCAGGAATTGACAGTGACATAGAAAGCCTGTTCACTGCCTGCAATTGCAGACCTTGACCAATCTTCTACACAGTTCTTTAATGTGAACATAGTTCCTGAGCACACTCCTCCCCCACCCCCACCTCCTGCACAGTCACCCCTACCCAGCCATGATGGTGGGCACTGAGTTCTCTCTGCAGAGATCTTCTGCGTTGGCCTGAAGTTACTTCCACTCTCTTCTCTGCTTATCAGAGGAGGAATAAGACATTGGCAAGCGTGGTGCTATGAGCAGACATAAATGATGGGTGCTTAGCCAGCTACAGGGCAGATGAAACAGTTTGCCACAGCAATACAGCTGGCCCTGCTCCAAGTGCAATTCCTCCTGGAGATGGCACATTTTAAAGTTAACCACAGGTACATCTGTAATGTGACCTGTGGTGCTTATTATGTTACTTAATGAATGGGCCATAAAAGATCATAAATGGTTTATAGACAGACCTAATGCAGGCCTTGCTCCTTTGCAGTATGGTTCAGTTCTACAACTATTTGCTACCACCCTTCAGTTTATCTCTACACTCAGAAAGCCACAAACACAGGTAGCTGAGGCAGATGGTGCCTTATTAGAAGCTAAAGCAGACAGTAGTCACTGCTCCTGAGACATAACCTAGTTGGTATGATTTTTTAAAAATAGTTATTTATTATGTATACAGTACACAGAAGAGGACACCAGATACCACCATAGTTGGCCGTGAGCCACCATGTGGTTGCTCAGAACTGAACTCAGGACCCCTGGAAGATCAGCCAGTGCTCCCAAACTCTGAGCCATCTCTCCGGCCCCCAGTATAATTTTAAAACTGGAACTTAAAACCCTTCAAATTGTACATGTTTTATAATCATTATTTTTGCCCAGGCAAAATAATCAACCATAAAACCACTTTGGAAATGGTTTATTAAGAAAAAAATATAGGGTTGGAGAGATGGCTTAGCTTTTAAGAACACGGGCTGTTCTTCCAGAAGATGTGGGTTCAATCCCCAACACCCACATGGAAGCTCACTTCTGTCTATAACTCCAGTTCCAGCATATCTGGCACTCTCACACATACATGAAGGCAAAACACCAATGCACATAAAATAAGTAACTCTTAGAAGAAGAGGAGGAGAAGGAAAAAGAAGAGATAATGTTTAGTAGCCCTGGAAAGTGCTTCACCCAACACAGAAAGAAGCCTTAGCTAAGACACTTCCCTTCAGCCAGAAGGAAAAAATGCTGGCATCCTCTCCTGCACAAGCCCAGTTTGATTTACCTTTTCAAATTCCACAATGTGGCCCATTTATGAAAATTCATCTGGATGCATGCAGCCACGTGTATTTCTCCTAGAAAGGTTTTCGATTTACAGTTACAGGTGCGTCTCTGATATCAAAGGTTAAATAATTACTCTGATTCTCCAGGTTCCCTCGCCCTTGCTCATGTGTGCCCATGTGTACCTATAGTTTCCCCGTAGTCCTTACCTTATAGTGTGTGCCATTTTATGTTCTGCATTTTGTCTGTTTTTTCAAGACAGGGTTTCTCTATGTAGCTCTGGCTGTCCTGGAACTATCTCTGTAGACCAAGCTGTCCTCCAACACAGACCCCCACCTGCCTCTCCCTCTGCTGGGATTAAAGGCATCTGCCACCTTGTTCTGCTTGTGCCCTGTATTTTAAAGCGAGTGTTTCTAGACAGGATTTCTTTTCCAGGGTGGGGGTCAAATCTGGTTCCAAAACAGCTTATATTTTAAAACCAAGTGTTTTTTATATTGAAGTGGTCAAGTTTATATAAAAACCAAGTCACATGAGTTATTTCTAGTGGAACACCCTCCTTTTTTGCTCTCTGGACTGAGAGTCTGATCATGAGCTACGTATCTACCCAGACATCTGACAGTCTGTTCTTTTTGCCCCTTGCTCTGTTTTATTTTTCCATGCAAAATTTTGTAGACAGGGGCTTTTCTGTCTGGCCCAGTTGCATATCATTTTAAAAGTAGTCACTCAGAGGCTTTAATATTTCTTAAATATAAAATGTTTCTTCTATGGCTCAGGAATATTATTAGCTAGCCCTTACAGCTGAAATTAACCCATTTCTATTTATTTATTGTCACATGGCCTGTGGCTTACAGATTCTTTTACATCTTGCTTCTTGGGTGGTTCAAAGCATCTACTCCAATTCTGCCTTTCTTCATCTCTGTCCTTAGTTTGAATGTGCTCACTAACCTTATTCTGCCTGGCTATTGGCCAAAACAGCTTTATTTATCAACCAATGAGAGTAACACATATTCACAGTATACAGAAAGACCATCCCACAGAAATAGTTCTATATATGTTCCAGTGAGTGTTATAAAGAAAAGTATTACTTCTACCAGAGGAAATTGAGGCTATGTACCTGGGTGTAAAGGAAAGAATACTTCTAATCGATATGAGCCAGAAGGCAGCAGTAGTGCTGGTCTCAGTGGGGACTTGAGAAGCAGGAAGAAAACTTTGAAAATAGGAAAGCCTGTAGAGGCAGCCACTCTGAACCTTTCCTTTCAAATGCTGTCTAAGAAATAAAATGAGGGGCTGAAGAGATGGCTCAGCGGTTGAGAGCACCGTCTGCTCTTCCAGAGGACCCGGGTTCGATTCCCAGCACCCACATGGCAGCTAACAACTGTCTGTGGTTCCAGTTTCAGGCAAACACCAAGGCAAATAAATAAATAAAGTTTAAAAAAAAAAAAAAAGAAATAAAATGAGAGAAGATGCCATTGATTCCCAATGACTGTGACCCACAAAAAGGAGGGAAGTTGCATCTTGTGTCTATTCAAGACAATGAGTTGCTGCTACCAAAATCCTTGTTCTAGATGGAAAGTTAGACCACACCACTTACAAAGATAACACCCTTTTAAAGCCAGCCACAAAGTACTAAAATGAATAAAACTAGAAAATGGAAAAAGATAATGCAATTTAAAAATCTATCAGCTACAGCTTAACAAATTATTGCAACCTCATGGTTTTAAATAACAAATATTATTTGCACAGCTTTAGTGAGACCAAAACTGGAAGCGGCTCTGACTCGGTGGGGTTTTGGTCTAAAATCTTGATGAGTACTGCAATGGCAGATGCCTTCATTAGCTCGGCTGTGGCCATTTCAATATTCACACCAAAGCTTCACAGGGTAGACCTGGAGTACATACAATTTTTTATTACACATCAGTATAGCATATGAATAAACAAGCAAATAAGAATAAAAAGATGAGAAGACAACCATGTTGTCGAGATGTAAATCAGAATTCATTCTAGACGGTGGAAATATAGAGAACTATGGCTTCCTGATAGGACTGTTTGCATGTTAACAAGAAGTTGTTTTCTTCATTCCTATCAAACATTGACTAGTTTTTAAAGTTAATCACGCGGAGTGCTGACAAAAGACAGCAGAATGGACAGTTCTACATAATACAATGAGGCAATAAGTTGGCAAAACATTTGCTGGAGATAAATTAACAATATAAATCAGAGGCCCTCACAATCTTGGTGTGTTTGTGCCAGTAATTCTGTTTCTATGTATTAATCCTGAGGCTTGTTTTCCAAAGCTCCTAGCACCAGAACCACTCAGCTTGTCCAGACACCCCTGAGTTGGTTTCTGGGGTGTTTGGGATGGGAATG
The DNA here is from genome assembly GCA_004025045.1 of Sigmodon hispidus. Classification (NCBI taxonomy): domain Eukaryota; kingdom Metazoa; phylum Chordata; class Mammalia; order Rodentia; family Cricetidae; genus Sigmodon; species Sigmodon hispidus. The sequence goes on from PVIH01000974.1 coordinate 208,894, forward strand.
GGACATTACAAGTTCTGGTGATTCCTCATACACTCAGGGAACAAAGGGAGTTGTCACTAATGCATCTGTCTCAGCAAGGATTCCACTCTGCTCCCCTCATTGGAAACATCTACGTATAGCACCAAAAAAAAAATAATCTTTGTGGTCATAAAGGTTTCCATTATTATTATTACTTAATTCAAATGTTTTATATAAACAAATTTATTGACATGTTATTCTGATAAAGTTAAAATATAATGGAAAGATTTAATGATTGTTCAAGGAATAGCAAGAGTACAGCTCACCCTGGGCTGTCAGATAAAAGCAGCTATGATTCATTAAAATATATGTATATGTATATTTGTTAAGAGCTTAAATGGAACTGGGTAGTGGTGGTGCATGTCTTTAATCCCAGCAGAAGCAGCCGGATCTCTGTGAGTTCAAGGGAAGCCTAGTCTATAGAGCTAGTTCCAGCACAGCTAGGGCTGTTATACAGAGAAAAACCCTGCCTCGAAAAAACAAAACAAAAGATTGATCCAAGTACCAAGGAAAATGGGAAACTGCTTCCAACATCATGTCCACTTTTTAAAGCCCATTTTTATTTAGTAGCATTAGCACATGGCTACAATCATTCCTGATTAAACCTGAGAACTTTTTACTTTATTTTTGTAAGTAACTTCAATTTCAATCTGAAGGCAATAAGTTTTCATTTCTTTATGAGTTTACAAAGATTCTTGACATTCTCTTATGGTTCTAAGATTTTTGTCAGATTTGATTATACTTTTTATGAACTTGGAATACAAAACATAGATGTCATGTAAAATATTAGAGAAATGCAGACCATGGAGAAAGTAGCCATAATTCCAGCTCTTCCCCTTATCACACACACAGAAACAAATATGTATCACTTTGTTCATTTTAACACTTTGTATGCTATTTTGTATCTTCTTATTGCTTCCTTTCCTAGTGCCTTAGGTAACTTTCTGTGTGCTCTCATGCTGGGCAGTGTCATCTCTGTAATGATTGCATTTAACCTGGATAGAAACACCTTCGTTTAGTTTAAAAGCTTCTCTGATTTACTCACGGCAGGCAGCGTATAAGGCTGTTGCTGCTGTGTTGGAGTCCATGGCCTCAGGTGTGTGCATAACTGGTCCTGATTCCCTTCCTACCAGCTCCTGTTTCACATCACAGTCCTTCTGCCTTAACATTTCTAGGATCTCCTTTTCCTTGTCAGGAGATCTTTTAACAATTCATTTATTTTTATTTTATGCGCATGAATGTTTTGCCTGCATGTATGTCTGTGTGCCACAGGCAGGCCTGGTGCCAAAGAGATCAGAAGAAGGAATCAGATCCCTGGGACTAGCGTCTGAGATGTCTGTGACCCACCATGTGGGAGCTGGGAACTGGACTTCTATCCTCTCTGCAAGAGCAGCAAGTAGTCTAAACTCATGATAACAGTTTCTGTTCTCAGTTTTTCCGATGTCTTCCTTCCTCCCTCCCTCCCTTCTGTCTTCCCTCCGTCCCTCCCTCTCTCCCTTCCTTCCTTCCTTCCTTTCTGTTTTTTTTGTTTTGTATGTTTTTCAAGACAAGGTTTTTCTGTATATCCCTGGTTGTCCTGTAACTTCCTCTGTAGACCAGGCTGGCCTCAAACTCACAAGGATCAGCTTCCCTTTGCCTCCTGAGTGCTGGGATTACAGACCTGTGCCACCACTCCCTAGTTCCGATCCTTTTCTTACATAGGTTAAGCTCTGAGACTGGTCGTTTATTAGCATTTAAATCTAGAACTGTCCCCATGAACATCTCTATGTTAATGAATTGGTTGTCATTTGATGAGCTTTTGAGAGCTAACTGGGTCATGAAGGAGTTTACATCATTGATACATTCATCCACCAATGACTCACAGATGGCTGGACCTCAAGGAGGTGGGGCCTGACAGAGACATTATGTCTTTGGAAGGGTGGATCTTGTCCCCAGACCATTCCTCTACCCCCACTCCCCTGCTTCTGTCTTCTATGAGATGATGGCTTTGCTCTCCCACACCCCAGCCCAGGAACAACGGAACCAGCTGAACATAGACTGAAATTCTAAAGTGTGGGCCAGAGCAAACCTTCCTCCATGCAGAATGTTTCTTTTAGATATTTTGTTCCACCAATGAAAAATGACTAGCAAATCATCAGCACAGTTAGGCAGTATTTGATCTTTGGGGCTCTAGAATGATTAAGAGACTCAAGTTATCTACGTAGTTTGGGCCAACCTGGTACCAGTACTTGTTCTCAGACACTCTCTTGTTTTCACTTACCTTCACAATACACCCCAGCAATGGCGGCTTCAGGGTGCACATTTTTAATTGAAGTCAGGATGGGGAGGTGGTGGGCTACTGGAGGAGGTGCAAATGTGCAGTTTTCCATGTCAGGCACCATCTTGTCTCCAGTTTCCTGCTTCTGGCACTTTCTGTCACAGGAGACAAAAAAGAGTTAGGATTCTTTGGGCTGCGCTGTCTGGGTATCTGCCCTCTCCTTACAAAGCCCTGAACCCAGCTGTACGGTGGCGACCTCAGCACCTAGAGCTGACCCTTAAAGCCTACTGTGTGTGACACCCTTGGGTGAGCAATATACACGTGTTTTGTTTTAACTTTATACACTCCCCTAAAATATTCTTTGAATGACATCTTAAACAGAACATAAAGCTGATTCAATAAGTACCAGAGAACTTCCTTGGATAGTTTGTTCTTGCTTAGTCTTGCTGGCAGGAATAACTAAACATAAAAACATTAATAAAACTAATGATACTAATAAGCCACTCAAGGAAGTTTCTTTCAGTTGAGTAGGGAGGAAGTGTGTGTGTGTGTGTGTGTGTGTGTGTGTGTCCTTAGGTATCATCTTTTTCTTTGATACCATCTACCTCATTTTTTTGAGACATGATTTCTCATTGAGAGCTGGGACTTACTTATTAAGCAATGCTAGCTGGACAGGTAGTAGGGATGGAGCAAATGCAGGTCCTCGTGCTTATTTTTATCTATCTATCTATCTATTTATCTATCTATCATCTATCTGTTTGGGGGTTTTCAAGACAGGGTTTCTCTGTGTAGCCCTGGCTGTCCAGTAACTCTCTGTAGACCAGGCTGGCCTCAAACTCAGAGATTCTCCTGCCTCTACCTCCTGAGTGCTGGGATTTAAGGCGTGCGCCATCATGACTGGCTGGTCCTCATGCATATATGACAATCACTTTAGCAACTGAGCTGTCTTCACAGCCCTGAGAGGAGACAATTTTTAAAAATTATTTCTACTCAATCCAAAAGGCAGAGACATGAAATAATTATGGCTTTGGCAGGAAGGGGGAAAAGACTCTTGAGGTCAGCACAATACTGTTAATACTACGTTAGAGAAGTTGGAAAGTTATGCTGTTTTTTCTTAGCCTCATCTTGTTCTCAGTAATTGCTTCCTTTCAACCATAAAGTTGTTTAGTGTGGGGGAGATATTGAAGGCTTCTCTTTATAGTCACTGCTGCAAGATCCCATTTTAGGATAATTACAGTCTCTGGGCCGAAGAGACGCACTCTCTATCTAGCTATGCAGCTGGCTCTCTCAAACGACAGTAGGATGTTCAGCAGCTTAGCAACATCTCCGGCTGTCAGCCACGGGGAGGCCCTCGGGCTGTTGCCCTTGCTATGTCTGTATTTCCGCCTTGGAAATACAGATCTGAAATAACAACTGCTTCACTCAACCCTCTGGCATCCATGCAGAGACTGATGTTTCTACACATCCTCCCTGACTTCTCAGCCTCTCACAGACACCTTTTTCTAGGTAACTGGTCCAGATGTGTTGCCTCTCACTCTGAATCCTCATTCTTCCTGCATGAAATTTGCTCATCTACTCCTTTCTCTCTCTCTCTCTTTTTTTTTAAAGATTTATTTGTTATGTATACAACATTCTGCCTCCACTATGCCTGTGTGCCAGAAGAGGGTACCAGATCTCCAGAGAGATGGTTGTGAGCCATCATGTGGTTGCTGGGAATCAAACTCAGAACCTCTGGAACAACAGTCAGTGCTCTTAACCTCTGAGCCATCTCTCCAGCTCCCTCCACTCCTTTCTATCTCATGAATTACACCCTCAGTTTACATCATTACAATTCTCTTTTCTGAATCATTTGGAAAGTGTTAGAATGGCCCGTGTACATGTAGGGTCTCCCTATGATACCATTTTTTTAAATTAAAAATACATCTGTTCACATATACCAACACTGCTCCTTCCGAGTTTAGCTGCTGATGGATCACTGCATGTCATGACTTCAGCATCGTGACTATGATGTTAGACCATCACTTGACTGAGTTGCTGGGTAGTGTCACACTCTTACAGAGACTTCAGATAAGTTTTCTCATAAAAACAAAATGAACAAGAAACAATCCATGTGTGACAGAGACCAAGATCAGAACCTGCAATACAAATGAAAGATACTCTCATGAGAAGACTTCTGCTTTGGTCCCATTTAAAATCCTCCTTGTCCCTGAGACAGGCTTCCTCTTCTGTCATTCTCGGGTGGAGTAGAGCTGCTATGATGCCTGTCGGGTAACATTTGAAGATCTTCTGATTGTCATGGCTGGTGAGGAACTAACTGCCACCTATCCCTACCAACAACTAGTATATAGTGCCAAAAATGTCCACAATGCCAATGTTAGCGAGTTCTACAGGCAACAAATTCTCTCTGGAGTTCACCACCACTCATTTCCCTGTGAGCACATTCTACACAATACTCAAAGCTTATTTCAACCCATCTCTCCCCAGGCTGTACTTGTTTTCCAAGTCTTAGTGAATATATCAACTATCATTCTTGTCTGGAAGTAATGCACTGTCCTTCATGTGCCCTAGGACCCATGACCCCATCTAGTTAAGATGTTATTTCAGGTCACTGGGCCCATATGATGCTGTTATGTCCACAGCACTGAACACAGGGCCCAGGACACACTGCACCATTAGTAAGTGTTTCTAACTCAAATGATAAATCCATTAGCATAGAAACTCACAATTGAAGTGGTAGAGAGAAAGAAATTCCTCACATTGAGACTTGGGCATCTAATCTCATTCAGGGCGGAACAAAAGGATATGTGACAGGGGAGGGCAGCCATCAGGGTCCCTATGATGAGAAAGAATGAGTCTTCATTGGATTCCTTATTATTTATGTGCAAAATATAAATGGATCATCTTACCTATGTTTAAGCCCACTGTTCTGTGGCATGAAGGATATATATATACACTATTGTGTGTTCATCACTGCCATCCCTTCCCAGATCATCTTCCCTGGATTAAAGTCTATGCATGGTAAAGACAATGGTCCTTGGAAGTATGGGAAACAGGGCAACATTTCCAGATAAGGATGATACTTGATGGAGTAGCTCCTTTTCGCCTTGCTGTATGTTGCAATCAAGCTTACTATGGCCCAAGTTGACCTGGGTGCCTCCATTTTAGAAGCAGCATGTGGCCCTATGCTGAGTAGGAATGCAGAGGAAGGGTGATTTTGACCTTGTTGTTCACATTGACTCCACTCATGAGGGCACAGACTGGTAAATAACTTACTCCTAAGAGGGAAAGTTACTACCCTATAAACTTATTTAAGCAGATTGGGACCATATGAGCACAGTGAAATATACAAAACCAGATGAGAAAAAACAGGCCTGAGAACTTAGAAAGTTCACCAGACTGAGAAAAGGTACAATACCCTTGCCTGACCCACAAAAAAGAAAGATGCCTAACACGGTGACTGCAACAATCTGAGCATTCAATGTGTATGTCAAGAGAGCAACCAACAGTGAGAGAACCCTGGAATGTCCCAGGGTCTTCAGGTCAGCTCCATCGCTCTTGTTAACATGGACTATTAACAACCGCCATCATTGCATCCCCCTGGGCCTGGTCATGAACCTCATCTTTATAGTCTTCATGGTCCTGCAATTTCCTTCCACAGCCTCCCGAGATCTGCTGGACCTCACCCCTGCAGCTTAACTTGGCATCTCAGCAGCTCTTACGAATTTTATCTGACCCCACACTGACTTTCTTTATATTTGCATCTGCTCTCTCCTCTGCCTTTAGTAAGCCTCTTTAAACTTTTTGTTATCATTTAGTAAAACTATATACACACATATATACATATATATAATTATTGTACAGTACGTAATTGTGTTCTAAGAGTTAATATTAGTAATTAAGATAAATGAAGCTATGTTTGCCAATGCCAGATGCCAAGAGAAATACAGTCAGATGCATGTATCTTTATTCAGTGAATCCTGGTCTTGTGGAACGATAAACCTGTTCATTTCTTTTTCTGATCTAGGGCACTTATGATACTGTAACGGAACACCTGCCAGAGGTATGTAAGAAAGGGCCCAGGACTTTACTCACTATTTGAAGAGATACATTTTATCTTCACCACTGTAGAAAAGACTGGCAGGAGGGGCCCAGGCAACTGTTCCATTAACTGCTCAGTAAGGAAGCAGGGATGAACACCCGCTTAGCATGTGTTCTCACTTCCCCTCTTAGGGAGTCAGGATCCCAGCCACGGATGGATTGTGCCACTCACATCATGACCATCCTTCATTAATTTAACCCTCTCGCAGACACCAGGAATGTGTCTTTTGGGGGTTTTAAATCCCTGCCAACTGACATTGAAGATTTACTCTTCACTTGTATAGTCTCTGTGAGGGGCATAGAATGAACATGTTCTGGGAATTTGGAGGGGGAACCTGTACTTTCTCCTCCCCTCAACCTTTATCTATCATTAATCTATTGTATCCCAAACTTGATTATTTCAGAAAACCTTTATTTGAGGAATCATACTGTATTTGACCCTATTTGCTTCATTTTAATATACCTTCAAGTTCCACTGATGTCATATCAGAATTCTTTTTCTTCCTTCCTTTCTTTTTTTTGGGGGGGGAAGGGAGTTGAAATAAAGTTTTGCTGTGTGTATCCCAGGCTGTCCTGACAGGGATGGCCCAGAACTTAGAGATCAACCTGACTTCTGAGTACTAGGGTTAAAGGCATGTGCCACTACTTCCCCATGAGAAGTTTTATGTAGCTCAGGCTAGACTCATACTTATAACTAAAGATGACCTTAAGCTCCTGAATTACTATCTAGTAATTATATTTTAAAATTGAATTTATTTATTATCATTGTTATTAGTATATAATATGCATGGGTATATGGAGCACAACATGTGTATGTGGATCAGGGGACAACTTTGTGATGTCAGTTCTCACCTTCTAAATTTAGTGGGTCCCAAGGATCAAACCCAGGATGCCAAGCTCGCACGGAAAATCTCTTTAGGCACTGGGCCATCATTGGCCCGGTGATTCTATTTCTTATGTTTTGAAGAGTCACTATATTATTTTTCATGGCATCTACAATGCCCATAGTTTCTAATTTCTCCACATCCTCATCAACACTTGCTATTTTCTGGAGGGTTTTTTTTTTTAAAATAATAATAATAATAACCAACTTGAAAGGTAGAGGTGATCTTTCATTGTAGTGTTGATTTGCATTTCCCTATTGATTAATGATATTAAATCTTTTTTGTTTTGTTTTGTTTACCGGCCACTTGTATACCTTCTTTGGAGAAATATCTATTAATTTACTTTGCCTGAGTGTGTGTGTGTGTGTGTGTGTATGTGTGTGGTGTGGCATGTCAAGGCCAGGAGACAATCTTAAGTGTTGTTCTTCAGGCACAACCTACTGGTGTTTTGTTTTGTTTGTTTGTTTTGTTTCGTTTTTTGGAGACAAGTTCTCTTACTCGCCTAGAAGTTGCTAAGTGTCGTGGGCTGACTGGCCAGTGAACCTGTCTCTCCTCTCCCAATTCTGAGATTATAAGAAAATATTAAAAAAGGCCATCTTTTCCTTTGCTTAATTTCTAAATAATAAATATATTTCCAAAAAACACACTTTTTTTTTCTATTGACCTTTCACTACTGAACTGTCATGGACTCATCAAAAATGGCGATGTGGAGGTGGTTTGGTTGGTAAAGTGCTTCCCTTGTGGGCATGAGGACCTGAGTTCAGTCCCCAGAACCCACAAAGGACAGGCACGTGTGGTGGTGTATTCTGTAATCTCAGGGCTCGGGAGATAGACACAGGAGGGTCCCTGAGCTTGCTGGCCAACCTAGCCTCATCTGTCATTCCCAGATCAGCACAAGGGGAGATTCTGCTTCAAAAAACAAGGTGAACAGCTCCTCAGGAACAACTAAGTTTGACCTCTGGCTTACACACATATGTTTACACACACACACACACACACACACACACACACAAAATATATATATATATATATATATACATAATGCTTTAAAACAAAAGCAAAGACAGAAAGAAAGCGAGAAATTAAAGATTGCCCTAATTGCTCAAATGAAAACAGTTAAAATTGAACAGAAGAACAGCTGGTTAATTGCACCTCCTTTGAATCTTATCTAACTTTGTTTTGTTTTTGAGACAGGCTTTTTCTGTGTAGCCCTGGCTGCCCCGAAACTCACTCTGTAGACCAGGCTGGCCTGGAACTCAGAGATTCACCTACCTCTGCCTCCCGAGTGATGAGATTAAAGGTGTGTACCATCACTGAGGGGCTTCTAATTCTTACTCTAAAATACTTTGGGATCTATCTTAAAAGGTAAGAGTCCCCACAGCATCAAGAACATGCATTTGTGACACTTTTCATGCTCAATGGCTGTCACGTTCCTGTCCATCCACTAATGCAATTGCTCCAAGTCTTCAATGGCTGCTAGGTTTGTATGAAGAACCACCATAGCAATACTTGGTTTTGTCATCTTGCTCAGAATGAAAAGTCAAGCGGAAAGTGTTAGAGGCTGAACTCAGAGGTATGAATTAGTGGAGACAGGTACAGAGGCATCGTCATGCCAAGGTTTATAATCAGAGCAGGGAGTGCATGTGCCCCTACGGCAAACGAGGTCTGCCTCCTGGAATTAGCTCTCCTCCAGTGGGTAGAAGAAGCCTGTATAGACTTGACTACACCAAGGGAAATCTCATCTTTGCCTTTCAACCTAAGATTTGCGCCACTTCTCAGATGAAATTAGAAACTTGTGAAATGTAAGCATGGGTCCTAGATTCGTTCTTTCTTTCTTTGGCCCCTTCCTGTTATTTCCTTAACTTAGAGACAATATTTTTCTAATCAGAAATTTATCATAATTATCATCATCATCAATGTGTATGCCTGCATATATGTCTGTGTATAATGTGTGTCTGGTGTCCAAGGAGGGCATAAGAGAGAGTCAAATTCCCTAGAACTGGAGGTACAGCTGTGAGCCAGCTTGGGGGAGCTGGGATGGAGCTGGGATGGACCCTGGGTCTCCGGAAGAGCAGCTAAGCGGCCTCTCCAGGCTCATTACTCAGACATTCTGAAGATTTTCCATGCAAAAGCCCAGCTCTCCCACTTCTCTTCCTTCACCATCATGAGATTTTGTTCCAGTCTTAAGACTAGCTTCAGAGTGGTCTCAGCAAGACACATTCTCTGCAACCCTCCATTTCCTGGGGTTCAGAAACTGAAACACAGGAAGTATTCACCAATGTTCCTTCTAATTAACTTCTATTTGCTTTCCCACCCTGTTTAAAATGGAAACATTTTTTAACTGGAACATATTTGACAGGATTGATTAAAACTGTTTTAACTCCCAGAGTTCAACTCTAAGAAATCTGAAAACTTATGCAGATCTCAGAGGTTGAAACAGCAAACAACCCCAAATGAACCACCACTGGGGAGCCTGATAGTTTAGCTTCTCAGGTGGGGTACCCACAATGGACTTTCTCTATGTGTGAGCTACACCCACCTTACTGTGAAGAACAGAATAGGTACATTTTAGCCACCAGCTTTTAACATGCTCCAGGGAGGTAGATGGCTCCATCAATCTATGTCACAGAAGATAAATGTACCCAAATTAGTTGCCAAAAATGTTTAGTGAGCATCAAAGAGACACATTCTGCTTTCCAAATTATTAAGTAGATGATTCAAAACTACCGAAATATTCTCTTTTTTTCATTGCAGATTGTGAACCAGCAGTCAGGAACAGCTATCTCTCTGTAATACCCTACAGGGATACCCATAGGAACTTTCCTTCTTCAATGTTATACACACTAAAGAGTGAAAGGGTACATGTCATTTAGTGGCCCTCACACTTAGAATTTAATGGAAAAGATTTTATCCACAGAACCTATAGATCCAGGAAAGGCATTTTTCTCAGGCTATATTAACTTCTCTGTATAAACACACTGAGATAAATGATCAAGTCTGTATGTTTGATGTACATACAAATGCATCATACTCAGTACATGTGTATTTTTGTGAGAGTCAGGAGCTGAATTTAAGCCATAGTGTGTTTTATCTTAGCATGTGGAGGGTGTGCATGTGAATGTTGCGGGTATAGGATAACTTTAGATGTCATTCTCTAGGGACTGTCCATCTTGATTTTGTTTTCATGCATATATCTGTGCCTGTGTACATGAATATATTCCATGTGTGTGTGAGGTGGTACTCTCAAGAAGCTGAAAGAGGGTATCAGATCCCCTGAAACTGGAGTTACAAGTGGTTGTCACTGCCAGACATGGGTCCTGGGAGCCGATCTGGGATCTTCTGGAGAAGCAACATGCATGGTTAACCTAAGCCTTCTCTCCCAGTCTCCATCTTGTTTTTTAAGACAAGATCCCCCATTGGCCTAGCACAAATGGATTTGTGTATGCTGGCCAGTTAGGGAGCTCCAAGAATTTTCCTATCTCTACATTCCCAGTGCTGAGACTACAAGCCTGTGCTACTGCCATGCTTGTTTTGGGTTTTTTGTCGTTTGTTTTATAGCATGAGATTCAACTCAAGTGTTCCTGCTTGTGTGGGCATGCACATTACCAAATAAGTATTCTCTTTAGCCCCACAATGTATTTTGAATGTGTTGTTTTGCTTCATGGGGTAGAGAAATTGACCATTTCTAAGTAATAATGAATCTTTGTTGGTGCTTAATTGTTTGTTTGTTTTTGATGTTTGGAGGCAGGGTTTCTCTGTGTATCCCTGGCTGTCCTGGAACTCACTCAGTAGACCAGGCTGGTCTTGAACTAAGAGATCTGCCTGCCTCTGCCTCCCCTTGGGTTCTGGGATTAAAAGAGTAGGTTACTACTACCCTGCTTTTTTGGTTTTGGGGTAGCAATGTTTCTTAG
>PVIH01000974.1:220161-275112 GCA_004025045.1 Sigmodon hispidus
ATGTGTGTGTGTATGTGTGTGTGAATGTGTGTGTGTGTGTGTGTAGACCTGCTTGTGCCATAGCACATATGTAGAAGTCAGAGAACAACTTTCAGGAGTCAGTTTTCTTCCACCGAGGGGTCCTGCAATCACATTCAACTCTTCATGCTTGGCAACAGGGCCAGCCACCCTCCAAGTCATCCCACCAGCTCATCAACTATGTTTTGAAATAAGACCCTAGAACTGTCTACATCAGAGTTAGTTTGGCTGATAAAACTGAAGGTCCTCACCTTGTATCAAGCACCTCTTTCTTAAACATTATATGTCTAAGAAGACCTTCAAAATCGTCCTTAGGAAGACCAAGTTCCTTTCCTTAATGGAAGGAAGGAAGGAAGGAAGAGAGCATTTATTCTAATAAATGTAGACATAACTATTTGTAAAAAATAAGCCAACTCAATAACATTGCTTTATCTGTAATGATATAGTTAGTCATAGTCATAATTTAGCTATCTCAGCTCGCTCTGACTTTTTTCTTAAGTTTTTCCCAAAATGGGGTGAATCCTGGTGCTCCAGTTCTATGAGTAATGTTTTCATGTAGCTTACTGAGAGCAGAGAATCCACCATGGCCACTGTTTAGGGGATGGGTCATTCTTTTTTATTAGCCAATCATGAGTAGAATTCTGGTTAGATTTTTTTTTTTTCTTCTAGCCACTGGGCTGCTTGAGATTGCTGGAGCAAAATGCCACACTGAGTGGTTTAAACAATAGAAATTTATTTTCTTGTGGTTCTGCAAGCCAGGAGTCATATGTTCATTGGTGTTTTGCTTACATGAGGTTGTTAGAGGGAACTGGAGTTACAGAGCTACCATATGGTTGCTGAGAATTAAACCTGGGTCCTCTGGAAAAACAGCTAGTGCTCATAACCACTGAGTCATCTCTCCAGCCCCCAAATATAGGTAAGGTTTTCTATGCCACCAGCCCACTCACAAATAACCACATAGATATTTATTATTAATTATAAATACTCTGTGAATAGCTTAGGCTTGTTACTAATTAGCTTGTTCAACTTAAATTAACCCATGTTTCTATACTCTACCGTGTTGTGGTACCTTTCTATAGCATGGTATCTCTTGCTTCCTCTGCATCTGGCTGGATGACTTCCCCCTTCTTCTTCCCAGAATTCTCTCAGTCTGGCTCTCCCACCTAACCTAACCTCTCCATGCCTAGTTATTGATCAGTCAGTTCTTTATTAAGGAGAGCAACACATCTTCACAATACACAAAAGAATTATTCCACAGCAGCCTTAGGGCATGTATTTAGAGAAAGAAATTCTGAAGTTTTTCTTTCTTTCATAAAGGCACCAATCTATCATTTAGGGCCCCTCCCTCATGACCTCATCCAATCTTCATTGTTTCTATAGGCTTTATGCAAATGCAGTAACTGTGGCATTCAAAGGTTGAGTTGAGAGGGTACAACTGAGTGCATTGCAGCTGCTGAGCTTGAGAGATGAATAAGTAGACTGCTTTATCTTGCAGTGACACATTACTCAACAGGAAAAGAAATAAACTCTTGATACACATACCAACATGAATGAGTCTTGAATTACTGTGCTAAGTGATACAAGCAATGAAGAGTCGCGTATTATAAAATTCATCAAATGTCACTGCCTAGGAAAGGCAAGCCTATGGGACAGAACACAGAGCTGTGGTTTCTGGGGCTTGGGAAAGGGTTTCGCTAATATGTGACATTAGCCTGATGCAATAAGGATGAAGTTTTGGGTATGATAGAACATTCCGTGTCTTGGTTGTCATGGTGCTTGCATGACTGTGTGCTTGTCAATACTGAAAACCTCTATACTACAAAGGTAACTTTACCACAGTCAAATTATGTGTAATTTTAAAAATTTTTTCTAAAACAAACAAACAAACGAACAAAAGAATCTCTCCTATATTCTTAGCCAGTGTTCATATAACTAATAATGTCTGGTGATGATGATATAACAGTTCTTCCCCATAAGGTATTTTTTTATTTAAGTTTTTTTTTTTTAAATTAACAGAATCCTCTAGAAAAAGAAAATGATTTAATAAAGTAGTGAAAAGCAATAGAAGTTTAGGAAAAGATTTGTGTGTAAGAAGAAAAGATTTACAAGTCTGTGCCACTGTGTTAACCCTGCAGGCCCTTGTAGAGGCCAGTGGTCAACACTAAGTGTCCTTTCCCATTGCTCTCTCTCCCTGGCTTACTGTTTTTAAGATATACTAATATTTATGTGTGCTTTTGTCTGTCTGTATTTGCCTTGTGTCTGTGTGTCTGTGTGAGTATATGTCGAGTGGGTGCCCACAAAGGCCAGAAAAAAGAACTGGATCTTCTAAATATACCTTGTGTTCTGAAACAATCTCTCACTGACCCTGAAGCTGATCGTTTAGGCTAGACTCGATGTCCAGAGAGTTCTGGGCATCCTCCTGTCTCTGCTCCCTTCCCACTGTGGTTGCAGGGCTATCTATGGCACTCAGCTTTTACATGAGATCCCAATTCAAATTCTCTCACTTGTGCAGACACTCTACCCACTAAGCTATCTCTACCATCCCGCTAGGGAAATGTTTTCCCTGCATTTGAATGTCCTTTGTATAATCCTGCAAAACAAAGGTCACTGACTAAGACTTCAAGCCCACAGCTTCTCAGTGGAAGACATCAGGGGTCCCATTCCTCAACCCATGCCCCATCCACATCTCTATCTTTCTACCTAACATCATGGAGCAAACAAATATCATCTCCATCATATTTTTATCACCAACCAGATGAAAAGTAAATGAGTGAGCAAAGCCCTTTTGTTATAACACCACCAGAAACTTTGAAAAACCCCACCAAGCAGGAAATAACAGATGGAAGCCACCATCCTCAATGGAACCTATTTCAGAAGAAACAAGTGACATAGCTTTGATAGTTTATCAGACTGAGGATGCAGAGAGGTTCCTGACACATTAATCCACAAAGAGTTTGTCTATTTATCTGATACAGTGAACCCTTCAAATACTTTTAGGGAGTCATCAGACTAAAAATTTCTATGAGGTAACTTGTCCACAGTGAAAATACAAATGACTTTGCTCTAGCATAACATCATCCACCCTTTCCTCACTAGATAAGCTCCACCCACCACAGGCTGGAAGAGTTGACTTTGGACCTCAGTAGAACAAATAAGAGTCTGGTACTCAAACACAGACCACAGGCTTCCTATTCTGGAAAGCACATAGGAATGGAGACTAACAAAAGAGCATATTTGTAGAAGATCCAGATACCCATGTGTCACCTATTGTGAACTTTGAGTCTTTGCCATGAGGCTGAGGGCTGGGTATGTTGGGATTGGCATACATAGAAAGAAAGCTGTGCTATTCTGCAAGATGGCTGGGCTTCAGATTTGTTGCCCATGCTTGTCAGCCAGACTGCAGCTGCAAAAATCAACTGTGCATCACCTCTGTCAGGTTGACGCCACTCAATGAACCCCTGCAACTATCCATTCCTCTTCCCCTCTGGTCATTCTTTTTTTTAAAAAAAACTTTATTTACTTATTTATTTGTCTTGGTGTTTGCCTGGAACTGGAACTACAGACAGTTGTTAGCTGCCATGTGGGTGCTGGGAATCGAACCCAGGTCCTCTGGAAGAGCAGATGGTGCTCTTAACCACTGAGCCATCTCTCCAGCACCCTCTCTGGTCATTCTTAATCTGATGTTAGGACTCCTTAATAAATGAGCAGCCTGTTATTGCATAACTAATATTTTTCATTCCTGATGACATCTCTATACTTACAACATCACCCCATCCTCAAATATATGCCACATAGCATCTGTAAATTCCTAAGGGACATGAAAAGTACACTCATCTGGATGCAGTTCCTGCATGCAGAAAATTCTGCATCCACACTGAGCTCCATCTATTGAGGCTACATCCTACTTTTACCACCTTCACCAGAGATGGGATTAGCCATGCAGTATTTCTTTTAGCAATATGTTTTTATTTAGCTTTATTAGAAACAAGAAAAGCATGGCAATAAAAATGGATTTGTTTCTTTTCTATCAAAATCCTTGCTCAAGAGAGCTGTTTCTATCCCTGCAGCAGCCCTATATGAGAGATGAGGTTCGGAGAATTTATGTCTTAAGTCTCCAGGCTTGTTGTAAGCCACAAAAGCATTGTGCTGCTGTTCTAAGATGCCCGAGCATGTCAGATGGGGAAATCTCTGCTTTTGTCCTATCCAGGCCCATCTTTAATCATTCATCTTGGTAGGTCTACTTCTCACCTAAAAACTCCTCTGAACTAACAGCTTGTTCCTATTCTTAGCCTGGTGAGAATATTTGACTCTGTGATGTATTCTGGGAAAATCAGCTAGAGTCATTGAATGTGTAAATCAGTACTTTCATCTTAAAGGTGCATACATTAGCATCATGTAATACTACAGCTTTCAAAAGTCAATTTTTCACAAGAAAGTCTAATTTTAAAAGTATCATTTTTGCTAGGCATGGAGGTACAATCCCAGCACTTGAGAAGGACATGGAACTCTGAGTTCAAGGTCACTCTGATCTACAGAGTGAATTCCAGTATAGCAAGGGCTATACTGAGAAACCCTGTCTCAAAAAAAGGTATTGCATTTATTATAATTTTGAACTTTTTTAAAAAATATTTATTTATTTATTATGTATACAGTATACCAAAGAGGGCACCAGACATCATTATAGATGGCTGTGAGCCACCATGTGGTTGCTGGGAATTGAACTCAGGGCCTCTGGAAGAACAGTCAGTGCTCTTAACCTCTGAGCCATCTATCTCTCCAGCCCCGAATTCCAATTTTTTTGTGGAATAAAAAAACCACCAAACTTTTCCCTATTATCATAAGAAACTGGATCCAGTTCTCTGAACACAAATGCACCTTCATGTAGGGCACACAGAGTCCAGATTCACTGACATGGTCCCTCCTTCTGAATCCCTATGGTGCTGATAGGCTCCACAGAAGAACTTGTCACTGATAGAGCCTGAAGCAGAGCATTTTTTTTTGGGTGCAGTGAACTTTATTGATGGCATTCAAGAGAGTAGGGCTCCTTAAGCCCCTCCTGTTATTCCAGGGTCTGGGATGGAAACTGGGGAGATGTTCAGTGTTGGCTGAGTTGGGACAGGGACTGCTCAGCAACTGAGGGCCTCTCTCTTGCTCTCATCCTTGCTGGGGTGGATGGTCCAGGGTGGGCTTCTTACTCCTTGGAAGCCATGTAGACCATGAGATCCACCACCCTGCTGCTGTAGCCGAATTCATTGTCATACCAGGAGACGAGCTTTACAAAGTGGTCATTGAGAGCGATGCCAGCCCCAGCATCAAAGGTGGAGGAGTGGGGGTCACTGTTAAAGTCGCAGGAGACAACCTGGTCCTCAGTGTAGCCCAGGATGCCCTTTAGTGGGCCCTCAGAGGCCTGAAGCAGAGCATTCTTGAGGACAGACCTTTCATTTTCTTTCTGTTTGAAGTGTTGGCCGTGCACATCACAGTTCTTTCTTGCACTTAATGGATGATAGAAGAGGTTGAGTAATTGTGTTCGTGTGAAATTGAAACTCATGAGTTCAGACACTTTTGATGTAGTGTACAATCCAAATCTAATGTTGAAATTATCCCTCGGTATCGGGAAGGGACAAGAGCCCCACAGATATCAACATTTGCAGCTACTCAAGTGAGATACATAAAATGGCTTGGTATTTGCATAAAACCTACAAACATCTTCCTGTGTGCTTTAGATCACTACAAATGATCTACAAATAGTTGTTATAAATGCTGCTCAGGAAATGATAGCAAGAAAAAAGAAACATATTAAGTATAGATAATACTTTTCACAAATGTTTTCTGTTTGAATTGGTTGAGTCCATGGATACAGAGAACTGGTATCTTATCTAAATATTAATTTCAGCTAAATAAACCAAGAAAAAATAGTGATATTGTGGGAATTGAAGCAGGCTAGACACAATGATTTGTACAAAGAGCTCTTTGTTATCCAGACTATTATACACTTTTTAAAAACCCAATGGAAAAAGTCACTGTTATGAGGTTATCTATAAGGTTAGTATACATGAAGAGTTCATGCTTGATTCTGCAATTTTGACATCAAAACCTTTTAAATATGTCATCCGCTCCTGGAAAATGCTATAGGTAAATGTATTCCAATAACTTCATCTTGGTTAGTGTACCTTTCCAGAAAGCTATGCTTTGTTCTCAATACTATCACATGATACAAATAACTTATTATTATATGAAATCAGCTTAAAATACCAATTTGCATCAGTCATGTGTGTCTTTGAACAAAAGTGCATTTTGGTAGAACTGCTTAGACTGTTTGCTTCAATTCTCAGAACCGCTTTCCTCCAGCTAAAGTTCTGTTTGCCGTAGCTAGTCCAGACCAGCGTTGGATGAATGGTGTCACGGGCTACACATATTCGACTCTCTGGGGACCTTATGACCCAGCAATCTTTGGTTATTTAACCTCCAAACAGAAACTTTCAGTGGCAGAGCTAGAGGAAGAAGTGAAAGAGGAAACCATGTCTCCTGTCTTTCTGTATCTCTCCACACTACAAGCCAGACAAGATCAGAACAACAGGCTACCCAGCATCCAGCTTTTTGTCTTTGTTTCAGAAAGCACAAAGGAAAAGCAACTTTGTTCTCTGTGGCTACATTTCTTGAATTCACACCAACAGAATTTGATGTTTCTTTGTCTCCTTTCATGGTCTTTTCTGTCTCCCATCAGCAGTAACAATGCTGGGCATCATTTGTCTCCAACCATAACCACAAATGGCTTCCATTCTGGTACCCAAAGGGGTCATTCTGTTTCCTAACTAAAGGCAAAGCCAGAGTCTTCTTTGTCTAGTACCAAAAAAAGGTAAGTCCGTATCATGATTCTTCAGCAACATATCTAGAAACAATATATCAGAGTAGGTCCTTAAGAGGAGCTTTTGCCAAAAGCTCTGTTTCATTCTTGCAGAATGCCTAGGAGGTGATTTGTGCAATAAACTTTTGGCCTTATACAAATTTCTTACAAGTAAATAAGGAGCTGAAGCAGCTCCTCTGTATCTCGACCACTGGGGGCTTTAATAACTGGTTTTTAAAATAGCTTGTTTTGAAGGAGCTTTGTTTTTCTCATAGCTTCCTCCCATCTGCTAGGTTTGTAACGAAGCCATAATAACGCTGTTGTGAGGTTAGTTACTGCGTTCATTAATGTACTGCTGTACTAGCAATGCCTGCTGAGACAGCATGGGTAAGTGAAAGTTACAATAATCATTTTTTAAAAGTAAAACATCTGTGAAACAGAATCTATACATTACTGCTTAGTTGCAGGTGTATTTTAAAAAATCAGACCAAAGCAAAATATATTTGAAAACACTTTCTGCTTAGAAAATACATGCATGTATGAATGAAGAGATTCAACTCATTTTTTTCCTAAAATATTTATTTACTTTTATTTTATGCATATGGGTGTTTTGCTTACATGCTTGTCTGAGCACCATGTGTGTGCCTGGTGCCCAAGGAGTCCAGAAAGGGTTTTGGGTACCCTAAATTGGAGTTACAGACAGGGTTTGAGCAGGTGGTTGCTGGGAATCAAAATCAGGTCCTCCACAAGAGTAGCCAGAGATCCTAACTACTGATCCTTCTCTCCAGCCCCAAGACCAGCATATTTTAAAGTAATTCTTCATTGCCTGCCCCATATAAAGTTAACTGACTTTCCTCTTTCCTTGGAATATTAGATTGTAAAACAGTGTGTGTGCTTGTGCATACACAGGCGCGTGCTGGAGGTGAACAATTGATACAGTAGAGAGCTCCCTGGAGAAAGGTAGAAAATATTCTTCTGCTTCAAATAATTTTCTTTACACCTTTTACCCTCAGTCTAGAGAGAAAGTAAATGAAGACCTTATATTCCGACTGCCCAGACCCTCAGATCCCCAGCTCCCACTTTTCTGCTATAAATAATCCTGCCAACAGCATGAGACAGCCCTTCCCCATAGTGAGCCCCATGTCTTCATTCAGCTGCACTTTCCCACTGGCTAATCAGGCGGTGGGTCAGAGAAGCAGACTTCTCAATGGTAAGGACAGGAGCTTTAACGGCTGGGAGGGGGTCGACTCAGACCCAGAACTTCAGACAAAAGCCATGTTCATACAGTCTTTCCTGTCATCCGGCCTTTGTCTTTAGCAGCGCTCACTCACTGACTCACTCCTGCCTCTAACTTTGTACACTGTCTCTTTGCTGTTCTTTGTCATCAAGGGAAGGAAATCCCATTTGGCCCGGGTTACACATCAAAATGCTCTTTGGGTGGGGGGTGTTAAGACAGGGGTTTGCTGTGTAGCCTTGACTGTCCTGAAACTCACTCTGTAGCCCAAGCTGGCTTCAAAGAGATCCACCTGCCTGAGTGCTGGGTTTAAAGGTGTACACCACCACCACTCAACTCAAATGCTCCTCTAAGGTGGAATTTGTTGGCCAGCTTCTCTCCTGTGGCTGTCAGTGAGCTTCTTGAAGTAAGTACCATCCTTCTAGCATATTATTTACAGACCAGTGTGGTGATGTATTGTATATTTAATAAAATAGCAGAGGATAGACCCAGGCCATGAAGGTCAGAGAGTGGTGACCCACACCTTTAATCCCATCATTTAAACTCCAGACTGATCTCTGAGTTAAAGGCCTAACAGAGCCAGACAGTGGTGGTACACACCTTTAATCCTAAATCTAGGAAAGTTGAGCCAAGAAGTAAGGTAGCTGGGCAGAGAGAAAAAAGGGAGGAGTTCAGCTTCCCCGGCCACTTCCCTTATCGGTTGGGGATGGAGAGATTTGAGATCAGAGGATTCCGGAAGACAGGCCTGAAGAACTGGCTGGGTGAGGATTGGCTGTGATTTCCCATCTCTCTAATATTCTGGACTATTTTTATTAAATAGGCAACATATCACCACAGACCAGCATTAGCATACCGTACATGCCTCGTAAATGCATCTGCCCCTTCGAGGTCATGATAAGATGATGAACGGATGGGTAACTGGGCCTAGACTCTAAAGAAGCTGCATCATCATTGAGCTGTTATTTCTGGGAGAAGCTAAAAAGTGCTGCAGTCTCCCACCCAGATGCCCAGAAAGGGAAATGCCCCCAAGGTACTGATTGTACCAAGAATAGTATCTCCTAGAACCGTGAAGGCATAGATGTCCATTGCAAAACTTTATCTCGGGGAAAAGACCATTTGGTGCCTGCGGGCAGGGCCCAGGACTAAGAAGAATCTAGGAGAAATCTCAGGAATGCACCTGACAGCCAATAGATTCAAAATTTGGTTTCTTGCCAAAAGTTCAGCTAGTAGATTCAAAGCTTGGGTTTGCGCAAAAGGTTTAGCCTATAGTTTCCAGGAATTACTGTACCCCATACCCCTTTACCCAGGCCTGAAATGCCAAGACATGTAACACTCCACTTATGCATGTTTTTCTTTAAAAACCCTCTCACCCCGAGCTTGGGACTCAATTCCTCTGCTACATCAGAACAACGAGTTTCAGCCTGGGTTCATTTGAATGACCAAAAGAATAAACTGACCTTTGTGTGTTTGCATTGAAATCTAGCTCCCAGTGGTCTTTGAGGGTCCCTCGACACGGGTATAACAGAAGCACAGATACTACAGATGCTGAAGTGATGAGCTCACTCTCGTCTGAGCAATGCTTCTGTCCACACCACACATAAAATCCCACTTCAAAGAGAGTATATGCTAGTATAACAGGTTTCAAATTCAGTCAAGTGGAAATAGTTTTATTTCTCTATCAAGGAATTCAACTTATCTCTAAAGTCCCCATTTTCACCAATGGGAGGAAACGCAGTCTTACCACTCTCGAGATAACTTCTTGCACTTTCAAAATTTTTTATTTGCACTTTCAAAATTTATCTCTTGGAGTAAATATTCCATTAACTCAATCTACTTGGAGCCAAGTTCAATGCAAGAGCTATTCAACAGGCTTAAAGAGTGTCTTCTCCCCCCAACCCCTCAGGATAAACCTGGATGGAGGAGAACAGAAGGGTCACATCTGGTTGTGTCCACAAATGCCTCTGTTCAGCCCATCATTTCATAACTGAAGGATGTTGTGATAAAGACCCATCCCGCCATCCCTAGGTCAAGCGAAGCTTTGAGACTCAACCTCATGTCCGTCCTTTGGGCTTCCCACACGAGAACCTGAGTCACAGTCACCTAGTCCCAAGACAAGACAAACCCTATCATCTCCCTCTCCCACTTGCTGGAAATCCCCCTCCCGTGATCATCAGGCTTCGATCACACTCAATCTCCACACTTCTCTGCTTTAACCTTCTCGGTGTTTGTGAACACCGCCTGGATGGGTGTCTTCCCAGGACTCCGGAGAGAATTACAAGTCTTCTCTGGACTAGCTCGGCGAACCTTATCTAGTTTATCTGCTGCAGAGAAGAAAGGGAGCTACATTGGGAGATGGGCCAGGAAGCATCACAAATACTCTCAGCTAAACTCTCTTGAATTTTTCCTCTTCTTGTCATCTTGCAGGTTTTGTTTGTTCTTTGGTTTTTGAGATAGAGTCTCACTACAGCCCTGACTGACCTAGAACTCAATATATAGACCAGGCTAGCCTCAAACTCATAGAGATCTCTGCCTGTATCTGCTACCTAAGTGTTGGATTAAAGGTGTACATCACCACACCTGCTACCTGACCCCTGCCAGGTCTCTTCCCATACCAGGGAATGGGATCCACACGAACGAACGGCTAACCTCAACCCTGAGCATAGCACCTAGGGGTTCCTGGGGGAGGGGGGAGGGGGCAGGGAGTGGCACTCACCACAATAAGGGGTGGGATTTATTTGTTATCCTCAGCTCCATTCAGTTCTGCTCTGGCTCCTGACAAGCTGCCCCACTGTGTGTCCTGACTCTGTCCTTCCTGTCCACCATGAAATGACTGTCCCACCATATCTTTGTCCATGTCTACCTCACCTTGGGCCCCGAAACCTTGGGCTGAAACTTTTAAAATCATGAGCCAAAATAAATCTTTCTTCTTTTCCATTTTCTCAGGTATTTTGTCACGAAATAATCAGCTGACACGATCATACCAGAGTCTTCCTGGCCACTGCGGGTGGAGACTGCTGACTTTCTTAAATCTCCTGGTACACAGTCATCGGCTACTCCCTGACACACATTGGGCAATGGCTGACTTTCCTTCTCACAGACAGCTGCCAGGGGATGGCGAAAGAAGGAGGCGGGACACAAAGCTGAACAGAATTTGATCTCCCTTCTTCCTCTGCTACCCTTTCTCCCTCTTCTGGGACCCGTACCCTCTAAATTTTCTCTCATCTGCTGATGCTCTGCTACAAAGGGTCCCTGGGGGGGTGGGAGCATGCATCTGTTGCAAGCCGGGCAAGCAGAGGACAGGTGCTGGAACCTCACTCTTTTGTCAATGATGCTCATAGCGTGGATGGATCTGACAATGGTGTTGGAATGCTGGAAGAGGATGTCCTTATCCTCTGTGCCATTCATAATGTAAGTTACAGACAGAGCACAATCTAAGTTTAATTTACAATATTAACGTATTCTCCAGACAGTTTTACAAAGGAACAAGTAAGCACAGATTTGGTTGATACCCATAGTGCGAATACTCCAGTTCCAATAGCAATGTGGCATCACTGAGCATACTTATGGAAAGATGTGCCTTGGCATATGAAGCAGCGCTCTACCACCCAGATCCAGTAGCTGGAAGAGCAGCAGGAATGAGAGAATAGAAAATGCACTGAGCTGACACCTAAAAGTGACGGGCTTGAGTAATCATAGCTTTGTTTTCAATATAATTATTGAATTATAATTTTATATCATTTAAGCTTTAATAATGACTGTCTTTAATAGCCAGCTCATAAAACCTCTAGAATTTCACAACCAGCTCTCTCATCAAGCTGATGCAAGTGTAAAAGATCCCTCTTTATCCGATTTTAGGGCAGCAGTGGCACCATAAAGGGAGAGAGGGAGTATGGTTGTTTCCTCTGGATCTCACTAATCCCAGGCTGCATCTAAACTACTGTACTTTTATGGATATCCCCTGAATTACTCAGACTACTGTTAGAGCTGAATTATCAACGTCACGGAGCTATGTGGGGACACTGTTATGGGTTTCAGTGAAATCAATAGCTTCATTTTCTTAGTTAAATTTCATTCGTTAAAATATTCTAGATTCTGCTGGCAAGGCAAATCTAAAATGTACACAAAAAGAAGTCAGCATTCAAAATGAACTTAGACACTCCTTAGGAAAAAAATAGAATTCTGTTTCGGGAGTGCATTGGTCTCCTGTTGTTTTGTTCTCTAAGACAGAGTTTTATATAAAGTTAATCTGCCTCAGAACTTGCTAAGGTTCTAAGGAACTAGACAAGGATGACCTTTTTTTTTTTCTTAAATGAATTTTGTATTTTTAAACATTTATTTATGTATTTTATGTGTGGGGTGTGTGCATGAGTGCATGTGTCCTGATGTCCTTGTGGAAGGGTCCAAGGACAGCTTGTAGCAGTTGGTTCTTATCTACCACATGAGTTCGGATCCAGCTCATGACTTGAGGCTTGATGGCAAATGCCTTTAACCACTGAGTCATCTCGTCAACCCTCCAGATCTTTTTGTTTTTGTTTTATTAAACAGATTTATTGCTGATGAAGAAATTGTTGTGTGGGGGATGGCACACACCTTTAGACCCAGCACACAGGAGGCAGAATTCCAGGCCAGCCTGGTCTACAGATCAAGTTCCAGGTCAGCCTGGTCTACAGATCAAGTTCCAGGACAGTCAGGGCTACAAAAAGAAACCCTGTCTCAAAAAACAAAACAGAGAAATTGTTATTCTAAGCCATCACTTACGTTAAGAGTAAATCTGAAAAATATTCATCAAAATGTTAACAATTATCATAGATGATGAGGCTTTTTCCCCTCCTGGTTTTCTGAGCTTCTGATTTTTGTTTTTAATAAATACATTACACTGCTAATGTAAAATAAGACAGATTTTTAGAGATTTAGTAATTGAACTTCACTGGTGTTGTCTCTAGACAATGGCTAGAAGGATTTAATAGCATTTTCAGTAAAAGCCAAGGGAAATAAATATGACTGTGCTCAGTTTCATTTAAAAGCCAGATATCCAGAAATTGGATATGGCTAATTATCAATTCCTGTCCAGATGGAGTGTTTTCCTCTTTTCTATCATTAGATGGAAAAAGCCTGGCATCTCTGGTTATGTTATTACATTCACTCGATTCAGCTGGGAAGCATTCAGGAATAGGTGGAGTTCTGAAGAAGGGTAGTATATCAGGTAATAAATGAGAAGTTGATATGGACAAGGTGGGTACAGCTTAGTTCAATTCCTGGCAGGTTCATGTGTGGATGTGTACACACACACACACACACACACACACACACACACACACACACACAAGGAAAAAAAATAAAAACATTAATGGTTTCACAATGAAAGACTGCAAGTATGTTCTATGACTGTCCCAGCTAGAAGTGGAATTCAGATCCTCCTATACTAATCTATTGCTGTGTAATATTTTGCCAAGACATAGCCACTTACAAGAAATGTGTATTATTTTACAGTTTCTATAGAATTTGAGCCTGGTTTTGCTGGGCGTGTGCCTCAAGGTCTGTTATGAAACTGCCAGAAGGAGCTAGGGAGGCATCCGAAGGTTTGACTGGGGGAAATATGCACCCAAGCCCCTTTTGTTTAATAATAACTTTTAGAACACAAAGCAAACCTAGAAAATAGACTCTTCATAAAATGGTGCCCCAGTTTGCTTCTCTGTTGCTGGGATAAAACACTGAGCCAAAGCAACTTGGAGAAATGAGGGGTTTTCTTGGTTTGTAAGTTCTAGGACTTGGCGGTGGAAACTGAAACAGAGACCGCTGTGGGACACAGCTTACTGGCTTGTTCCCTATGGCTTCCTCTGCTTGCTCTCTTACACAAAGGAGGACCTCTTGCCCAGGGGTGACTGGGACCTCCCATATCAATATCGGTTTAAGGAAAAACAAAAACCAAACAAACCCACAGATATGCCCACCAACCAGTCCAGTGGAGGCAATCACTCAGTGAGGTTCTCTCTTTCCAGGTGACTCCAGTTCATGCCAAATGACAAAAAAAAAAAAAAAAAAAAAAAAAAAAAAAAAAAAAAAAAAAAAAAAAAAAAAAAAAAAAAAAAAAAAAAAAAAAAAAAAAAAAAAACCCAGCACAAATGGACTGGGGGCATTGATTCATATTAAACAATTGCTCAGGTGAGCATACTGGGCAATGAATCATGTAGTGAGAAATGTTTCCCTTTAGCTAAGTAGTGGAGAGGCTATTGCAAAACTGGAGATGAGAACAGGGGCTCAGGATGCCTGGGGCTGCTTTTCCAGACCTATCAGTTTTAGAGGCAGATCCAGGTCATGTTCTGGACTGAACTTCTGACTTGGTTTGTCCGTCACTTTCTGTCTTTACTTGTCAAGTCCTCTTAACTGATGGGACATACTCTCCTTCTCAGTACTCATGGATTTATGTCCCTTTGTGTGCACTTACCTTCCAGGAAGAATATCTGGATTTTATTATGAATGAATGTTTCATCTTATCAAATGTGTTTTCTGCGGCAGTTTATGATGGTGCTATGTGAATTGTCTTCTTTAGCCTATAATTATATTGATTTGTGTATAGCTAGGATAAAGAGTAGCTATTAGGTCATATTGTGTATTTTTACTTGACATGCTAGCACTTTGTGGAGAATTCCTGCATCTAAGTTTATGGTCTCTAATGTTCTTTTCTGTACTCTGTATGGTTTTGGAATCAGAGCAACACTGGCCTTCTAAGGTGAGCAGAGAAGTAGATTGCAGAAAGTTAGTGATAAATCTGTAAGTGTTTGCTGGAGCTCCCCAGTTGAAACCATAGGTATCTGCTTGCAGAGCATTTCAGTGACAAGTTCAATTCTTTAATGATGGACGTAAGACCATCCTGTTTCGTCTCATTCGAGTCTCAGCAGTTTGTGGTTTTCTCGACTCTGTACTGAGATCTTTTCTTGTTTAAACATTTGTATACTTATTTATTTGTGTGTAAGAGCATGCATGTCACAGCAATGGAGGGCAGGGGACAGTGTGCAGGAAGCAGTGATCTCCTTTCTCCATGTGGGTCCCGGGGCTCAAACTCAGATCTTCAGGCTTGGCAGCAGACACCTTTACCTGCTGAACCATCCTGCTTTCCTCTTTTCTGATGCAGTCATTAGTGCTATACATTTCCCTCTAAGAGAAACATCTTAGTTTTGTTTCATAAATTTTAATGTGTTTCATTTATGTTTCATTCCATTTATTTTTTTTTAATTTCCTTTGAGACCTCCTCCTGGACAATATTTAGTTTAGAAGTGTGTTGCTTAACTTCCATATGTTGGGGATTCTTTTTCTGTAGCATTTTTCTCACTAGTTACTTATTCAAGTCTGAGAACATATCCTGTATGGTTTGCCTTGTAGCCCCTAAAATAGTCTATAATGGTGCTTGCGAAGATAGAATGCGTTCTATATTTCATTCTACCTGGAATGCTGGGATTATATACAAAGTATGTGACACACCTTGTGATTTTTTTTTTAAGAGTGAGTCTGTATAGACAGGGTCTGCCTCTTTACATATGTTCATATAACAATGAGCTCTGGCTCAGGGCCTTTGTGTAACAATGCCGAGAGGTGGATTGTGGGAGTCTCCCTGAAAGCAGTTTCTCTGAGACAATGCTTAATAGCAAGATACTACACATAGCAGTGACTGTGAGTAAACATTTGTGTCCCAAACTTTACCTCCCCTTAAAATCACTGCATCCCTCTAAGGATACCCAACACAAAAAGAACTGTGACAGATGGCATGTCATACTGAAAAGAGATAATGTTCTTGACAAATTGTGGTTTGGATATGCTACTTTTGTAGACTTTTATAGGTTTCCCCCAAATTTACCAATCTATCACTAACATACCTTCTGTCAGCTTTAGTGGTGCAAGCAATAGCTCTGACGCTTGACATTCATCATCTGCATACATTTGAAGTAGCAGCTTCTGGGATGTCTTTAGAACCTTATTGTTTAACTTTCCTAGTGTATACAAAAATAGTGAGAGCAATATGAATTGGTGTTGTGCTCTTCATTTAGCTTCCAAAATTATTAATTGTGTTGTTTTTGGTTGGATGCTTTCAGTCTAATGGGGCAAGAAGGACAAACAGAGACACACACGCACAGAGGAGACTAAATCTCATTTATGTCCTTATGTGTGTATCTAATTAAAACAAAGACATAAACCTAGAAAACAACAATATTATTTTAACCAAAGAAGAATTATGAAGAAAAGATATGGCCTTTGACATAAATAGCCATCAGTAGATTCTCAGAAGAAATGAGCTACTTAAAAAATCAACACACATTCTAACTTGTCCATGCTAAAACAGACTAGAGATACCTAAAATATACATTTTCCAGGCTTTTATCCTTGAGTTCCTCTTGGCTTTGGTGAAGTCTCCCAGCCTCTTTTCTGTTTATTGATTTCTCTAACCATATGCTCAAATTTTTCACATCTAGGTAACATTTTTGAATGTTTATTAAATATGATAGTTAATTTTATAAAGTAACTTAACGAGGTTGTAGAATGCCCAGAGTTGGTAAAATCTTTTTTTTTTTTTTCAGTTTTGTCTATAACAATGTCTCCTGAAGAGATCTGCATTTGAGCTGGTGGACCAAAGGAAGGACGTTGCACTAACCAGGGTGGGTGTGTTCCTGCTCCAGCCCTTACACAGAGCTACTCCTGTTTTGAGTTTTCAGATTCAAACCAGGAATTATATTATGCTCATGAAACATTCAACCCACCTTTGGACTCACTGAACTATATCACTGGATTTCCTTCTGGCTTGCAGAACACAATTATGAGACTTCCAAAGCCTCTAAAGGCCAGTTCTGTAATACACACACACACACACACACACACACACACACACAAACGCACGCACGCACGCACGCACGCACACGCACACACACAGCTTTTGTTTCTCTAGAGACCTTTGGATAATATACAAGGTGTTAGATACTTTTGCATACACCGTGTCATGTAATCTTTGAAACAAGCCTGAGGTAGATGTCATCATTCCTATTTCTGGGGGTGAGAGGTTCCGAGGGGTAACCTGCTTAAAGAGAAGACACAGCTATAGGCAAGGACTTCTGGCCCTAGTTCAGATATTCTCCCCATCACCTACATTTGCGTGGCTCTTTTAAATTTCAAGTTTAAAAAAGATAAAATTAATGGTAAAAGTCCTTAACCTACCATCTACTATAGTTTTATCTTCCATCTGTAAAACTTTATCTCAACTCTCTTTCTCTGTTTAGGAAATTGTCCTTCTCACAGACCCATCTCTTGCTATTGGAACCTAAAGTCCATATACTGGATTCATGCTCCTGGTGGATCAGCTTAGAATGGTGTTACAAATATGGTAGCCACTCATCACACATGACCACTAAGCACTTGAAATATCACCATGTGATATTTGAACATATTGAGTTAAGTAAAATATATTGTTAGGTGGTTAGAGAAATACTTCAAATGACTAGCTAACAGCTCATAATATTTTTGCAAAGTTTATGGCACCCACACTGGGCATCAGACCTGTACCTCCATCAGCTCCCAGGGATCTAATGACCTCTTCCAACCTCCAGGAGCACTTCACTCATATGAAGTACACAGACCCTTCTCATATATATATAATTAAAATCTTTAAAGTAAATAGTTAGAATTTCACCTGCTACTTTAAAATATATTTTAATTATATATTTTATTAGTTAATTATATATTTTATTAATAAAAATATATTTTATTAATTCTTTGAGAATTTCATACATACATCCAATGTACTTTGATCATATTCACCCTCAATTTCCCCCCTAACTGTTCAGATCCATCCCAGATCCACTCCCAACCCCCTCTAAACTTTGTGTCTTTTGCTTTTATAAAAATAATGCTAATTTCTGCTGCCTTTATACTCATGGGCATGAGGCCATTGATGGAACCTAGCTGACTCACTCAGGGCTACAGACTTAAAAGAAAATTGATGCCCTTCCGAGAAGCCCTCAACTGTCAACAGCTCCCACCTAGAGGGTCAGGGTTCATGAGCTCCTCTCTGCTGCAAGCTGGAATATTGATTAGATTGATCTTGTGAGAAAAACCATAGCTACTGTGAGGTCATGAGTGTAGCCACCCTGTTACGTCCAGAGCAAGCTGTTTTCCTCTAGTCTTCCCCAACCCCTGGCCCCTACAGTCTTACTGCTTCCTCTTCAACAGGTTTTCTGAGCCTTGCCTTGAAGGCTCACTTGCTGTGAGTTGTCCTTCTGTATGCTGTGAATACCACTGGTTAATAAAGGAACTCTGTTGGCCTATGGCAAGGTATCTTAGAGGCAGGCAGGAAATCAGAGCTTAGATAAAGGGGAAGGAGGCGGAGTCAGATGGAGACACTGTGAGCTCCCACCCAAGGAAGAAAGATGTAAAGAAATACAGGTAAGTCATGAGCCATATGGCTATACAGATTAATGAAAATGGATTAAGTTACAAGAACTAGCAAGTAATGAGCCTGAGACATAAGCCAAGCAATTTGTAATCAAAATAAGCCTTTGTGTGATTATTTGGATCTAAGTGGCTGAGGGACTGCAGATCTAGACCAGGCTGGATGGGTGGGTCAGAAACTTCAAGCTACAGTTTACTTGTAATCTCAAAATACCTTTCTTGATGTATCTCTTAAAAAGTCTTAAACTAAACATGTAGCTTACATTATATTTATGTCGGACAGCATTAAACTACAAGGCTAATATATGACTGATTTGTGTCAATCATTGGTCCCCACTGAGGTTGAAAGCTACTGCTATGAGACAATGTGACCTTCCAATCTATTCCCCTGGGAGTAACGACAGTTATCATAGCTGTGGCATGTTTCAGAAGCATCAGAAACAACATTTAATGTCTAGGTCACAGAGCATTACAGACTCAGTTTAGGTTTCTACATCTAACAGTTACTATGGTAGAGGTTTCATGGACCTATGTGTTGTATGTGATTTCTGTCCTGGACTTTCTGGGCCTGGACCAGAGGTTTAGTCCCACTATCAGCCCCAATTTAGCCTCAAATAATCACACACAGGCTTATATTAGTTTTACGCTGATTGACCTAAGGCCCAGGCATATAACTTGCTAGTTGCTTAATCTAACCCATCTTGTTCGCCATGGGCTCAGAACCTTTTCTCAGAGCAGCATTTCAACTTCTTTCCTCTGTGTTGTCTCCCAGCATCTGTGTTGTCCCTCTGGGATTCTGTGTCTGGCATCTGACTCTGCTCTGAGAGGTTCCTCAGTTTTCTTAGCCTGGTAGCCCCGCCCACACTTCCTGTCTGCCTTTAGCCAATCAGCTTTTATTAAACCCATAGGCGGACAAATATTTACAATGACAGGAAACCGTAGCAACCTAACACAATCCCACGACACCTGTGTGACTTGCTGTGACTACTGTATATGAAGATCTTATAAGACCTTTCTAAGACATTCTTTTCCTATGAAGACTCTTCATGAAGTTCCCTTCTCTGTCCTAGTTCACAAGATCGTTCCTCTTTTCAGCAACAATGGTAAGATGCAAACCACACACTTGTCATCTGCCAGTGAGAGTCTCACAGTGAGGTGTCAAGTCTTCTCAACCACACTGTAAAATTCCCTGTGGCAAGAACCTTGTGTTTCACATAATTGTTCTTAGTGTCTGTCAGACGTTCTTGGTGACATCACTGAACAAAACCCTTGTTATTACTACAGATCTCTGAAGTGGGCAGGGAAGAAACCATTATCCTTGTTTGTAGATAAAGAAACTGCTGCTCAGTGACTGGCATGAAGTTTTGCAGCTGGTTTGCTATCAAGCGGGAGCAGAAGCCACACTGCCTACTCTCTATTCTAGGCTCTGCCACATACATAAGAAGGTGTCTTAATTGAGGTGATTATTGCTGTGAAGAGATACGATGGCCACAGCAACTTTAATAAGGAAAACATTAAAGTCACTTAGGTTACAGAGGTTCAGGGCATTATCATCATGATGGGAGGCAGATGTGGTGCTTCAGCTGACTGCTGCATCTTGAAGGCAACAGGAAGTCAACTGACTGTCACCCTGAGGGAAGCTTGAGCAAAAGAGACCTCAAAGTTCTCCTCCACAGTGACACACTTCCTCCAACAAGGCCACACCTCCTAACAGTGCCACTCCCTTTGGGGCTATTTTCTTTCAAACCACCCAAGATGGTGTGTTAATTTCCTAGGCTACCATGATAAATACACAGGTTGGGCAGCATGAAGCAGTGTGCGTACTCATGATTCTGAAGGATGGACATCAAAAACTGAGGTGTCAACAGAGCTGGTGTTCTCTGAAGCCTGGAGGCAAGCGAAGCCTTGCTGGCCTTATCTGAGGTGGTGGCCTGCTGGTGACACCTGGCTCTCCTTGTCTTGCTGCTGTGTCTTTCCAGCCTCTGCCCTTGGCTTCACCCCAGTCTCTCTTTCCGCCTCTGTCTTCACATGAGCGGCTTCTCATATAGATAACACTCATCATGTAACTCTTCCCGTTGCTTTAAAAATAAGTTTAAACTTATTTGTATTACTCTTGACCCTGCTTTCAATTATGATCATGGTTGGAAGCTGAACCTGTTCAACTCATAACAGAGGGTAAACATAAGGAAACACTGTCAAGCTTCCAGGATTTGCTCCAAGATTACACTATAGTGAGAAAGAAACTGGAGAGGGGTGAGTCTTTTATTTTACATCCCAGCTGCAGTCCCCACACACATCCACACCTCTAAAGCTGAGTCCTAAACAGTCCCTTCTACTTGGTCTCTACATGGACTGATGGAGTCCAGTTGGTCAGCATATGTCATCATGGATTTAGTGTATCTTTTATCTCATATAAGGTCTGAATGGTCCCCGCAAATAAGATTACAGCCCTACCCAACGAGCAGATCTCTCCAGCATTTCAAGCAATGATATATAATTGTGATAAGTAATTGTTGCAGTGATCCAGTAACTCTTCCAGAAGACTGCTTTAAGGTCTAAAGGATGGGAGATGAGCTGGAAGAGCCAGTCTAACAGACTAAAAAGCCTAGGCAGTATAACATGCACTTAGGATCTGTTCCAGTTTTCAGGCATTTCTCCTTCCCCTACACTGAAAAACATATATAAATTTTAATGAAATTACAAAAATTTTGAAATGAAACTGGTAAGGTGAGTGCTGCTCTAGTTTAAGAGAAAATGATGCCAGCAGTTTCCAATCAGGACTTCAGTGGGAATCCACTCCGGAATAGCATAGGATGGTGTAGAGAGCTGTGTAGAGCCACACCGTAAGATGGCGCTGGCCTTGAGTGCTCTCCCTGGTAAACAACTCCATATTTGGCTAGGCCAAGGATCTGGTTTGCTTCCGTGTATCTGAGCCTATTGGTGATGCCCACGTGGCTATCTTGGATTGGATGCCCTGAGGGTATTTAGCTAAGAGCAGGCTTCCCCTCGGGGTCGTTTGTCAGAAGAAACCAGATTGTAAAAGGCCCGAATAAACTGCAGAAAGAAGGATCCGGTGTTGCGTCTTCCTTGCTGGCGAGGCTGCGCATGACAGGATGGGGGCCACTCAGGTGTCTAAAAGGACAGAGTTTAGTATCAGATACGCTGTCCCCAGATCCGTCTTCCCTAAATGGGAAGGAAGTGCATGCCTGGGCTTTGGATCAAGACTGTCCCTAAGAGTTTTCTTGGTCAAGTGACTTCATCTCTTTGTATCTGCCCATGTACAAAGTGAGGACAGCCACCTAGACAGGCTGTGGAAAAGACTAGGGATCGACCATAGTACAATAGACATCCTATTAACTTAAATCTTTTCTTTGCCTACCCATACAAATACATCCAATATAATTTCTGCCCACTGCTCCATCCTTCTGACAAATATAAAAAGTGATTTACATTTAATTAAAACACCCAGTAGGTGAAAAACAACATGTAATACACAACTAACTACTTAAGATTCAAATTTCCACATCCATTAATTCATAAGACATTTATGAGTAACCACCCTTGCCAGTCATGGTGTTAAAAACAAAATGTTTTCCCTCTCTTAGGGAGTTCACTGTTTAGTGATGAGATAATAAGTAAACAATAAATATGTAATTTAAAAACATAGTCAGACACTGTGGCACATGTCTGTAATCCTAGCACTTGGGAGGTAGAAGCAAGATGATCACAGTGTATCTGAGGACAGAGTGGGATATGTGAGGCCATTTCTATAAAATAATATAAAAAGGGCCAATTACAGTGGCACATACCTATAATATCGAGGAAGATAAGGCAGGATGATTGCCAGCTTAAGGTCAGCCTGGGTTACAGTGATATTGTGTCTCAAAACAAACAAAGGAGATGATTTTCGAAAACAACCTTTGTGCCATAGAAGAAATGACAAGGTGATGAATCATGCATGGGGCAGGAAGGCAGATTTAGTTACAAAAGGTGACCCAGTGGCCTTTAAACCTAACTTAAAGGATAACAGGAAATCAGATGGAAAAATCATGGAAGTTCTTGTAGCTAGTCAAAGCCACATGTACAGAGGCAGTAAGGAGCCAAAAGTGTTCAAAGGGACCATTCAGAATTAATTCCAGCTTCCTACAATGGCCTGGAGGCCCTCTGAACATTGTCTCCTCACACCTAGCACTGTTCATACATACAGTCTGCCTTTTCTGCCCCTTCCCTCACAAACTCATTCCACTTCATCTGTCCTCCTGGAAGGCTCTGTCCCAGGATCTTCCCATGGCTTCTGGTCAGTCAGTCTTAGGGTCATACATCACCTGTGGGATGAGATTGCTCAACACTGTCTCTTAGTTCCATTCTCTTTCCTGGTTTGCTCTTTTCCCAATTCCTTGCCATTACCATTTTTTGCCTATTCTTTCACAGTAAAATGTGAATTCCACGAGTTTATATTCCACATTCCTGTAACCCAAGAGTCGAGGTCAGTATCGGTGATAGAATATTTTTAACACCCAAAGAAAATTATGATTAACGGGTAACACCAGGTAAAGAGCTGATCATTTGTTTGAGACAAATGAGATGGCGTCCAGAATAAGTAGGTTTGAAATTAAAACCGGAGAGGAGGATTGGAGGGGCCACCTACAGAACAAAATCTATTTAGCGACTCCCTTAGCGCTAAGATCCATTTTCAATCATTTTTTTTCTATAATCAGTACCTAGGCTAGGACCTGGCACCTGGTGGATGCTTGGTATAAACAGATGCTCACAGATAACCATAGTGTGCGAAGAAAAAACTCTACTAATTTGGTTTAAGCTCAGCTTGGAAAGGGGAGCAGCTTGGAGACCGAGGACCCCCCAAAGCCAAGTAACAGACCAAGGAAATACCGCAGAGGCAGGGCATCGGCCACTGCGGCTGCGCAGTCCCGTCCCTCCCTCCCTCCCGAGCAGCGGGACGCACGCCCGCCGCTCCCAACGCGCGTGCGCACTGTACGCTTCCCGCCTCCAACAAGATGGCGGAGGCCGTGCACTGAGTGGGCGGAGTGTGGCTGCCGGAAACCCGGCTGCTGCCTTGGGGGAGCTTCGGCGAAGGCCCGGGAGCAGCGGACCGAGGCTGGCGCGATGCTGTTCCCGGGAAGCGCAGTCGGCTACCGCTGAGGAAGGTGGAGCGAGGCGCTGCCTTTCCAGCGCCCCTTATGTACGCCTCTTCGCGCTCGGGGCCGGTCGCCGCTTTGCCCGCCTCGGTACCACCCGTGACTTTCGGGGCCCGGAGCTC
This sequence comes from Sigmodon hispidus, assembly GCA_004025045.1. Taxonomy (NCBI): domain Eukaryota; kingdom Metazoa; phylum Chordata; class Mammalia; order Rodentia; family Cricetidae; genus Sigmodon; species Sigmodon hispidus. The sequence goes on from PVIH01000974.1 coordinate 243,967, forward strand.
CGGCGGCGGCCGGGACCGAGTCCCGCTGGAGGGGAGGCGCCCGGGCAGCGCCCGTGCTTGCGGCGGCCGCGGAGCGAGCGTCTGGCAGGTGAGTGCGGCCGCGCACGCCGGCGACTCCTACCCCGGCGACGGCACCCGGGACCCCGGCGGCCCGGTCCCACCGCTCTCCGGTCTGCACGTTCGTGGCCTGCCCCTCTCCGGCCTTCCGCTGGCCGCGGGCTCGCAGGTTCCTCTTCCCCACCGTGGGCGGGGGTCGTGGCTCCCGGCTCCCGCCGCCCTCGCACACCCTTTCCTTGCTTTGCAGGCAGCCTTGCCCTGCTAGCAGTCTTCTATCCGCTCTAGGTGCGTGGGTCGTCCGGCCCCGTTTCGTTCGAGTTGAGCTTTTTTGCTTCCCTTTAAAACTTTTGAGGTTTGGGAAGATTATTTCGAGCCTAGCTGGTGGCGTTACGGAGGAAAGCTTGGCTTGTACAGGGGCCGGTGGGATCCGTTCCCCTTGAGAAGTGAACGAGTCCCGGTATACCGGGATGCGTTAGGAGTCCGACTGCTGCCTAGTAGAGCCTGCAATGGCAAACCGATTGTTCGCTTCTAAATCATTAATCTCTGTCAGCATAGTCAATATTTGGTCTCAGCTTTTGAGACGGAGAGTGAGTTTTGTGAAGTGTTAGGTTTTATAGATCCATTGGAAAAATTGGACAGTGTTATGTTCCTTAAAATAGACCTTATAACTGTGAGGCACAAGAAAGGATAAGTAGTTTATACTTCCTTTAGTTATTAGCCTAAAGTGCGCATTGAAGCTTTAGAATCTCCAATGTACCCTTTGTTTTTTAGAAAGGGCTGCTCAATTTTTTTTTGTATTCTCAATTGTTCAAATGCTTAACAACGCGTATAGCCCTTGATAGCCTATATAATGAGGGAGTGTGCCAATCTCAGCTGCCCCTGAGTAACTTAGGGACCTTGTGCAAACTGCCCCATCAGGGTGGCAGTGGAGGAAGCTGTTGGGTTATCTTCTCTATCCCATTACTTGAGTATGTGTCAAGAACCCCAAAGTGGGATTAAAAATACTTTGCCCTTGGAACGGTAAAAGAATGGGGCTTTGAAAGCTCATTTAGAAAGCTGGGGCATTAGCTAAGTGGTAGAATGCTACCAGAACTGTAAAAACGAGTAAGTAAATAAAAGTATGATGGAATTGCCCACTTTAAAAGAAGAAATCTTTTTGAGTCTTGTATTTCATTTGTTGGTAGGCTTCATTCTTCCACCACCTAAGACTGCATGCTCTTAGGTCTGTCAGTCACTCCTGTGCTTTCATTTCCATTTGAAGAAATAAGAGGGAAGCTGGGGCTTCTAAACTCCAGTGGTTGAGAAAATCTCAGCTGTCTGAAGCATGCTTCCTCTATTTCCTAGCTCCCCACCCCACTATTATCTTCTTATTTGCTCATATTTCAGAGAAAGAAATGTCTGTCTTTGCAAGAGCAACTCCCTCCAGATGAGCCCTCCACCAACCCCTTCCCATCTCTATTCAGAACTATCCGTTATTACTTCTTGGAGGCCTCCTTCAGTTAGTTCCTCTCTCTCTTAGGTGAGTGTTTGTGTTTGCCCCTGACCTGCCAGATACAACTTGAGGAGGCCTTTCTGAATTCCAAATTTTCCTTGAGCGTCAGAGAGTTCTTTCAGTCTTGGTTTTGACTTGTGTTAAAACTGCTTAGCAGTGGGTGTGGTCATTACCACTTAGATTATTCTGTATTTGTAAAGTAGGATGTAATACTTCCATGATGGATATAGGAGGAGTTAATATATGTCACATGTCCATCTGAGTGTTTGGCACATCTTCATCTTTCATTTTCATTGCCATTTCATTGTTCTGTGGGGCCATCAAGATGGGTCAGCAGGTAAAGGTGCTTGTCGTGGGAACCTGACAACTGAGTTAGATCTCCAGGACCCACATGGTTGAAAGAGATAGCCAGCTCTTGCCCGTTGTCTTCTTTCCTACATCACACACACACACACTAAGTGTCATTTTTAAAAAACCTTTCAAAAATCACCAGAGAACACTAAGTACCAAATCTATTCTGTGTCATCTTTTGTTTGCATAGGCAGTTTGCAAATTAAACTCTGTAGTAATAAATGACTTCTCATTAGCATTCTACTTCCTGGTTTCCTGATCCATTGAAAATTCGAATGTCTGCCCTTTCTCAACTTTGTTCTTCCCTGAGTCCTGATATCAGCTAGGATGCAAATAAAATTTGCAAATAGAGCTAATGCATTTGGCTCTTGTAATTGACAGATGCATACTTAGAAATGGCATGAAGTGTGGTTTGTTCAACAGTCATATAATCAGTGCTGTAAGTTCATTTTTCTTCTCTTTTCTCAGCATTGTCCTTTGCTCAGACTTGCTTCTCTCCTAATAAAAAGATAGCTATTAACATTGTTCATGTACAGTCTTCATTTACTGCTAAAGGAAGAGCTCCAGAAATTAGAAATATACACATGAAATGATTTGTATCATAAAGAACATTACATCATCACCAGTAAACACACCAAAGAACATATAAAGCCTTTGGGACAATAGTCATCTTCCTAGGACCCATTTTATACACACCCCACCCCATGCTGTGCTACAGCCCTTATATTTAGATAGGATTCACTCCTACCTAACTACCACTCCCAGACAAAAAGATACTGGCCAGAGCTATTGGCCTGATCATTTGTGCTGTTCAGTCACAGGAGAGCTGAGGACTCTGGAGAAAGGCTAGAAAAGAAACAGGCAACAGGAAATGATCTGAGTATCACAGTGAAGGAAGCTTGAACCAAAAAGTTATCAATGCCCACCCCACAGTGAAACACTTCCTTCAACAAGGCCATGTCTATTCAAACAAAGCCACACATCTTAATCGTGCTACTGTCTTTGAGGACCATTTTCTTTCAAACTGCCACATGTACTAACTTGAATATATACATATTCCATCATAGTTGTACATGGCCTTCTTCTCCAAGTACCATACCTATCAAAGAGAAGTATGTCTTCTTATCTCCTAAATGAGCATGTAAACCTTCCACAAAAGGCCTGTATCAGTCAGGTGTCTATCCTAATTGTAATTATATCCTGATTGTAACAATTTCCTAATTTAGAAAATTCATTTATGACATTTAAGTATAAGAACAGGCTGAAGAGAGAGTGACATGGTGTCAGTGGCATATTTCTACAGTATTCTATGGAGAAGTAAGCTTTACAAAGAGAATTTGCAAGTAACAGTAGCCAGTACACTGTTTACCTACTCCTTGTCATAAACCATACATGGCTTTTGCTAAACATTTTGATAACCATAAGTAACCATCTATAGTGGTTTCTTATGTAAAACTTAAAGATTTGAGTGGTAGATTAGAATACTGGAATCTTTTAAAGTCGGTATGGCCCTAAATACATTTAAGTATACCTGTTGCAACCTTTGTCTGAACCAGATATAAACAAATACTGTGAAACAGACTTGTAGTTCCTTTTCAGGGAAAGCATTTGAAATACAGGGGAACATTTTTGGTTATCACAGTAACTGTCAAGTCCCACCAGCAATTAGGGAGCAGAGGTCAGATACATTAAGGAGTCTGGGATGTTTGGAACTGTCTCACAAAACAGAGTCATACTTTAAAACACCACTACACACATATTGAGATTAGCAAATGTTTTGATTCTAGAAGAATTCACAGTGATCCATTTAGGGTTCATGACAGGACAACAAACAGACTGAGTTTTAGAAGGCAGCAATGAGACCTTGTGTTAAATGTTAGCGGAGGCATCATTCAGTGGCTCCATGAAGGGTAGAGGATGGCTCAGCTGCTCTGGTCTGTTCTGCTCTCTCATTTCCCTCAGCTCTGGTTTCATTCTAGGCCTGCCTCGTGGTAGCACTTTCAGACTTAATGCCTAGATTTCACAAACAAAATAAAATGAAGAATCATTTTTATATTTGGTGTTGTTTGTTGAGTATCCCCACTCCTGACCTTCCCTAAGCACCTGTTGCTACAAAGTTTATTAGCTTTTCTGTTTTAGTACAACTTTGCAGACGGTGTCTCCATTATGTATCATGCTCTGATTTCCTGTTCTTATGCTGTATTCTCCCTTAATTATCTTTATGCTCTTAAATTTTAAATGTCTAGATTACGTTGCGCTTTAGTAGTTTGACTATTTATAGAATGATTTTGTACTTAGCATAGAAAGATAGATTGTGGGAAAAGCAGAGAAATAGAAGGTCCTGCCTCTATATTCCTTTAACAGCTGTTTTTGAGCCCTGAATTATGTACATTGTATATGCCACTAAGCATGTATATGATGTTCTTGTAATTCACAAAATAGGGTTTGTTTTTTTTTTTTTTTAAAGCCTTTCTGAGTTCTAATGTAGTTGGTTGTTTTTATTCTTTACTCTTTGGGGAGGGGGAGCCCATCATCCAGCTCCCAAATAAATACAAGGAAGTTTATTCTCACTTATAGATGCCTGGCCTTGTCTTGACTTATTTCTAGTCAGCTTTCCTTATAGGATATTGTCTACCATTTGCCTCTGGGCTTATATCTTTCTCTAAAGCATGAATTTTAGTTGGAATTTAATGAAAACTCAGAGCCAAATATTGGGGAAAAGCTGGAATATCTGAGAGAGGAAACAGACCACAGTCAATTCTCACTTCGGCCTGGCTCATTGCTCCTACAGAATACCTGTCGCACCTGTCTTAAATGTCTCCGCCCAGTTGTTTTACTTCCAGGTTCAACTCTACATCATAATCCTAGAGTTAAAATTAAAGATGTGAGCTACTTATGTTTTCAGGCTTTGAACTCACAGAAATACAGAAAGATCTCTGTCTCCTGAGTGATGGGATTAAAGGTGTGAGTTATCATTCTCTGACCTTCATGGCTTGACTGTGGGTGATTCTGTTCTTTGATATTCTAGGCTATTCTCTAGGTACAAACAGCTGAAACCTGAAAAGGTCTAAAATGTTGCACGAACTGTAGTTAGCATATAAAGAAAACCCGGAGCCAGATAATGGGGGAAAAGCTGGAATATCAGAGACAAAACAGATCACAGTCAATTCTGACCCAGCCAGCATCTCAAGCTGAACAGGGTAAATGTTCTTCAAGGATCCTCAACCTGACTGGTCGCTTCTACAGAATAAATAAATGTCTACCTTCCCCTGCCTTAAATATCTTCCCTTCCCAGTTGTTTCCCTTCCTGGCTCAACTCTATATCATAATCCTAGAGTTAAATTAAAGGTGTGAGCTACTACTGCTTGGTTGTTAGGCTTTGAACTCACAGAAATACAAAAAGATCCTTGTCTCTTGAGTGATGGGATTAAAGGTGTGGGTTACCACTCTGACTTTAATTGCTTGACTGTCGGTGATTTTGTTCTCTGATATTCCAGACTGATTTTATTAAAAATAAAATATATCACCACACTAAAATATTAATTTTTTTAAGCATCAACATGACATAGGTGGAAAAGTCCATTTATGACCTCATCTTATAGGTCACAGTCAAAATGTGGTCATATTAAAAATATATATACAATCTCAGGTTAGATGAATAAAGCAACATAAATGTATTTTCTGTTTAGGCTTACATATCTTCCCTAGGTTAGCTCATGCATATGCAAATTATTCAAGAATCTGAATAATTTTTAAAACTTTTTTTTTTTTTTTAAATTTATTTGCCTTGGTGTTTGCCTGGAACTGGAACTACAGACAGTTGTGAGCTGCCATGTGAATGCTAGGAATTGAACCTCAGTCTTCTGGAAGAGCTGTCAGTGCTCTTAACCGCTGAGCCATCTCTCCAGCCACAAATCTGAATATTTTTTAATCTAAAACATTTTGGATAAGAGAAATTTATGTGTACCTAATGCAGTGTAAATGATGATTAAACTGTGCTGTTTAGATAATACTGACAAGGAAGGCCATATGTGTTCAGTACAAATAGGTTTTTTTCCAATTGTTTTTAATCCACTGTCAATTAAATCTACAGATGCAGAATTTGTGAAATGTACAACTCACTGTTTTCTCAGTCAGCAAATCTAAACACAAATGTTACTCATTTAACAAGTGTCTTGTCAAGATGTGCAGGGCCCTAGGTTTGACTTCCAGCACCTCACAAAACAAAGCAAACAAAACCCAGCTATTTTTGAAAGCCTGCTGTGTAAACTGGATGGCAAGAATGGAGAATCAAATACCCTGTGCTATTTCTGAGTTTACATTTTAGTAGAGGACATAGCCAGCAAACAGTGTGCATCTATGTGCAGGTCATGTTTAGGCTTTTAAGTCAATAGAATGGGTTCAGGTAATAAAGCTTGTCATCACTCTAGACAGACTGGGAAAGGACCTGAAGTAGTGGTAAAGCCATGAAAGGTCTACTTAAGTGAAATGGTCTGTATTGTCTTTGTCAGGATTTCAGATCAACATTACACTAACTTGGTAAAATGAATTGACCCTCATTTCTGCTCAGAAATATTTCATACACAATCAGTTGGAATTATTTCTTTCTTGAATGCTTGTTATAATCCAGCAGAGAAAATATCATGGCTGGTTTTTTGTTTTTTTCCTTTGTGGAAAGATTTTTACTAAAGGTTTTATTAATTAAATTTCTCTCCTCTCTCTTTCTCTTCCCCTCGCTCCTTTACTAGGGATTGAACCCAGTGTCTCATACAGACTAGGTAAACTCTACCACTGACCTGTCCTTCTATCCTTCTCATCTGTGTACACAGGTCAGTGTGGAGGTCAGAAGTTGATGTCTGGTGTCTGTCTGGAGCCATCTTGGGTGAGATAGGATCTCCCTGGGACCTGAGGGGATGGGCTTTCTAATTAGGCTAGGCTGGCTCCCTGTGAGCCTCAGGGATCCTTCATCATCTTTCTGCTTGCTGGGCGAGTGCTGAACCAGCTGAGTCCTCTCAGTTGATTTTTCTGTTTTCTTACACCATCAGTATTGTTTAGAGTAATGCATGTATTTACTGTTTCTTAGATTTCTTATAATCTTCTGTGTAGGATCCACTTTTACTGATCTTAAAGAATCTGAAACACATATTTGGAATGTCTTCCTGAAAAGTCTTTATTTTTCTATTCTTGAAGGATGGTTTTTTTTTTTTTTTTTGCTAGAGAACTCTAGGTTAGCACTTACCTATTGGGATACATTCTAGATTGATTGTTGCTTCATGTCAACTCATTCTCTTCTGTTGTTGGTTTTTCTTTTACGCTAGCCCCATATTGGGTACCAAAATGTTGTTGGTTGTAGTTGTTGCTTTTTGTTTGTTTGTTTGTTTTAAAGTCTTTACCCTTTTGCTCTTTGTGGGACCCAGCTCCCAAATAAAACACACAGAGGCATATTATTTCTTATGAATGCCCAGTCTCGGCTTGACTTGTTTCTAGCCAGCTTTTCTTAAATTATCTCATCTGCCTTTTGCCTCTGAGCTTTTCCCTTCTTTTACTTCTGTGTAGCTTACTTTAACTCTTACTCCGTGGCTGGCAGTGTGGCTGGGGTTGGTGGCTGGGTGGCTGCTGGATGGCTGGCCCGCTGGCCCCTAGCATCCTCTTGCTCCTATATGTTTTTCCCTCTAGATTTCTTCTTCTATTTATTTTCCCTGCCTGTCAGCACTACCTGTTCTTTTTCCTGCCTTGCTATTGGCTGTTCAACTTTTTATGAGACCATCTTGTGTTTTAGACAAGCAAAGTAGTGCATAGCTTTGCAGAGTTAAACAAATGAAACATAAAAGAATGTGATATATCTTTGCATCATTAAACAAATGTAGCACACCTTAAATAATATTCTACACACTTTTTTTTTTTTTTTTTTTTTTTTTTGAGACAGGGTTTCAGCCCTGGTTCCCCTGGAACTCACTTTCTAGACCAGGCTGGCCTTGAACTCACGGAGATTCCACCTGCCTTTGCTTCCCAAGTGCTGAGGTTAAAGGTGTGCACCACCACACATGCTGATACCACAGCTCTAATATTTTGTTTTAAAATAATTTTGTCATATTCCTTTTAAGGAAGAAAAACTGTAGTAGCACGATTTTGGGTTATAAGAAAAGAAGACTCTGAGCCAAATATCAGGGGAAGGTTGAAATATCAGAGAGAGGAAGCACCACAGTCAGTTCTCACCAAACTGTCCTGCAACTTTCTCAGCCTCACTCCTGGTCTCTTCTGCCTGTCGATTCTGTCAGTGGCTTCTCTCTCTGCCTGGTTTCTACAGCCCTTATATACCCTATCCCATCCAGGTTAGGATTAAAGGCATGTAGCCTTGAACTCCCAGAAACAGAAGAAGTTCTGTCTCTGGAGTTATGGAATAAAGGGTGTTAATCTCCACTCCCTGGCTTTCCCTGTGCTGGGATTAAAGGTGTGTGTGATTGACTCAGCTATTTATCCTTGTATTCAAGGATCAAGGATTTCTTGAACTGTCTGCCTAGGATTTGACTGTGTGGTCTCTCTGATATCCCAGGACTTATTTAATACTTAACATATATCCACATATCTCCTTTTATGTCAAAAACAAAAAAGAAAGTTATAACTAACATAGGAAATGTCCAGTTCATTGACAGTTGACAAATTTGAAGAAAATATTCCATTATTTATCCTATTTTGGTGAGTCCAAAGGATTGTATCTAATCCACTTTGTATCTAACTTGTATTACTAACTAAAAACTATTTTTTGATGTCTCTTAAACTTACACACTGTAACTTCTAAGTGAGTTTCTTTTCTAAAACTGTCACTAGAAAACTATAACTATTAACTATCTCATCTTTAAATTCCTCAGAGACCCAAGAAGGAAATAATATTAAGTAAATAGCAACTTCCAAAAATGTAAGAAATGAAATAGCTGGCTGCCTGGACAGTCACCCTTAGTTTTTCTGTGTTGTTAAAGCGTCCATCTTCAGCCTCCAGGACTAAAAGCATGTCTGACAAACTTCTCTGGGCAGCAGGATATTCCCAAAGTCCTTTCTACCTTGTCTTGGCAAGGTTCAGCAATTCTTTTGTGTATTTCTCCTGCTTATCCATTTTGAATATCATATTGTCAGCAGTCAAGGTACTTTCTTGCCCAGTGGCTAACTTTTGTCACAAAGAAGATTAATTCATATGGAGGAGTTTCCTTAATTCCATAATCTTCTCTGAAGTGGATTGGTACTGCCAGGAGCAGATATTCCATGTCAAAAAAATAATAACCTATGTTTTTGAAATTTCTTAAATGTCATATCTCTGAAGTGCATGAAGAAGTTCTGTCCATCTAAAATATATCTGATCTTGAAAACATATCTAATAAGACTATAAATTTGATTGTAATGTCTAACTACTAACTTGCATTTCTTTATATCCTAATTAGTTGGTAATAATAACTTCCCTGGACTACCAATTTGTATCACATTTATAATACCTTGAACAAACAGGAATATATGTACAGTGACAAAATTAATCTCAACCTTATATCAATATACACAATTTGTATACAATATATAAAAAATCAAATTCATTGTGAAATATTTAAAGCTAGTATTTTTTAAAGTAGATTCAATAATCTACCCTTATATACTACTATATCCCTTTTTTCTTTTCTTCTTTTTTTGAAACAAGAACCCTAAGTCTAACCTCTCTTGTTTAGCTTTTTCTAACCATAACCAATAACAATTTCTAACCAATCACTCTAAACAACAATCATTCATAACCCATTAAAAGACCAAAAACCATCCACCCCACCCCTTGGGAATGTGGGCATCGTGTTCTTAAATTTACTTCCTGCTCTCTGGGGGGACAACAACATCTTTAGGGGATCCTGAAAAGAAAAATGTTATTGTCAAGTCTTGAAATGTGTAGCTGTATCATTTGTTATCCAGTCTCTGCATAGCAGGAAAGTGCATGGCTTGTCTCAGGTCTTGGCTAGAGTAGTCTGTGAAGCTGGTTCATCTCAGCTAGCCACCTTGAAAATGCCCTGAGCAGTTTGTAGTCCAGATCTTTGGTTGGTGTTTGTTAGCCTGGTGCCTTTGTCATAGTCCATGTGATATCCTTGTTGTGGGGCCCCATCTTCCTTTTGGATACTTCCAGTTCACAGTTAGACATTGTCATGGATCACTGCAGGAAATTGGTAAGATTACAGATAGCAAAAACATGACGCTAAATAACAATGTGATTAAAAAAAAAAACTGATAAGATACTAACACCTAACACAATATAAAGGAAGCTAAATGCATACATCTTTATTCAGAATAGGAATAGTAACAATACAACTGTCTTTTCTTTTTAGTCATTCTTCTATGTCATATCAGGTGGCTCTTCTGATATGATACAGAGATTTTGCCTTTTCCTTTAACAAGTATGCTTGGGTTTAGAGAAGGTGAGAGCCAGACTCCAACTCCAGAGCTAGCTTTAATTTATAATTTAAATTATAAATTATTATCTTGTCTTGTAATTAAAGATAGAGGTTAAGAAGAAAGATTTTACCATATAGAGTATATTGGTAGAAAAAGACGCAATATTCTTTTGCTTCTAAATTTTTCTGGATAGCCTCCCTTCTGTTGTATATGTCTAGATGCCCAAGGTCTTTTAACTTCTTGAAGATGGGTATTTCTGGCTTTCTGTATAGACAGAAACAAAACCCTGCCCCAACCCTTTGTCTTTTCTTACAGCTTGTAAGAATTGTAGTATAGGTAGATGAGCCATCAGTTCTTATTTTCATGAAGTTTCTCTGGTTCAAATCGATTTGTTATTAATTTTGATGGTGCCCATAACTTTTCTTCACCTGTGGAAACAAAAGCAAAACCTCTTCCCCAATGTAGCACATAGCCTGGCTTCCATTCTGAGGTCAGTACATCTTTGAAATAGATGGGCTGATTTAGCTCATCCATTTTTTTCTATAGTCCAATACCTTTCAGTAGCTGTTGTTTCTTTCTCATTAGCATTGAGAAAATTCAAAGTTAATAAAGCACTATGTAGTCTATGTCTAGGGGTCTTTGTTATTCCTTTCTGTTTATTTAACATCTCCTTTAGAGTTCGATTTGATCTATGACTGCTTGCCCTGTAGGATTATGTGGTATTCCTGTAATATGTTTTATATTATAATAAGCAAAAAATTGATTCATTTTACTAGAGACATATGCTGGAGCATTGTCTGTCTTAATCTCCACAGGTATTCCCATGATGTCATAACTTCTAGCAAATGTGTAATTACAGAATCAGCCTTTTCTGAACTCAAAGCAGTTGCCCATTGAAATCCTGAAAATGTATCTATTGTATGATGTACATATCTTAATTTTCCAAATTTTGTAAAAGGAAATACATCCATCTGCCAGATTTTATTTCTATGTATACCTTTAGGGTTACTCTCTGCTGGTAATGGAGTTTGGATATAAAAGGAACAGGTGGGACATCTTTTTACAATTTCCTTGTCTTGTTGCCAAGTGATAAAGAAGTTATTTTTTAATTCTTTACTATTGACATGATGGATTTTTTTTTTTAAATGAAACTGAGGCCTCTAGCACATTTCCTATTAATAATTTACCTTGCACTAAAGGACCTGGCAGACCTATATGGGATCCAGAGTATGTTATATAGACGGGATGATCCCTATTCCTGATTATTTCTTGTAACCGAATAAATAATGAAGTTAATTCTGACTCATCATTAATAAAATCAGAAGTTTCAATGTGTAAAATAACTCTGCATACTGAGAGTCAGTGACTATGTTGAGAGCTTAGCTAAAATCTATTAATACCATCATAATAGCATATAATTCTGACTTTTGAATAGAATTATAAGGGCTTTGGGCCACTTTACTTATATTTTCTGATTTGTAACCTGCCTTTTTTGACTTATTTGCATTGGTATAAAATGTCGGGGCTCCAGTAATTGATTTATCTCATACAACATGAGGAAGAATCCAATTAGTTTTCTTTAAAAATTCAATTCTTTTGCTTTGAGAGTATTTGTTGTTAATATCTCCCAAAAAATTACTGCAGGCTCTTTGCCAAGGCTTACTTCCTACCCATAATTAGTTGATTTCTTCATTAGTTAAAGGTACAACAATTTCTGCTGGGTCCATACCTGTTAATTGACAAAGTCTTAATTTCCCTTTAAAGATCAGTTCAGAAATCTTTTCCACATATGTCTTTAATTTTTTACTTGGTTTATGTGGTAGAAATATCCATTCCATATAACATTTTCCCTTTGCATTAAAATTCCCGTAGGTAATGCTTAGAGGGCAAGATAACTAGGATGTAATTAAGGTCTGGATCCACATGTGTATCATGTAATTTCTTTTCTACCAAAGCCAATTCTCTCTCAGCTTCAGGTGACAATTCTCTTGGACTATTTAAGCCCTTGACACCATTTTAGGTTTTAAACAAATTGTCCAGTTAATCATTTTTCATTTCAATAGTGGGTCATAAATTGGCAATGTCTCCTAGTAATCTCTGAAAATCATAAGGTCTTTAATCTATCTCTCCTGATTTGTACCTTTTGGGGTCTAATTTTTTGAAGGTCTATTTTGTAACCTAAATAATTAATAGAATCTCCCCTTTGTAATTTTTCAGGGGCTATTTGTAATCCCCAAGCAGTCAAATTTTTTTTCACTTCCTCAAACATTTTTTCTAGGGTATCAGTGTTTGAATCTGCCAATAGGATGTCATCCATATAATGGTATATTATGGATTTTGGGAATTTGTTGCAATTTTTTTCTATTGCCTTTTGTATAAAATGCTGACATAGCATAGGATTATTCAGCATTCCTTGAAGGAGGACCCTCCACTGATACCTCTTTACAGGCCGAGAATTATTACAAGTGGGCACTGTAGAGGTGAATTTTTCTTTATCTTGTTCTTTTAAAGGAATAGTAAAAAAACCCAATCATTTAAATAGATAACTATAATGGGCCATTCTTTTGGTAAAAGAGAAGGTATAGGCATTCCAAACTGTAGAGAGCCCATTGACTGAATCACCTTGTTTATTGCCCTTAAATCTGTCACCATCCTCCACTTTCCAGTTCTTTTTAATGATAAATACTGGAGAGTTCCAATGGCTTGTTGATTCTTCTGTAGCTGAGCATGTAACTGCTCCTGCACCAGCTGCTCTAAGGCCTACAACTTCTCTTTTGTTAATGGCCATTGATTAATCCATATAGGCTTATCTGTTAGCCATTTTAAAGGTAGTGCTGTGAGTGTCTTTGAAAGATCAATAGCTCTTGTGCCTTGTTTGTGTAAAGCCTGGATAGTTTGTGACTGTTTCTCATAATACCTTCTAATATTTCTCCCAGAAATATGTGTTAGTTTATAATTTATTTCTGTGTTTAGAGGAATGTTAATATGTGTGTTCCATTGTAATAAATCTTGTCCCCCTAAGTTTATAGCAATGTTAGTCATATATGGCTTTAATATTCCTCTCTGTCCTTCTGGTCCTCTACACTCAAGCCATTTTGCACTTTGATTTACTTGGGATAAAGACCCAATCCCCCCAAATTGGACATTTGCCTCCTGAAGGGGACAACTTGGATGTCATGACTCTGATGAAATTATTGATACATCTGCCCCTGTGTCCAATAAATCTTCAATAATAACATCATTTATTTGTACTTTTAATTTTGGCCTTTGTTTATTTTATTAATAGGCGTTTGCCAGAATATTTTTTTACAATTTTTTTCTTTTTCTATAAATTCTCTATTATTTAGTGTAGCATGTTTTTTTAAGATAGGTTTTAATTTCTTTAATTGTTCTGGGGAGGTGTATCCTCCCCGATAGCAGGGAAAGATTGCACTGGATTGGATATGGGGGCTTCTGAAAGCCCCCTTTGGGCGTTTCCCGAAGGCATGAGGTTGCCTTGTCTGTCCCTTGTTGACCGACATTCATTAGTCCAGTGTCTACCTTTTCCACACCTCCTGCATATTCCAGGAAGGAGGGGTGTTCTCTTGTGATTATTTCTTACAAAGGCACTGTTTCTGGGAACACCTTGATTATAATTGCTTTGTATATGACCTTGCCTTCCACAATTATAGCATTTAACATTTTGCTTTTTTCTTATACCTCTAGAAATGGCCTCTCCTACCCAATTATCATCACCTTCATAAGAATCTACATTAATTATTTCACAAATCCAATCCTCTGATGGTGCTGATCTTGCTTTTAACAGTCTTTTTGTTTTTTTGCATTGTGTATTATCGTTCTCAAATGTCAGGGATTTAATTATTATTCGCCTTGCTTCTGAATCCAGTACTATCGTATTTACTGCTGCAGATAATCTCTGCAAAAAGTCTGTAAAGGTTTCCTTCGGGCTTTGTATCATTTTTGTGAATGATTTTGTTTTCTTTCCTACTTCTTCTATCCAATCCCAAGCATTTTGTGCTGCCATGTGGCATAAATCAAGAGTGTATTCATAGCATAGGGATTGCCTTTCAATATCAGAATATTCTCCTTCCCCAAGAAGTTGGGTCTTGGGAGACCTCTATGCCCCGGCTCTGCTTCTTTGTTCTATTATTTTAGCTTCCTCCTTCTACCATGTTTTCCACTATAAAAGTGGCCCTGGTTCCAAAATAGCAGTAACCACATTTAGCTAGTCCTTATGGGTAATCCAATTGCAAGAAGACCAGGAATTCAACATTTGTTTTACAAATGGTGAATGCATCCCATAAGTCACAATTGCATCTTTAACCCTTTTTAGTTCTAGCATTTGTACTGGAGACCAATTAACTTCTCTAATATCTCTATTCTCTTTTGATCTTTTAATGGTTACTGGGTATGTTAGTATTAGCTGTCTGATAAACTTAGGCTGTTTTTCTGTAGTTTTAGATATTGCTAATGTCTGTTCTTTAAACTCCTCTGTGCTTGAATATCTTTGAGCTCCTTTTTAATAGACTTTTTAAAGACTTCTTTTTAGTATTCACATTAATTGACTTCTTCATTGATAAAACAAGTCAAACAACAAAAAATATTCATAATAAACATTATGAGGATAATTCCATTTACTTTATCTTTTCCTTTACTGGTTCTAATATCAAATCATCTAGAGAAAGATCACAGAAAGACCAAGCACCCTTCATTGCCTTAAACAAATTCCCCTCTCTTTAAAAAACATCTGCTTCTGTCAGTGGCTTCTCTCTCTGCCTGGTTTCTACAAGCCCTTTTATATCCTGTCCCATCCAGGTTAGGATTAAAGGCATGTAGCCTTGAACTCCCAGAAATAAAAGAAGTTCTGTCTCTGGAGTTATGGAATAAAGGGTATTGATCCCACTTCTGGCTTTCCCTGTACTTAGATTAAAGGTGTGTGTGATTGAATCAGCTGTTTATCCTTGTATTCAAGGATTAAGGATTTCCTGACTGTCTGCCTAGGATTTGACTGTGTGGTCTCTCTGATATCCCAGGGTTTATTAAATATTTAATATATATCCACAAAAAACTTTTTGATTTTGTCTTCTGCTTTATTATTCTGACTAGGCTTTAGGCTTCTTGAGTGTACGGATCAGTTCTTATCAGTCCCACACATTTGTTAGCTAAAGGACCCTCAGATACCACTTTTGCTTCAGTATTCTGTTTTTTGTCCTTAATAAGGGTCCACATTAATATGTGAAGATCTTCCTGCCTCTTGTGTGCCCTGACTCTTATTTTGTCTTAAAAGCTTTATTCTGGATAGTTTTATCTTCAGAGTTCCTATTTTTTCACTTACATCTAATCTTTGGTTATTCACCCAGTAAGTGTCTAATTTTGGTTAATTAACAGTCCCAATACTTTTTTAAATTTGTGTAATTTTTTATAGTTTGCAGTTCCAGGCAAAATACACACACACATACACACACATACACACACACACACACTTGCCTGCTAACCTCTTGATTATAATACTAGGAAATTATAATCTGTTAACGCCAGTGTTTGTAAATCTCCATGCATCTGTTTGAGAAATAATTTGTTGTATACAATATTGTTAATTTTTTAAAGGTTTTTATTTGGTATTATCAAGATTCTAGGGCTATAACACTATGTTAATCAAATTTCATATTGTTAACTCTGCTGGGCTACCTGCATGACTGCTTATGTGTAGCCAGATTTCATGGTTTCTGTTAGGATTTGAATGTGGGAAGTGTACTGGAAAGGTTCATGCTGAAAGACTTAGTCCCCAAGGTGGCACTGTTAGGAGGTTTAGTATTGGTGTTGTCCCCTTAGAGGTCACTTTGCTTTGACACTGCATCCACCGTGTGTGCCACTCACCAGAGTCCCAAAACAGTGGGGCCACTAGATTATATGAAATCTCTTTGTGTTGATTACCTGGTGTTTTGTTGGAATGATGAACATAATATCGTCTTTTAATTTTTACTTATTCTTGAAATGAAGGGTCCTTGACCCTCTGCCGGAGTGGTTTTTACCATAGCTGGCACCATTGTTTGGGTCTGTGTTTGGCCGCAGACTTGGAGTACACACAGCATTAAACTCACAAAAAGTAAAATTTGAGATCACTTTTCTGAGTTCTAGTTTCTAGTGGGTTTAAACTGTTTATGTCTCATTTTATTGATAGCTATTTAATGCTTTTAAGAAGATTATTTTAATATCTCACTTTGAAAATTGTTTTCAGAGGGATAGTTGGTCTGAACTCCCTGATGCTCTTTTCTATTAGTAGAAGTGCAAGTTTTGGCAGCTTGTGCAAAGGAGACTAAACATTTCTATGTTAGTGTGTTACTCATTTTACTGTGGTAATGCCTCTTTGTAGCATAAGTGAGAGACCCTAGGAACATGAAAATTAACATGCGCTTACTTTCTTAATACTCTGACATGTTGTTTTTAAAAAGTGTTTCTGTATAGCCCTGGCCACCTCTAACTCACAGAGATCCACCTGCTTCTGGGATTAGAGGCCTGAGCCACACCCTCCCTGCTCTAAAATGTATTATTTACCAGGCTAGTTACTGTTATCTGTGCAGAGTCCCGAGGAAGAGAGGCAGGATATTGTTTTTGATCATATGTCATTGGAGCAGAAGTTTTCTATTTAACCTGGCAGGACATCATGTAAACATTGTAAAGTAGGATTTTACAAGTTTCGAAAGGACATTAACCAAGTTGACAAGGGTCTGCAAACAAATTGTTCTTTAATATTAGATGTTGAGTTTATTTTCAGTAATTAATGTGAGAACTCTCATGCTATGTTGTGATTTTTAAAGTGACATATATTTATCTTGGAGTGTGAATGTACACACCTTTGTCTCAACATGTATATGGAGGTTCAAGGTCTTTCGGGGACATCAGTTCTCTCCTCTTGACTGTATGTGTCCCTGGGATCAGCTTGTCAGGCTTGAATATAAGCACCTTTATCTACCAGAGCATCTTGGCAACCCAGCGAGATAAAGAAGAAGTTGTAAATCTTACACTTCTATAAAAATGCATAATCTGTATTTGAATTCTGAATATTTAAAAAACAGAAGTCAGACTTTCAGTTTAGAAATTATAGGCCTTCTATTGGTGGTCAGTTCTCCTTGTTGAAAAGATAGTGTTGGAAATTTAGAATGCCATTCATATTTATAGTTATCTGACTTGATAGTCATCACAATTGTTAGCATGAGATGCCATCAATCTCTGCAATTAAATTCATGCATCAAAAAAATACAAAAGCATCTCTTTTGGTAGAAAACTTAGGATTTCTGGATTTTACTTGGTTCTTTTTCTCTTCCAAATGAATATACTAACTTGAAGATCCATGTTGATGAATATGTGTCTCTGTTTCCTGCTAGTTTCAGATGTGCTCACTTTCCTTCAAAACACGGGACGATAACATAAGATAACATAGAGACTCTGCTAGCATGGAATTGCTCTTCTGCTCTGCCATCTTGCCCACTTAGTTAAGCTGTGAAATGAGAAATGCTTTGTCATTGTTTCCTGAAGTGCTGTTCTGCCCTGTACTACTTCCTAGGCAGCCAAGATGATGCTTTATCAGTGTCTTTTAAGATTCATTCAGTGGTTAATATACTTTGATTGCTTGCTTCTTTGTTGCCAGTGCAACAAAGATTAATTTAGACGTCATGAATTAATGAGTGTATTTAATTTCTTAAAATTAGCTACCTGATTGAATTCAGGTTAGAATCAGTCCCAGCCTTCTGTGGGCAGCTGTTAATTCCCATGCCATTCCTGGGCCTGGCCTGTCACACTGGTTAAATATTCTTTATTTAAAATGCTTGAGACTAGAAACATTTTGGATTTTTGTCTTTCCTGGATTTTGCAGTATTTTTAAATGCATAATTTGAGGAGGGGACCCAAGTCCAAAGATGAGTTAGTTCATATTTCTCATGTACCTCAAGGTGTGTATATGTACATACACATATATTCTTTAGGTTGTACTGGGACCAGATTCAGGGCCTAATGCTTTGTTAAACTCACACTGAGCTATGTACATCAGTTTGTGTTTGACTGTGGCCTGTTATATGCTCTGAGTGTTAACTTCCCAAATCATGTTGGCACTTAAAAAGTACTGGATTTATGGAAAGTTGGATTTGTGGTTTTCAGGTTGCTCAGCTTGTATATTTTTGGAAGATTTTTACTTAAGTGGTAATCTCAGTAAAGCAGCAGTTATGTTAGATAAGTACTTCAGACAAGGAACAAACACTATTATGATATAGCATTTAATATATTTAATTAGTGATTCTATTATCTTATTTTTTAAATCTTATGCTTGACTGACAAGAATAATACTCAATTTTCCTGTTATATTCTTTTGTATACATTGGACTATTGCATGAATTCTTCTTGGCACAATAAAAACCCAGAGCCAGATGTTGTGGAAAAGCTGAAAGATCAGAGAGACAGATGAACAAGCTATAGCCACTTCTCACCCAATTCCTCACAGATCCTGAGACTCAATGGCTCTGAGTTCTCAACCAAAAGGGAGGGGTTTCCGGCTAAGGGCTGAACTACTGCCTTTCTTTCTCAGCTTAGCTATCTTACTTCCGTTCGACTTTCCTGATGCCTAGGATTAAAGGTGTGTCTGTTTCCCTAGTAGAGCAGGGGCTAGGATTCCAAAGTGCTGAGATTAAAGGTGTGTGCCACTGCTGAGCCTGGCTCTGTTTGACCTTGAACTCATACAGATCCAAAGAACTCACAGAGATCCAGATTGATGTTTGCCTTCAGAGTGCTAGGATTAAAGGTGTGTGTCACCATTCCCTGACCTCCATGGCTACCCCTGTGGGTGGATCTGTCCTCTTAACTTTCAGGCAAACTTTTTTAGATACACAGTATATTTCCACATTGAACTAGAGTTTTAGCACCTTTATTTAATTACCGCTATGACATTCTACCCACTTCATTTTTTAAATTTCTTTTGTGTTTTCTCTAGTTTCATTTTAGAAAAATCTTTGATATATTTTATGATATCCCAGTTGTCTTTAAATAGTTTTTTACTTCAAACATTTCTCCTGTGTCTTCTCTAACATTACTTTACATATTGATAACACTAAAGAGCATATTATCTATCTGTTGAAACAAATGTAAGGTTGAAAACTGTTAGAGTAGACGAAAACCTTAAAAATTGTTATTATTTAAATAGTTTATTCATTTAATTTTATGTGTATGTGTCTGAGTATATGTAAGTTTGCAGGAGCCTGAGGTGGTCAGAAGAGGCATCAGATCCCAATGTACTCAACAACCTGTTCACTAAAATGTTATAAGGATGTTGATGAGTGGACTTGAGCCATGAAAGAACGGTTTTCCATCTTCTGTAACTAATTAGTGTTCAGCATCACTTTTTTGTTTGTTTTTTTGGGACAGGCTTTCTCTGTTACAGTCTTGGTTGTCCTGGAACTCACTTTGTAGACCAGGCTGGCTTCAAACTCACAGAGATCCACCTGACTCTGTCTCCTGAGTGCTGGGATTAAAGGTGTACACATCTGTTCCACTTTTATTGAATTGGAAATTAAAATGTTTTATCTTATACTGACTGATAAAGGCCCTATGATTCGGGTAGCAGAGGCTTCCAGTTTATTATTTTGAGTATTTTTTGCAATTTAATTTTTACCTAGTAGATGTATACTCACTGTTTGTCATTTTTATTGAAAGTAAGCACCCACTATTGGTATACAGAAATATTTTGATGATAAATATTTATATGAGAATTAATTGCCTTTGATTCTTAGAGAAAGGAAACCTGAACTCAAATTTGGCAGCTATCTTAATCAGTGTTCTGTTGCTGTGAAGAGACACCATGGACACAGCAACTCCTAAAAAAGAAATCATTTAATTGGAGCCTTTTTCAGAGGGTCGTGCAGGGGACATGGTGGCCTGCAGGCAGACATGGTGCTGGAGAGGTAGCTAAGAGCTCTGTATCTGGATCTGCAGGCAATGGGAAGAGTGAGACACTGGGCCTGACTTAGGCTTTTGAAACCTCAAAGCTCATCCCTAGTGACACACTTTGTTGAACAATGTCACACCTTCCTCCAACAAGGCCACACCTCCTAATCCTACTCAGGTAGTGTCACTTCCTGATGACTAAGCATTCCAATACTGAGTCTGGGGCCATTCTAGTCAAACCACACAGCAGCTTTAATTTGATCAGACAAAGCCTTGAACTTCTGTGTGATTCACTTGTAAGTCTACAAGATGAAGCCATGCTGTTTTATGCTTTTAAAATACACTACCTGAAGTAATATATGGAACACCTATTTCAGATTGTTGTACCCGTGTCTAGCAACCCCAACCCCAAGTGAACACACAGAGGCTTATGTGAATGATAAATACTTGATCAATACCCCAGGTTTGTTACTAGATAACTTTTTTTAAAATTTTTTTATTTATTTTACTTATTTATTTGCCTTGATGTTTTGCCTGCAACTGAAACTACAGACAGCTGTGAGCTGCCATGTGGGTGCTGGGAATTGAACCCTAGTCCTCTGGAAGAGCAGTCAGTCCTCTTAACGCTGAGCCATCTCTCCAATCCCCCCCCTTTTTAATTTTTTTAATTCTTATATTTAAATTAGCTCATAATTCTTATCTATGCTTAGCCACATAGCTTGGTACCCTTTCTCAGTGTGGCATTCTCATCCTGCTTCTATGAAGTTTCAGGCAGCTCTCTGACTCTGCCTTTCCTCTTCCCAGAATTCTCCTCGTCTGGCTTTCACATTCAATCTCTTCCTGCCCAGCTATTGGCCAATCAACTTTTTATTAGCAAATGAGAGTATTTTTATAGTGTAGAAAAAGATTGTTCCACAGCATTTTCCCCTTTTTGTCTAATTAAAAGGAAGATTTTTAACCTTAATATAGTAAAACTATATACAACAAGAACAGTTATTAATTAAGAACTACAGTAACAATATCTAATCCATTTGCACTTGGAAAAATTAGAGAGAATACTTAATTATCTTATCTTGGTGAGCCAGTTTTGTATCTAATTTACTTTTTGTTATAACTAAGGGAAAACTATAATTATAATTATCTAGTCTTCAACCCCATCAAAGACTCCAGAAGGATGAATTGTTATCTAGTGACAAGGATGTCAAGCTGTCTGGACAGTCACCCAAAGTTCCTCTGCAATACTGGGACATCCAACTCTGCCTCAGGCCTACCATATCTGACAGATTTTCCTGTTGTATTATGTTTCTGGCCCTGACTGCCCCACTGCTGCTTAGGCCCAAGTAATCACACAGATGCTTGTCTTATATTTATGTTGATTGACCTAGGGCCCAGGCATATTGTTAGCTCTTTTGTCTTAAACTAATCTATTTTTCTTATCCTGTTCAGCCATATGGCTCAGTACCTTTTCTCAGCACATTTCCTCTGCATCTCCTGGCAGCTCTGGCGACTCTGTGGCATCTGTGTCTGTTCTTCCTGTACTCAGAGTTTTCTTAGCCTGGTAGCCCTGCCCATACTTCCTGTCTGTCTTCAGACAGTTATTCACAATGTAAACACATAATCCCAGTATACTTTCCGGTGAAGCAGGGAATGCTGAAGGATTGTCTTAGCAAGGTTTGGCACTGGTCTTTCTTGCATCCTGCTGGTCCATTCTGGACAGTAAAACTGTCAGCAGTTGAGACAAGGACAGTTTCTTTGCCCAGTGGCTAACTTTTGCCACAAAGAAAGTAAACTCCATAAGGAGTTTCTTTGATGCCTGTCATCTTCTCTGAGGTAGATTGGTGCTGCCAGGAGCAGGTGTGTCTTACTATTGAGAAAAGTCTTAAGTTTTTAAAACATTTTAAATACTATATTCTGTATGTCTTTGAAGTGTTTGAAGATTGCCTAGCTGTCTGAAATATATCTCTGTATGACCTTGAAAACATGCCTGAGTATAAGTTTTCTACTAATAAATGACTGTTACCTGTATTTAATTATATATTACATTTTTAAATGAGCTATATTAACTTAGTACCCTAACAAGAGTAGAATATACATACAGTATAACAAAATTAACTTTAAATTTGTACCCACAAACCAAAATCTTTACCAATATAAAAATGTTTTGAGATGAACAGTTGTTTGCAATAACCTACCCTTTTATCCTATCATTTCTATATCATATTCCCCTTTTTTCTTTTTAGAATGAGATTCCTGAATCTAATTTTTGTTCAGCTTTTTTTCCTGACTATTATCAATAACAACTTGTAATCACCCCCCCCCCCCAAGTTATAAAATAAATATCCATAGCCCGTCTTTTGAGAATATGGTCATAATTTTCTAGATTACTTCCTGTTGATTTGGGGTGCTGGTAACCTTTAGGGGATGACAAGAAAATTTAGGATTACAGTTAAGTCCTGACTGGAGTATTCTGTGAGGCTAGATCATCTCATCCAGCAGCCTTGAAGCTGTTCTGGATGCAGAACTCAGGAAACTGTAACAGAAATGCTCTGAAATATTGGATCACCTGGCCATCTATTCTCATTGGAGATTTTTCAGGGGGTCTTCTTCAATCAAACCTGATTCTTTTTTTTTTTTTTTTTTTTTTTTTTTTTCCTAAACCCAGAATGAATCTACAGCCTCTCATTTCCGGTGGAAACAAAAGCATAACCTCTCCTCTAAAGTAACACACTTGTTGACTTCAATTTTGAAGTCAAGATATTTTTTTAAATATATAGGTTGGTTTAATCTAGCAGATTTCATAATCAAATGTCTCTTAGTGGTTATCATTTGTTTATTAGTAGTCAAAAAATTTAAAGACAACACAATAACATACAGTATCCAGGCTGTGTATTTTCCATCTTTCTGTGACTTACAATTTTTTAACTCTGTTACTTTTTAAAGGACTTTCTCTGCTCTTTTTCTTTTTCCTCCCAAGCCTATGTATATATTTAAACATACTGTAACCCATTTAGAAGTTGCCCCCCACCATCTTTTTCTGAACACATGCATTTTTAAACTGCTAAGCAGTGTGGTTAGGACCAAGTGATGACTCTGGTGGCCAGCCCTGGCCTACTCCTTTGTTCACTGAGTGCCTAGCTTCATGGAGGAGCTACTAGCTATTGCCATGTTCACCACCCCAACTCCAGGAAGTTTCTGGTCCATGCTGCCACCAAATAGTGCCACTCATAAACCCCTGAACCCCTAGGTTTGGCCGCTAGCGCTGAGTCAGGAAACTGTCTTTTTCTTAAAAAACTTTTATTTATTTGTTTGTTTGTTTTCCTTGATGTTTGCCTGGAACTGGGAACTGGAACTACAGACAGTTATGAGCTGCCATGTGGTTGCTGGGAATTGAACTCTGGTCCTCTGGAAGAGTAGTCAGTGCTCTTAACTGCTGAGCCATCTCTCCAGCACTGGAAGCCGTCTCTTAAAGGAGCCAGGCCTCTGCTTGCTGCTAGCAAACAGAGACTATCCAAGAGAAAGTGACTACCAAGAAGCTGAATTTGACTCTGTTTTTGTGTGTTTATAATCCTTTTGAGCTTTACGTGTAAATTTTTGCCAAATGTTTGAATGCCATATGTAATTGATGTTTCCTGTTCCTACCACCCAGTTCCAAATAAACCCAGAGATGCATATATTAATTACGAAATGCTTGGCCAATAGCTCAGACTTGTTACTAGCTAATTCTTACATTTAAATTAACCCATAATTCTTATCTATGCTTTGCCAAGTGGCTTGGTACCTTTTCTTAGTATGGCATTCTCATTTTGCTTCTTGCATTTTCAGGCAACTCTTCTAATTCTGCCCTTCCTCTTCCCAGAATTCTCCTACTCTGGCTTTCACATTGCCCAGATAACAGCCAGTCAGCTTTTTATTAGCAAATGAGAGTAATACATATTCATAGTATAGAAAAGGATTGTTCCACAACAGATAACTTTTCAATAAAAAGAGCTAGACACAGACATTTAAAACTTATATCACACATTGTTTGTCATATTATCTTGGATGTTTCCAGAATTATAACACTTGCTTATTGGTCTTAAACCTCATAATAGATATCCCCACCCACTCATCAAAATATAGTGATGGAAAACCTGTCTAGCAGGTGCAAAGTCCTGGGTTCAAGCCCTAGCATTAGGAAGGAGGGAGAAGAGAGAGATTATGAATATGATCTCAGTCTAAAAGTAGTTAACTAAAGTAGTTTGCAGTTCCTCCTATTGTGTGTGTACACATGGTCATGTGTAGTGGTGCACATATATGCATGTGGAGATCAGATGACAGCCTCGATTGTTGTTTCTCAGATACCGTCAATGGCTTGAAGCTTGCTGAATAGGCTAGGTTGACAGCACAGTGAGTTTCAGGGATCCACTTGTCTGCCTCTCCACCAACTAAGATTCCAAGCACATCAGCATACCCAGCTCTCTAGAGATGGCTTGTGGGGTTGAACTTAGGTCCTTGTTGCTGACAAGACAAGCAATCTACCAACTGAGCCATCATCTCCCCAATTAACATTACTCTCACTTTAAACATAAAAGAATTCAGCTTTGTCAAGGGACAGACTTTAAATGGTTTTTAATGTTTGAATAGGTATTGCATACATGCAGTATGTTTTTTAAAACTTCAAGTCTGTGTATATAAAATGAAAGCAAATCTCCTATACTTGTCTCCTAGCTATCCATAGAAGCAGAGACAGTCAATTCTTGTCTATTTTTTCAAATTTCTTCCCACAGAAACATAAACTTCAAAAACTACTATGGATATTCTTTTGGAGGGCAGAAATGTATACTATTGGAACATTAAACATTCAGGAACTAATTTACTTAAGATTTCATTGATAACTTGTTTGCACTACAGCAAACTTCATTTCAAATAGTGTGAAGCAGATGGTAGAAGACAGTCACATGCACTTCATTTGGAGATCTCACTGGTTTGGAGTTTAAAAGTGGCCCCATAGTTAGTGGTAACAGAAAGATCAGGCTGGCGCAGCTCAGTTGCTGGCCATTCAGGCAGGCATCATAACAAATTTGCATTGGGAATTACCAGCATAATTGCTAATTGCTTACCCATGTAAGCAGTTTTTGTCAATGTGACTGGAGCTAGGAAATATACTTCCAAGTTCACTTGCTCACTCATCTGGTAGGTTGGTGTTGGTCTGGGCCCCTCATGTCAACCTCTCTACAGGGTTACCCAAGTATCCTGAGGACACTGTGATTAGTTCCAGAGTGAGCAGCCAAGAGACTAGAGCAGAAGCTATCATGTATAGATGATGTCATAGATTTTTATTGTCTACTGATTGAGATACTAGTCTCTTCTAGAAATAACCTCATAGGTACACTCTGAAATAATACCAGATCTCTGGGTATCTTCTTTTTTTTTTCCTCCTTTTTTTTTTTTAAACACTTTTATTTATTTATTTGCCTTGGTGTTTGCCTGGAACTGGAACTGCAGACAGTTGTTAGCTGCCATGTGGGTGCTGGGAATTGAACCCGGGTCCTCTGGAAGAGCAGACAGTGCTCTTAACCACTGAGCCATCTCTCCAGCCCCTCTGGGTATCTTCTAACCCAGTCAAGTTGACACATAAAATTAACCATTATAAAGGTACAAATTTTAACTATATTCTGTATAAATTTAAGCTGCAGGGATAATTATGCTGCTAGAATAGTATGGAAGAATAAGGCTACCATGTTATAAAATGGAATTGGGAGAAAATTATTTATTATTATTCAAAGAAAGCTTTTGATGAACTGAGGATGTGACTGTCAGTACAGTGCTTACCACACAAACCAGGATGAATTGAGATTCCCCAGCACCAGTGTAAAAAGCCAGATATGGCAGCATGCACCTGATATCCCCACATTGCTGAGGCAGTCACAGAAGGATCCTTGGGGCTTGCTGGTCCTCTAGGCTGGCCAAATTGGTAAGCTCAGTTGGTGGCCTTCAAACACATGTGCACACCCAAAGTAATTTTTAGAGAACTTGAAATACTCAGTTGCAAGAGGGTATGATGACAGAGAGGTCAATGAATCATGAGTTTATTCAGTTAATGTGGTTCATGCATCCAAGTAAAATGTCAGGTGAGTAGCTAAATATTCAGGGGATAAGGTTAAGATAGAAATGCCAATTTGAGATTTAGTATAATATAGTTGGTTATTAAAGCTACTAGATAAGAAAATAATAATATAACTAGACAGTTCTATAATAAACTCTGAAATACCCATTCCTTGGATGACTGGTGAAGAGGCAGGGCTATTGGGTGAAGTTAGGAGGAGGAAAGACACTAGAACATGGTGTAGAAGCCAACCAAGACTTGATGTTAAAGGAGGAAGAGTGGCCAGCTTTGCCAGCTATCACTGAGATCAAGGAGGGTGTGTGTGAGAATGAGCCAGTAGAAAAGGAGAGCTTGACTATTTAGGTGAAAGGCTGAAAAGATGCAGAGTGTTATAATCTGTCACATAGGTGTTGGCTGTTGATGGGGCAAGGGAGCAGTAGAGGGAGTGAGATTAGCCCACACTCAGTGATGGAACAGAACAGATGGTTGGGCATGGTGGCTCATGCCTGGAATTACAGCACTTGATAGGCTGAGGCAGGGGGATTTCTGTGAGAAAGGATGAAGCACCAGAAGGGCAGGCTGCTGGGTCTGTGGTGATCGTAATGGAGTAGCTTGCATGAGGTCCCAGTCACCACCCAGTGTTGCCCAGCTGCACATAGTCTTGAGGTTTGCTGGAGGATGCAGGAGGTGGAAGGTTGACTTGAGGTTGTTGGCAGTAAAAGAATTCACCAAGTCAGAGCAGAGCGGGAAAGGAAGGTTCATTGAGAACTCTGCAAGGGAGGTGCTGCCGCCAAGGGAGGAGGCTGGCTGTTTATGTGCTAGTGGTCCTTTTGTTCGCTTGCTTGTTCCTGACACAATGGCTGGTCAGTGTTTGACTCTAGTCAGTGGCAGCAGCTCTGTTGGAAGGTCTTGGTATAGTTAGTTTTGATTGGTTGTGTCTGGTCACACCATTTCAGACCTAACTTGTTCCCCCACAGCTAGAACTGGGTCTCTTCAGTGGTCTAGCAGCTTGAGTTACTTGTTGCTCATTCTCCTCTAAGCAGACCAGAAAACTCGCTGGCACACCCAGCTGGGCTTGGGTGGAATCTTTTCTTTGGTCTTCTTCAGTGCCTTGGAATCTGGGTAAAACAGTAATTTATTTATGTCTCCTAAGGAAAAGACATGCTACAGATAAAATTACAAATGTATGTAATTAGTTTTTCTCCAATAGTTTTTCATTATTAAATAATTGTATTAATTCTTGAGAATTTTATACAGTATATTTAGAATGTATTTGTTCCCCTAAACCCTCCTATCCCTTCCTATACAACTTTGTTATTGCTGCTTCTTTTCTTCCTTCTCCATCAGGTTCAGCTTGTGTTGTTCAGCTAGTATTAGGGTTGGTGTCTGTTCTGGTGTGTGCTCTGCTCAGTGGGTCACATTATTAAAAAACAAACTGCCTCTCCATCTCCCAGCAACCATCAGATGTTAGTAGTGGGAGTTAGTGGTGGGATCGCACACACATATGCATAAACACACACACACACACACACACACACACACACACACACACCCTCCCCCCCCCACCTCCCTGTACCTCTGCTGGGGTGAGATCTGGCTAGAGCCTGTGCAGGTCTTGTGCCCACTGACACAGTTGTTATGTGCCTCTGCCCTGTTGTGCTGGGAAATCCAATTGCTTTTATATTCTCAGTGAAGTTGGTCTTTCACTGAGCACATCATAGGTAATAAAAATAGATTTATTACAGGTTCGAGGAGACATGAAAAGCTCAGAGTAGGGCTGCGGAGGGGCCTGGAGTGTGGCGGGACTGGGAGCGGCGGGAGCTGCGGCTGGGGGTGGCGCCAGCGTGCTAGAGGTGGCCATGGCCAAGCAGTACGACTCAGTAGAATGCCCATTTTGCGATGAGGTCACCAAGTACGAGAAACTTGCCAAGATCGGCCAAGGCACATTCAGGGAAGTGTTTAAAGCCAAGCACCGCCTGACGGGCCAGAAGGTGGCTCTGAAGAAAGTGTTGATGGAGAATGAGAAGGAGGGGTTCCCCATCACAGCCTTGCGGGAAATCAAGATTCTACAGCTCCTGAAACATGAGAATGTGGTCAATCTAATTGAGATTTGTCGAACCAAAGCTTCCCCCTATAACCGTTGCAAGGGCAGTATCTATCTGGTGTTTGACTTCTGTGAGCATGACCTTGCTGGGCTGCTGAGCAACGTCTTAGTCAAGTTCACTCTGTCTGAGATCAAGAGGGTGATGCAAATGCTGCTGAACGGCCTCTACTATATCCACAGGAACAAGATCCTGCACAGGGATATGAAGGCTGCCAACATGCTCATCACCCGGGATGGGATTCTGAAGCTGGCA
The DNA here is from genome assembly GCA_004025045.1 of Sigmodon hispidus. NCBI lineage: Eukaryota > Metazoa > Chordata > Mammalia > Rodentia > Cricetidae > Sigmodon > Sigmodon hispidus. The sequence continues at coordinate 272,654 of PVIH01000974.1, forward strand.
GATTTTGGGCTGGCCCGTGCATTCAGCCTAGCCAAAAACAGCCAGCCCAACTGCTATACCAACCGAGTGGTGACATTGTGGTACCGGCCCCCGGAGCTGTTGCTCGGAGAGCGGGACTACGGCCCGCCCATTGACCTGTGGGGTGCTGGGTGCATCATGGCAGAGATGTGGACTAGAAGCCCTGTCATGCAGGGCAACACGGAGCAGCACCGGCTTGCCCTCATCAGCCAGCTCTGTGGCTCCATCACCCCTGAGGTATGGCCAAACGTGGACAAGTATGAGCTCTTTGAAAAGCTGGAACTGGTCAAGGGCCAGAAGCGGAAGGTGAAAGACCGACTGAAGGCCTATGAACGTGACCCCTATGCTCTGGACCTCAGTGAAAAGCTACTAGTGCTGGACCCTGCGCAGCGAATCGACAGTGATGATGCCCTCAACCATGACTTCTTCTGGTCAGACCCCATGCCCTCAGATCTAAAGGGCATGCTGTCTACCCACTTAACGTCTATGTTTGAGCACTTGGCACCACCACGACGGAAGGGCAGCCAGATCACCCAGCATTCAACCAACCAGAGCCGTAATCCAGCCACTACCAACCAGACAGAATTTGAGCGTGTCTTCTGAGGCAGGCTCTAGGATCTTTTTAGGTAGTGGTGGATTGCTCCCTCTGCTATGGGACTTGCATGGGACATGTGACTTGATGGGACGTTTGAGATTTTTCTCTTCCAGTACATTTTTACTCCCAGCTCTGGGCACTAGGAACAGCTACCTGAGTAGACTGTAGTGGAGCATTGACTGTGAGACCTGGAGGGTGCCAGGGCCAGCCTGCCTGCCCCTCTCTGGAGGGTCTCAGTTTGCACAGGAAGTGAGGTGGGAGAGGCTCACCCACTGTGACTTTCTAAGAACTCATTGCATGATGGGAGGAGGGCACAGGCCCCTCACCATTCCCAGCACTGACTGCCTGAGGATGAGAAATTTGAGGGGCAGAGGCGCCTCAGAAATGGGCTGCTGTGGGTATAGACCTCACGAGCATCAAGCTGGTGAGAACTCTTGGTTTCTTCAAAAGGAGAATTTTATTGTGTTTGTTCAGTTCAGAGACATTCCTGGATGCAGTCTTATTGGTTAAAATTAAAAGGTGGTATTTTTTCCCAGTTAAAAAAAAAAAAAAGAAAAGAAAAGCTCAGAGTAGGAAATAGAGTAGAAAATGATGTAAAGTGAAATACCTGTCTCTGTTCTGAACAGTAAGAGTGCTGTTTAGTTGCTGCTTAGTTCTCTTTCCCAGTGCTAAAGAACTGCTACGTCCTGTGTGCTTTCACATTTTATAAGCAACATACTGTTCTTAGGCCACAATAGAGTTGTTGGTTGGTTGGTTGGTTGGTTTGGTTTGTTGGTTAGTTGGTTGGTTGGTTTCCCCTGTTTTAGAAGGTAGAGGGGGAAATGCCAAGCCTCCTATTTGTAGGCAGATGAGATTTTTATATGGACTGTTGCTCAGACAGTTACCAAATTCAGCCAGGTTGCTTAGCACTCCAGTGGATCTTTCTCTCTCTCTCTCCTCTTTGTAAAAAGAACTTTTCATGGAAGAACACTTGGGAAGGTGCCCCTTTTGTGCCCCACTTGTTTTATTGAACAAGTCTGTTTTTTTAATTAAATAACAGGATTTGGGGGAAATATTAAGAAAAGGCTCTTTTCATATTTCATGTGGTATAAGGATTTTAGGCCTGAACTCAGCTCTTCAGTGTGGGTGTTGGCTATCCAAACACAAGCCCTGGTACCCTGCTTGTGGGGCCATCTCCCCAGCTCTACGTGGAGTTTTTATTTGCCTTTTCCAAGTGACTAAGGGTACTGATTTGTAATGTATTTGGGGGTTATTTTTCCTTCCTTCTTTCTTTGAGGGTATTTTTGTTTGATTTTTAGAGTTTTTGTTGTTGTTTTAAATATGTGTATTCAGTCCCTATACTGGTACATATGAGGCAAATACTTTTTCCTCTTCTGTGAGATATGTGTGTGTGTGAAAGCTTTTTAATTTCATGAAATCCATTTAGTCAGTTCTTGCTATTTTCTGAATGTTATTATCTTTTTCAAAAAAGTCCTTGCTTCTGCTTCTATCTTCAAGTATTTTTTTCCTCCTCTTGCTGTTTTAAAGTTTAAAATCTTCCTTTAAAGTCTTTGATCCATTGTGACCTTATGGTCTGTGCAGGGTGAGAGATAGGGATTTAGTTTCACAGTTTTCCCAGAACCATTTGAGAATGTCTTTTTACCAAGGCACTTTTTTTTTTTTTTTTTTTTTTTTTTTTTTTTTTTTTTTTTTTTTTTTTTTTTTTTTTTTTTTTTTTTTTTTTTTTTTTTTTTTTTTTTTTTTTTTTTTTTTTTTTTTTTTTTTTTTTTTTTTTTTTTTTTTTTTTTTTTTTTTTTTTTTTTTTTTTTTTTTTTTTTTTTTTTTTTTTTTTTTTTTTTTTTTTTTT
>PVIH01000975.1:0-62684 GCA_004025045.1 Sigmodon hispidus
ATTAATCACTTATACCCATTTCTGCCCTCAACCTCCTGATATAAGAAACTATTGATGAGTGTGTATGAACCCTAAAGATTTAAAATAGAGCTTACTGATTCTTTTTCACATATAAATATTTAGATTTGTGATTCCTTGAAGGTTCCTTATAAGATACCTTTCAAGATAAGTAATAAAGTGATTGGTCCTTTCTTTGTAACAGCAAAATGCAGCTTGCTTATACTCTGTTAATCTATATAACAAGTTGGCTGGGCATGAATGTATGTGGGTTCTTGGAATAATTTGGCTTTTACCTGTAATACGTAAAAATGTTTAATCATGCAAGAGATGACTATATTATATTCATTCATATATATATGAATATATACTTATATTCATTCTAATCATTTACTTAAAAAACAGAATGTAACCACATTGTAATTTTTTATATCGCCTGAGAGATTTTGCTGGGGATATACAAGCTTTAAGAGAAAAATAGAGTTAAAGTGAATTAGAAGAAAAACATCAGAAATCAGAGAATAAGAAAGAATAAAAATAGAATTAGAAAAAAATCAAGAATAAAGATAAAGTTAAAAGGAAAACATCAAGAATGAGAGAAGGAAATCACCAGAAAAAACAGAATTCAAAAGAAGAATAAAGAAAATGTCTGAAGGAAACTATCAAAAGAGTGTGAGTGTCTTTCCCTTCCCTCTTTAGATTAAAAAAGTCATAGTGCACAGCAGCTCTGAAGAGTTTCTTTGAGCCCTGTACAGTATTATGATTGAGACTCAGAGCCAAATATCAGGAGGAAAGGCTGAAATATCAGAGAGAGGGAATACCACAGTCAATTCTCACGTAGCTGTCTTGCAACTCAGCCTTGCTCCTGGTTGCTTCTGCCAGTCGGTTTTGTTCTCTCTGGGTTTCTACAAGCCTTTATATACCCTATCCCATCCAGGTTAGTATTAAAGGTGTGTAGCCTTAAACTCACAGAAGCAGAAGAAGTTCTGTCTCTGGAGTTGTGGGATCAAGGCTGGAGGTCACCACTCCCGGCTTTCCCTGTGCTGGGATTAAGGTGTGTGTGATTGACTCAGCTGTTTATCTTTGTATTCAAGGTTTAAGAATTTCCTGAGCTGACTACCTAGAATTTGACTGGGTGCTCTCTTCCCAGTATTCATGTTTTATTAAATATGTAATATATATCCACAGCCCTGTACTGCTGGAAGCTGGTCCCCAGGCAATGACAATGAATTATTAGTCTGCTTTTTTCTGTTTTCTTTTTATTCATTGTAATTGTAGGAATATATGTATATGCATTTATATTTCTAAAGATAACCCACTCAGTCCATATAACATTACTTTATGTATGTTTCAGGGCTGAACATTTGCCATTGGACAACCAATTGCTTTGCTCTTCCCTGGGAAAGAGCACCTCTTCTCCAAGGTTTCCTAGCTGCCTGTAGTTCTTCATGTAGGGCTGAGGTCTAGTGCACATTTCCCCAGCCACCTTGACATGTTCATTGTTGGCACTCTTGTTCATATCACATGTAGTCAGTCATGCTGTTGAGACTTTATGGGTGCAGTTTCTGACATTACCAGTAGACACAGTCTCACAGCAAACACCTTGGTCCTCTGACTCGCAATTCACCTTCTTAGATATTCATTGTCCATTTAAAATTCTTTTTAGGAAAAGGTCAGCTCAGATTATTTGGCCAATACTGATTGGCAGCTTTGTTTCTTTGAAGTTTTATTTTTGCAGTCCATTATATATTCTAGATATTGGCCTCTGTCTGAGATATGACCGGCAAAGATTTTCTCCTATTCTATAGACAGTCTGTTAATTCTTTTGACAGTTTCATTGGTTATAGAGAAGCACTTTAATTTCATGTAACCCCAACTGTCAGTTCTTAGAGCTGTTTCCTATGCTGTCGAGGTTTATCTAGGATTTTGGTGCCTATACTTCATCCTTAGTGTTTCTTTCTTTAGCAGCTTCAGTGTTTCTGGTTCTAAATTAAATTATTCTGATTTTACTTGATTTTTGTGAGATGTGAGAGATATGGGTCTAATTTTATCTTCTGCAGGTAGATATGCAATTTTGACAGCATCATTTGTTGCATAAACTATCTGTTGTCCGGTAAATATTTTTGACAGCTTTGTCAAAAAAGTGTTTATATCTGTGTGCCTTTATCTCTGAGTTTTCTCCTATGTTCTTGAAAGACAAAGAGGTAAAGTGGACATGAGGGGAATGGGATGACCAAGTAAAGAAGGGAGTGGAACAGAGAGATGCTGGGAAGAAAGGAGAGGAGAATCAACCAAAATGAAATATTAGGTAAACCTCATATGGAAAACTATTGTTTTATAAGATAATTTTAATGATCAAAATAAATACAAAATTTTAAATGTATATTAAAAGCAAAAAGACATTGATATGTTGATTGTATCATCTTCACAAGGCCTTGTCATACTATCATGAAATCTTTAAAGAGTCATCAATTTATTGATTGGACAAAATACTGAGTATACACTTAACTGGAATCTGACAGAAAACACATGCATCAATAAATGTTATCAATTGCATGAGTTTTTGAATTTGCAGAAAAAGCTCAAAATAAATATAACTGTACTCATAGATACGAACCAAACTGAGATATAAGTGAGATCATACAATTTAATGCAGTACAAACCAGCAACCCAGAATGTGAGCATTCAGTTACAGATACAGAGTAGTATCAGTAAAGATGCCTGCCACATTCTCTAAAAGCTGTTATTACAGTATTTATACCTTCCTAAATTATAATTAATACTTTTATGACTTTTAAAGAACATAATTTTGATGTTATCATTTTCTCCAATAACTTTACAAGTGTCTTTTATCTCCTAAAATTTCCATTTAGTCAGAAACAGTTTTGCTTTGTTCCTGAAAGATGCCATTATACACAAATAAACAAATATAAAACAGTATCCTTAATATTGATCAAGTCTTTGTATTCTTTTCATTATAATCTGTGATAAAAAAATGTACTCCTGTAAAAGTCATTCTGAGAGACATAACCCAGACCGAAAAAGACACAGTATGCACTCACTCATAAATAGATAGTAAGCATATAGCAAAGAATGAATAGTCTAGATTTCACAATCCCAGAGAAGACAGATAGAGAGAACCCTAAGGGGGATCCACATGGATTGCCCCAGGAAGGAGAAATGGTTAGGATCTACTGGGTAAACTGGGAAGCAGTGTAGAGGAGAGGGGCTGGAAAATGAGAATTTGAGAAGACACAATTGGGGGAGAGACTGAGAAGTGTGCAATGATGGAGATATCCTGACAGAGTGAGCCATCAAGGGCTTAAGAAGAAACTGATTCTAAGAAAGTCCACAGGAATGCACAAGGACATCCCAGCTAAGTATCCTAGCAGTGCTGGAGAGGATGCCGGAACTATCTTTCCCTTGCAGTCAGTGTGGTGCCTAACCCTAATTGTCATTCTAGAACCTACATCCAATGACTATGGAAGCAGATGCAGATACTCACAGCCCAGCACTTGACCAAACGCCTGAAGTTCAGGTGAAGAGAGGAAGGAAAAATTAGAGAAGAAAGGAAAGGGTCAAGAGCACAATGGAGAAAACCACAGTGACAGATGACCATAGCTAAAGGAAGCTCACTGACTCTGGACTGACAGCTGGAGAGCCTGCATGGGTCCAAACTAGGTCCTCTGAACGAGAATTAATCTCTAATCAAGCTATTGATTGGCCTCCTGGCTATAAGACCAGGAAATATCCTGGTGACATCAACTGGCTATTTGGAGCCCACTCCCTATGGTAAGATGCTTGGCTCATCCTTGATACAAAAAGGAGAAGGGTATAGGTCCTGCCTCAGCTTGATATGTTAGTCTGTGTTGACTGCTCAAGGCAAGCCTTCCACCTATGAAGAGTGAATGGAGAGGAGGTGGGAGGAGGTGGGGAAGGTAGGGGGAGCAGGTGAATGTGTGTGTGTGTGTGTGAGTGTGTGTGTGTGTTTGAGTATGTGTGTGTATGAGTGTGTGTGTGTGTGTGTGTGTGTGTGTGTGTGTGTGTGTGTGTGTATGAATGTGTGAATGTGTATGCCATGTGGGTGCTCACAGAGGCCAGAAGAGGCTGCCAGAATCTCAAGAGCTGGGGTTATAGGTGGCGAGGAGCTGTGCTTCAGGTCCTCTAGAAAGGCAGCAAGCACTTTTAACTGCAGAGCCATCTCTCCAGCCTCTTGGGTTTCGTTTTGTTTTGTTTTTAAGATTAACCTCCCTTGCCTCAGCTTCCTCTTCTCTTCAGTGAGCTCTAAGTAACTAATAGTGAGCTAGTGCAGAGTTAAGAATTCATAACCAAAATAAATTAATACCACTCCCTCGATTATAAAGCAGTTCCTTTCGTCATAACAATTAACAACCATACACAAATTATTTTCATAAGAACATCTCACTTTTTTTCTGATGACGTTTTGCAATTTATTTACACACTAAGCAACATGATTTCATATTCACAGATGAGAAAGACAAAAATTTTAAAAAATTCTAGCTTGTCCAATTTCACATACTAGTAAGTAATGCATACAGTCATGACCCAAATCTAACAGTTCTGAGCATAAAATCTATATATTTGATACTCAATTGCCTTTCTAAATAAGAGAACCTTGACATTTTTCCAAAACTCAAGAAATCATGGTCACACCAGAGTGAAAACTCAAAAACATGAACAATTGCCTTGTTATCTCCTCATCTGCTTCTGGCTGATGGCTATATGATCTCAAAACAGTAGTCCACATTCTAAGCATATCGCTTACATTCGAAACCAAGAACAAGGGGACAATGATACCAGCTGTTCTGTGTGTACGTGGTGTATGTTTATATGCACATGTGTGTACAGGTGTACATGAAGACCATAGGTCAACACCAAGTATGTTCATCTATTCCTCACCTTATACATCTAAACTTTTTACATTTATTTATGTGATGTGTATGTGACAGGGCACATATGCGACCACATGTATGAAAAGGTCAGCAGATAGCTTAGAGAAACGAGTTCTCTCCTTCTATCCTGTGGGTCCTGGCAATCAAACTCAGGTGATCAGGCTTGGTGGCAAATGCCTTTACCTCCTGAGCCAACCTGCCAGCCAGCTTTCAACTTGTTTTTTGTTTGTTTGTTTGTTTTTGATGCAGCATCTCTCATTCTATGTGAAGATTTACCTGAGATGGCTGGGCAGCAAGCCCCAGTTTCTCCTGAATCTGCCTCCCAGCCATGGAATTATAGGTCCATGCTACCACACCTGGCTCTTTAAATGGGAGCAGGTCTCCCGGCATGCAGAGCAGTCACTCCATGCACTGAACCATTTCTACAGCTCTCCGTCTGTACTAAGGGTGGAACAAAATGTGTTTTCATAGCTCCCATCAGAATGAGATCCCACAGCTAGTTGGACTAAGCTTTAAAATAACCCTTAATGAGGCCTTACCACCCCCTTGAGGAGTGGATGGGGGGTAGTGGGAGAAAGGAAGGGAGAGGGAACAGTGGATGTTATGTAAAAGGGAAAAAAATCTTAAATTTAAAAAAAGGAAAAAGAGAGAAGAAAACCGGACAGTGACGCATCATTTAGTGCTCCAATGTGAGGTTGTCAAAGCTGTGACAAGTCAAAGAAAAGACTTGAATCCACACTAAGAAACGAAAAAACGCTCAGAAAAAAAAAAAAAAAGGCTATTTTCTGAATTGTACCTACTTCGTGACATTCTGGAAAATGTGGAAACACAGAAAGAGATCATTGATTTCCATAGGTTAGTGGGAGAGCTGAACAAGCCGCACATGGGGTTTTTAGGGCAGTGTTACCGTAGTGAATAACACGATGGTGGTGATCATACCAAGACCTGGGATTGCAATGATGTTCCTGTACAATAATACAGGGTCACATACCCCTTTGCTTGAGGCAGCAAATAGGGAGGGACATCTAAGTGCATGGGAAGTAGAAGCTACAAAGAAGATCTCTGTCCCTTCATTTCAGCTATATTGCTAACCTAACACTGCTCTACAATATATAATCTATTTTACAAAAACAATAGAAAACAACACCTGAGAAGTTAGGATATAAGTTTTTTTTTTAATTACAGAACTGAGTTGTAGAAATTAAGCATAGGACACATACAAATCAAAACTGTGCTTATATTGAAAAAAATGAGGCAAAATTCATCCTGTGCCTTCATGAAAACGCATCACAATATCAGCACTAGGGTTCAAACCTAGGTGTCATGCATGAGAGACATGCTTCTTATCACCAGACAAGAGCCTCAGCTTTGGAGTCGAAGTATCATTCTGGCCTTCAAGCGTTTAACAGTCTAGAAATATGGATCAAACCATCACACTAGATATATTGCAGGAACATTTAAACTCTCCATTTCATAATTAAATGGAATCTTCCTGAAAAATTAATGTTTTTCCACATCACATATGATTCTGTTAAGAAAGATGATGATATTTTGGTAACTCACTTTTTACAGTATTCGTAATTGTTTCTGGAAATTACACACCAAATATTTTTTATCAATTGATTTTATCTCTTCTTGGAATCAAATAGATTCTTCCTTTACTTGATGGTGTAAAAGTGAAATATCTGATTGTATTTTCTTTCCATAGTAGACTGCACAGATGAATACAGTTCTTCATATGAGTCTCAAAAATTGAATGAGTTGTGCTGTTGTGAATATAGTTTAAAAAGAACAAGACAGAGGCTGGAGAGATGGTGAGGTGGTTAAGAGTATATTTTGCTCTTGCAGAGGACCTGAGCTTGGTCCATAGCATCCATGTTGGGCTGTTCACAAATGCTGTGACCCTAGTTCTAGGGTCTGACATTGTCTCCAGCCTTCCTTGACACTTGCATACAGGTGCACATGTCCCCACACAAGCACACTCAGTTTAAAATAAAAATCTTGTTTAAAAGTATAAGATAAAAGATTTCATTTATTTGGTTCATTTTCCAGTTACAATTGCAAGCACATAAACATTAGATATTAAGTAAACATCTTCAATGTGAAAACACTTTTGAATAATGGGTTAATATTTTGATAATATTTACAGCCTATACATATTCCCCTATTATGACTCATGAATACATATCACCTTTAATGTTGTTTAATTATTGGGGGTTTCTACTGCTTTTTTTTTCTTTTCCTCCAGTTGCACTAGAACAACCTTGGTTGATAATTAACTTCATCACAATGCTACCATCAAAAAACAAAAAGGGAATAACTCTTAGTCTAATGATGAGGTCAATGGAATGGGGGACCCAGGAACTTACAGGGCTCAGCACATGGACCGGGCAAACAAAGAGAGGACCCCATGCTTAGAAGCAAGGGAGAGGATATTAGAAAAGCAGTTAACTGTGCCAGCCAAAAATATAAAGAAATTATGTTGCAAAGACAGGAAGCTGTAAAATCAAATAACAGCTAATAGAAACTAAGGTGTTAATCCCCCACCAGCTAGTAAAGAGGGAAAGTGAAGCTTAATGAAATCAGAGTGTAAAAAAACAAAATATGAGGTCAGTTGTGAGAACCCTGTTTCCATTCTCTAGACATCAAACAAGAGGAACTTAAGACTGGAGAGAAGTAGTCACCTTTCCCTGCTGGTACTGGATCACTCGGTAACATGGCCACAGAAGGATGCTTCACTTCATTTGTATGAACTATATGAACACTTTGTTTTGCTTCATCTCAAGTGTGTGGGACAGTCTGCCAGCTATGTTAGTCCCCTCTCCAAGTTGCTCACTTCAAAGCAGTAGCTTCTTAGTAGTGGCCGTCTGGCAAGAGAACTCAGAGAAGAAGCTAATATTTTGGAATTGTCAGGCCTTCTGGCAGTGCCCTGCAGGGGTTTGATTGTACACTGAGACTAAGAGAATGGAACATCATCTACAAATGTGATGTTTGGGTTGGATACCCAATTCTCCCTTTGGACTTTCTGGTAAACATCCTGAAACATGTGTAGTGAAGGTTCAGAGTCAAACCTTTGCACCTGGTTTGGTCTTGCCCTTCCGAACATGGAGGTAATGTGTTATGAGAGGCCCCTCATGTTAGTACACTAATATCTTAGTAGAAGGCTCAGAAATTGACTGGTTTCTTAGTGAAGTCTCCCCAGAAACCTCCCTGTATCCCCATTTCATTCACTACCATCTGTCCCTGCACTTGATTGTAAGTCTCCTGGTGGTGGAGATGATGTTCTATTTGGTCCTACATTTTCCTGGATTATTGAGGTCTTTTGGGAAGCCTTTTGTTATGCGATATTCTGTTTGTACTCTGACCAATAAAGCTTGCCTGGAGATCAGAGGGTGGAACTAGCCACTAGCTAGTCATGGAGGCCTGGGGATAGTGGATCACATCTTTAATTCCAGCACCTGGGAGGTGGAGACAGGAAGTGATAAAGTGAGGCAGAGACAAGATCTCGGCCCTTTCGGTTGGAGGATTTGGAGAGGTCAGAGGTCACTAGTGGCTACTCCTCCAATTCTCTGATCTTTCAGGTCATGTGAAACATTCAAATCCAAAGCCTCTGTAAAATTCTAAATCTCTTTAAAAGTTCAAAATCTCTTAACTGTGGGTTCCTGTAAAATCAAACACAAATTAAAGATTTTCTTATTTAAAGACGGTAGAATCAGGGCACAGTCACAATCTAAGCAAAACTGAACTCCAACAGTATAAACAATTCATTGTCCATCTTCTGGGCGTCTCCTGGTTTTGTTTTTGGTTTGCCTTTGTTTTGTTTTGTTTGGTTGGTTTTTGTTAAAAATAATTACGTTCATACTTCAGTATGTCTGCATGGTCAGTACTCAGATGCTGTGCTCCAGAGGCAACCAAAATTGTACCTTTCCCTGGCTGCTGAGCATGGTCATGTGTAAGAGTCTCTCTCAGGTAGTACTGGTTTTGAAAGCATGAAAGGGTCATAGCAGCTGAGGTTTGGCACTGAAAGAGACCAAGAGTGGTCATAAGAGAAGGTTCCCCCGATGTGGCAGTTGAATCCTCAGGTCCTTGATTAAAGGGATCATACAGAGAAGTTGAGGCACCATGAAGAATGTCCAGAAGAGGCTATTGGGGAAAGTACAGCCTAGCTGACCCCAGTGTTTTGGGAATGGCAATACCATGGGATGACCACCCACCAAGAACAGCAGCTGTGGAGTGAAACCAGCTAGAGCCAGAAGATAAACTGTACCTGCTGTAGAGAGCAGAGCTGGAGAAGTGACTCAGGCCCTCTGGAGGAGCCCAGAAGATGGTGAGTGGATCCCAGACATTGGGCAACGAATTCCTTATACTGCTGGAGTTTGGTTTTGCTTTGCCTAGATTGTGACTGTGCCCTGACTCTACCCTCTTTAAATAATAAAATCTTTAATTTGTGTTTGATTTTACAGGAACCCACAGTTAAGAGATTTTGAACTTTTAAAGAGATTTAGAATTTTACAGAGGCTTTGGATTTTAAAGGAGATTGAATATTTTAAAGAGAGTGAGGTTTTTTTTTTTTTAACTGTTCAAATTTTTAAAGACTGTATGGCTTTTAAACTTTAGAATTTTTCCATTGTAATGTTGATATTAATGTGTGATCTTGGCATTGAACAAGAAAGAAAAGGTTGTGGCTTAACATTCTAACAGTGGTGTGTGTGTGTGTGTGTGTGTGTGTGTGTGTGTGTGTGTGTATGTGTGAAGTGGACAATGGCTCAATTGTCCTGGTTGGTTTTATTTCAACTTGACACAAATTAGTGGTGTTTGAAAGGAGGGAACTTCAATTAAGAAACTACACCCTACCAGGCAGTGATGACACAGCACTCAGGAGCAGAGTTAAGCAGATGTCTGTGAGTTCAAGGCCAGCCTACTTCCACACAGCAGTTCCAGGACAGCCAAGACTCCAGAGAAACCTGTCTTGAAAAAAAGAAAGAAAGAAAGAAAGAAAGAAAGAAAGAAAGAAAGAAAGAAAGAAAGAAAGGAAGGAAGGAAGGAAGGAAGGAAGGAAGAGAAAAAGAAAGAAACAATATCCTTAAGAAGATCTGGCTATACAGCATCTTCAAATTAATATTTGATGGTAGACGACCCAGTCTATGGTAGGTGGTGCCATTCCTTTGGCTGGTGGTCCTGAGTTCTGTAAGAAAGCAGGCAGAACAAGCCATGATTAGCAAGCCAGTAAACTGCACTCTTCCTTGGCCTCTGTATCAGCTCCTGTCTCCAGGTTTCTGCCCTGTTTGCATTCCCTGAACAGTAATATGGAAGTGTAAGCCAAACAAATCCTTATTTAGCCAAATAAGCAAGTTTCCCCAAGTTGCTTTTGGACATGGTGTTTCATCACAGTAATATTATCCCTAACAAAAGTGGCTGGACTTCCATGCTTTAAAAGTGATGAGGGGGGCTGGAGAGATGGCTCAGCGGTTAAGAGCACCGTCTGCTCTTCCAGAGGACCCAGGTTCGATTCCCAGCACCCACATGGCAGCTAACAACTGTCTGTAGTTCCAGTTCCAGGCAAACACCAAGGCAAATAAATAAATAATAAATAAATAAAGTTTAAAAGTGATGAGGGTAACTAGAAGGATGGCCAATAGGTAAAGTGCTCACTAGATGAGCATGAGGATCTGAGTTCAAATCCCCAGGATTCACATAAAAAGCAAAGAACTGTGGCATACAACTTTAATCCTAGCACTGGGATGGGGGACACAGAAAGGATTTGGGGGACTTGCTAGTCAGCTAGGCTACCCAATTAGTGAGCTCCAAATTCAGTTTGAGAAACTTTCTCAAAAGACATAAGGTGGAGGGAATTGAGAAAGACATTTGACATTAAACTCTGGCCTCCACATGTAGGAGTGTACACAGGGAGATGGAGACAGAGAGAGAGAGAGAGAGAGAGAGAGAGAGAGAGAGAGAGAGAGAGAGGATAAAAGCATTTATCCATTGAATATCAGTTACAAAAAGTCAAAGTGTAAACTCCCCGGTGCCAAATATCAAAGGAAATATTTCAGCATCCCTCTGATACATGACCAAAAATTCCATCCAGAAGAATGTTTTGATTGTTTGAACAACAGCTCATTAGAACACATGAGCCTCTGCTGTGTGTGAACTCAGAAAACAGACAGATGAACAAATGTCAGGCAATCTCACAAGGATGAGTGAGAGGAGGATACTGTCTACACACAGCCAGTTTGACCCTACGGGGGTATGGAGAACAGTTGAGAATTGGAAAGGCAGCTTAAAGCAGAATATACAAGAAGCTGATAGAGCCTGTGTTTACAGTAAATGTCTATATCTGTAATGCAGTGGAAGAGTAAATGAGAAAAGCAGATACAGTGATTGATGGGTTTTGTCAGATTGAGTTAAATGCAAATTTCACATTGTTATGGGTTGAGCTATGATCTACAAAATGAACATGAGGAAAACCTAAGCTCCAGCCATGGTACCTGGGTGTGTCAGGATCCTTCCATCTTCAGTAGTTTCTCTCCCAAGAATCAGCTCAGCCTTCTCCGTGGGACACTTCCTTCCATTAAATCATCTGATTTGTTCTCCACAAATGTCCATGTCTATGTGATTGACATAATATACACAAGTGAACCTCAAACTTTACTACAGGTTAGGGCCACCTGGGCATCTTTGAGGACTACTAGTGTCCCGGACAGACCCAGAGCAGAAGCTCTTGGGCAAGTTCTAGGAATCAGTGTGTTTAAACCATCTCTAAATGGTTACAAGTACAATCAAGTCTGGGGATCCTTAGTCTAGATGGGAAATTAAATCCCTAAAATAAATATTCCTGACATTTCAGTTTTGTCTCTGAGTTAACTTGCTCTGAGAATCTGTCCTTCTGCTTACAGTTTGTGCCTTTTGTGGTAAATTCACTTTCTAGAAACGAGGACGCTGAGAAATGTTTACTGGAAACACAACTGCACATGAAAAAGTTAAAACCGGAGACCATAAAAAGCGTGAATACAATCAGAAAACAAATTTTATGCTCAAGTCAAACACATGCTGGGAATCACCTCCTCCCGCCTCAGCATCTGCTCTTGTTTGTCAGAGCTGAATGATCAGTTTTGTAAAGACTTTGTATTTCAGACTCAGTCTTCACAGGATGCCGTCCACATTTCCTGTTTAAATGACATCCCTTATGATGTATGAATTTCAAAGAAGCGACATCCAAACTCATCTCAGGTTTTCTTAGACATTATTATTCATAAAACCTTATTTGAGGGTATCTGCCAACTTCTTTCCCAAAGACTAGGGACCCCTAGTGTAATAAACAAGTCATTTACATGATGGAAATGAAAAACCTGCCACAGCTGCCAAATGAAGGCACACATGCCTGGGCATAGAGGGATTGATGAAGTGAGATTAGGGAAAGCTAAAGGCTGGGTTAAAATATATCAAACCTGCCGAGCAGCGGGGATTCTACCAACAACTAATGGGAATAGATATTAGTACCTAGATCATGAGACTCTTTTTTTTTTTTAAGAAAGAAAAATGTATGAAGGCTCTAAATTCTAAGCTTTAGCCAAATCATAGGCTGCCTGCCACATGCTGGCTAGCATAACATAACAATTTTTCTTCCCCCATGGGCATCATCTGTGTATGTAAATACAGATCATTTGTCCTCTACATCTCATTCCTTAGCATCTGAACAGCTCCGACCTAAGACACTGGTCACCAGTGGGTTGTAGCAGAGACAACTCAGTAATCTATGCAACTTGCTCTACCCACCCATCATCTGTTCTCTTGTGAACCTGTCCTGGGTCACATCCCTCAAAACCTTCAGCTTCTAGTTCACTTCTTTGCTTCAACCATCACTTGGGTGCTTCTTATCCCTCATCATACACTGTTCTAAACCCTGAAGGACAAAATGCATTCATCTCTTCCAGTAGTTCTCCGTCTGCAGTGGATATGTCTGAGATTACAATGTTATAGGTGAAGGAATGGTACAGAGATACTGAATACAGCATTCCAGGCTACACCATGAGTGAATGGAGGGAACCGTGTGAATACCAGCTCACTTCTGGCTTCAAAGTTCATTTTCTAATATCATTTATATATCTTTCGGGCTACCATGTAGCCAAGTTGCAATCTGCTCTAGCATTGCCCTGTAACCGTTTAAAAGCAGGTCATCCTCCAGGCTCTGCAGTTTCTGATGTTACGTATTTCAAAATAACCAAAAAAACCCACTAAATGTTTCATGATAACAGATATTCTAAATATCCCAAGTTAATCATTAGATAAAATATGTGCAAAAAGACACACCATGCAATGTTTATGACAGTTAAAGGGGCAAAAAAAGGAGCTAGGGATATAGCTTGGCTTCTAGAGTGCCTACCCAGGATGCACTAGGTCCTAGGTCCAATTCCCAGCTCAGCATAAACCATGTTTGACATAAAGGTGGCTTAGTGGGACATGCCTGCAATCCCAGCCCTGTCCCGTGCAACCTCGTCCCGCAAGGAAGACGCAACACCAGGCTCTTCTTTCAGCAGTTTTATTCAGGAACCTTGATTAATTTTCTGACTTCTGACTTACTTACAACGGGGACTGACTGACTTGCTACATGTTCTCTCATTCTGCTCTCATTCTGACCACAGGGAAACCCGCCTGCAGCCTAAATAGCCTCTGGGCAGCCAACCCCAGTACGCCAAGTAGGCACTACCGATAGGTCCAGGTACGCGGGAAGCAAGCCACATCCTCAGCCTAGCCAATTACAGGATAGTTTGTCACTGAGAGCACTCACCATGTGGAAGGTGGAGGGTGGAAGCCAGCGCCATCTTTAATGCGTGGCTGCACACAGCTCCCCACACAGCTCTGCAAAGATAGAGGCAGAAGAAGCATGAGTTCAAAGCTGCTTTTGGCTAAATGGTGAGTAGGAGGCCATCTTGGGATACATGATACTCTGTCTGAAAAATAAAATAAGGGCTGAGGGAGATGGCTCAGGGAGTGAAAGTGTTTGCTGCACAGCGTCAGGGTCTGAGTTCAAATCCCCAGAATGGATATTCATTGGAGCCTGGTGGGTTCAGGAGTCAGGACACATGTAAAGACAGAGGTTCCCTCTTCTCTCAATGCCTACCAGTAGCGAATAGTTCAGAGGAAAACGGTGGAGCTCCATAATCTCTCCCCGATTCCGTGACTGATTAGTGACATGACCAGTCTTGTGAGCCCAGTGCCAGTAATTACAGTTGCCTTGAGTTCACAGTTGTGACAGCATTCTGCAGATCATTACCTATCTCCCACTCTACCATACTTCCCAACTCCTCTTCTGTGACCTTTCTTGTTTGGGATTATATCTAAGGATATATTTGTTTTTATTTCTGTGTATGAGATGTGTCTATGGATTTATATGTGCACATGTGTATGAGTGTCTGAACAGAGTGGTAGACTCCCCTTGTGCTAAAGTTAATGTGGATGCTGGGATCTGGACTTGGGATGCTGGGATCTGAACTTTAGTCCTCTGCAAGAGCAGCAAGGGCTCTTAGCCACTGAGCCCTCTCTCCAGCCTCATTGTGTGGGACTCTGGTTATACACTTTTCTCAGGACCAAGATAGCAATACCTCAATAGAAAAACATGGCCGCTGCCCATATAAAATTTACAATGTAGCTGGAAAGACAAGTTAACTAATTAATTTTCTCACCACCATAAAAGATTACCCCCCCCTAGAAACAATTTACAGGTATAAGACTTGATTCTAATCCACAATTTCAAGGCATGGACAGCATGGTAGCAGTCATGGCAAAGGAAGCAGCTGTGCCAGAGCATCTGTAGGTATGCTGGTTTGGATAAGAAACGTACCCACATACACTAATATATTTGAAAACTTGGCCCCAGTTAGTGATGATCTTTGGGAAGGTTATGGAATCTTTTAGAGTGCTTCTGGAGTGTGGGGCTTTGAGGGTTTTATAGCCTGACCCACTCCCCTCTCTTTCTTTGTGTGTATGAAAATGTGACTGGATAGCTGCTGTGGGATAATGCTCTTGTACACTGTAAAGATGTGTCACTCATATTGATTTAATAAAACACTGCTTGGCCAGTAGCCAGGCAGGAAGTATAAGCAGGGCTACAAGACAAGGAGAATTCTGGGAAGAGGAAAGGCAGAGACACAGTCACCAGTCAGACACAGAGGAAGCATGATGAGAATGCTGGACTGAGAAAAGGTACCAAGCCACATGGCTAAACATAAATAAAATTATGGGTTAATTTAAGTATAAGAGCTAGTCAGTAATATGTTTGAGCTACTGGCCCAGCTTTTGCTATAATATTAAGCCTCTGAGGCAATTACTTGGGAAGCAGCTTCTGGATATTTGAGAGATGTTGGCAAGACAGAAACTTCCAACTACAGACAGCTTCTGGTTGCTGCCACCATGCTCACCCTGACTATCTCAGTGCTTCCCCCACCATGATGGACTCTATCTTCCTGCAATCATAAGTCAGAATAAACCCTTTCTCCTAAGTTGCTTTTAGTTATGATGTTTTATTACAGCAACAAAGAAGTAAGTATTAAGGCAAGGAAGCTGATCACATTATCTGGAATCAGCAAACAGAAAGTTTTGGATGATCTCTAGCCAATAAGGCTTATCCCATCCATCCCTATTCCTCAGGACCCATTTCCTCCAGAGTGGCGCCATCTCCTTAAGGTTCCAAGGCTTCTCAAAACAGCAATTCACATTCAAGTCATAACAGTGAGTCAAATATGAGCAATGGGAATGATGTTTATGATTTTTATAGTATGAATACTTTTATTAATTTATCCAATAAGTATGAATGGGGATAGGTACTACGTTTCAAGAACAAACTAGAGATATACTCCCTGCCTTGGAGAAGTTCATAGTTGGCCAATAGGTAAAGTGCTCACTAGATGAGCATAAGGATCTGAGTTCAAATCCCCAGGATTCACATAAAAAGCAAAGAACTATGGCACACAACTTTAATCCTAGCACTGGGATGGGGGACACAGAAAGGATTTGGGGGACTTGCTAGCCAGCTAGGATACCCAATTAGTGAGCTCCAAATTCAGTTTGAGAAACTTTCTCAAAAGATATAAGGTGGAGGGAATTGAGAAAGACACTTGACATTAAACTCTGGCCTCCACATGTAGGAATGTACACAGGGGTATAGCTGCCTCAGGATGATCACACCACTCAATCTAGCCTGATGAGAGCTATTGATGAGAACATGGCAGAACAGCCAAGAGCACTTCTCTCTCTATTCTTGTTTAGAACGACTAGGTGCCTCAGGCTCCTGCCTTGACCTTCCCATATTGATGGACTGTAACCTTGAATTGTGGTCTTCAATAAGTTCAGTCTCCTCTAAGTTGCTTTTTGTCACAGTAATGAGTTAAACTATGACAGTGTCTGAAAGTCAGGGATGCAGCTATTTCTTAGTCCCTTGACCCCATTTTAGAAACTCCACATTACTTAGAGTGTGTTCAGACCGTTGGAAATTGTGTTATGTTTAATGGAATGGTATTAGATTTTTGTAAAACAGACCCATGTAATTTTTCTTTTTTTTTTTTTTTTAAACTTTATTTATTTATTTATTTATTTGCCTTGGTGTTTGCCTGAAACTGGAACTACAGACAGTTGTTAGCTGCCATGTGGGTGCTGGGAATCGAACCCGGGTCCTCTGGAAGAGCAGACGGTGCTCTTAACCGCTGAGCCATCTCTCCAGCCCCCCGTAATTTTTCTAATATTAAAAACTATTTATCTTTTTGTCTGTACTCAATCTCTTTGCACAAAATGTCCTGGCATCTCTACCTTTTTTTTTTTTTTTTTAACCATAATTGATCCTTGGGTTCAATGAAGAGAAAAAAGAGGGAGGATTTCCCCACACACACATACACCTTCTGGTTTTCCCTCTACTACAACAAAGAGTGGTGTTAGGAAACATTTATTGAGCTAGGCAGTGTGATAAATTCTTTAAATGGATTATCTTGCTTAATCCTCTTGATAATCCTATATGAAGTGGCTACTGTGGTGATCCTTCCTTAGCTTCAGATGAAACACACAGGGGCTAAACAGGTTGCCAAGCAACAGGGACTTAGCAGGTTGCAATGCCGAAATCCAAATCCAGGCAATCTGACCCCTCTCAGCCACCATCAGTAGAAGGAAGTTTCATTAGATTCAGGGAGCAAACAAACTTCTCCTGTCTAAGAAAGCTGATTCACAAAGCCCTTCCTGGGCTATGGAAACCCTCAACTGCTGCCGCTGCCTGGGAAGGAGATTCTGAGCAGCCAAGCTCCAGGATTTCTGGTCCTGTCAAGGGGCTTGCAAGCCTGCAGAGAGCTCCAGGTCGCCACCTTGTGGTGGTGAGCTCTCTCGGCAGGGCAGCTGCTTACGTCATTTGGAGCACCTGTAACCAACCCCAAGAGAAACTCATCGGTTTCCCAAGCTGACTTCTGTACAATCATTACTGTGATCTGTCGCTAGATCCCTTCTGGGGTAAGTAGATTTGTTGCTTCTCTGCTAGTGCTGCCCCCTACAGCTTGTGCTTGTCGCCGATTCTGACTGCAGCTGTTCAAGTGGACGGATGTGATCTCAGAGCAGAAAGAGGAACCGAACCGACCACTGACAGACAAGCCACACCTCAGCAGTGAGAAGCGCCCACCTCCAGACCTACACAGCAATGCAGACAGCTTCAGCCTCGACTTTCTGTCTCCCCTCTTTGCACCTTCTCTCTTGGTACAGGAAGTTATTTCACTCCTGTACCAAACTTAGAAAGTAGAACCGGCGAGATGGCTCAGCGGTTAAGGACGCTGACTGTTCTTCCAAAGGATCTGAGTTCGACTCCTAGCATCCACAGGGCAGGTAACAACTATCTATAAATCCTTACACAGTTATAGAGAAAATAATTACTGCCATTTCCCATCTTCCCCTATATTCTTACTTTACTTTAGAAAAGATTGTGTGTGTGTGTGTGTGTGTGTGTGTGTGTGTGTGTGTGTGCACGCGCAATTCCCAGCAACCACATGGTGGCTTATAACCATCTATGATGACATCTGGTACCCTGTTGTATACTGTATGCATAATAAATAAATAAATCTTTCTAAAAAGAGAGGTAAGTTTCACTAAAATCAATCTGCAATGTAGAAAAGAAAAATATATAAAAGAAAAGCAAAATGTAAAGTTCATGTCTTCAGTCTCAAAATCTATATAGCAATAGGCAAGAGAATTTTGTTGCTTTTGAGTGTAAGATCAGACACACACACTACCAGTACCACACTAGAGTTTATTCAGGAGAGTTGCCAGGCGAGTACAGGGGCAGAGAAGCAGAAGAGAAAAAGAGACTGTCTTTCATGGGGCTGCTCCTTTTAAGAGAACGGGTGGGCACCGATTTATGTAGACACACCTAGGGGCGTGCCTTCCATATGTTGTGTGTTCTGCTGGCACCATGTTGGGTTTTCCACGTGGCATGCCAGGAATCCTTATAAATTTAAACTACTTTAAAGAATAGACTTTTGGCAGCTCTTTTAATAACACACAAACACACACACACACACACACACACACACACACAAAAAGCATCAGTATATAAAAAAACTGAAGCAATAAAATAAAAAAGCTAAGCTATGACATTAACAGAACACTGTTCTTGACAATTTTTTAAAATGTAATAGAAGCATGAACATAAAAGTGTCATACAACAAAATGTAAAGCCAAATAACTAGTAAACATTTCTAAAAATCTTCAGCTCAAATTGGAGTGGGGTGTTGTAATCTCAGCACTTGGGAGGCTGAAGCAGGAGGATTACTACATGTTCAAGGCCAGAGTAAAACCCTCCTTCAAAAAAAGAAAACATTAAAGTTGTTTCAGAGCAGAAGCTAAAATTTGCAACTATCCCTCACATAACAAGTCCACTACAAAGTGAGAATTGTGATTTACTGATAATGGCATAGCCAAACATCACCCATAGGATGGTTTAAAAACAGAAATTAATTTTCTCTCCATCTGGAAGCCAGAAGTTCAAGGCCAAGGCATCCCCAGATTTTGTTTCCTGGCACATGTCTGTCTCACAAATGGCCACCTTCTGGGTACCTGTTCACATGGTGGTCCCACTGAGTGCGACATGCATGCCAGTACTCTGTGCACTGTCATTGCCAAGGTCTCTCAGTGTGTCCTACCCTGCTCTTCTTCTAAAGACACTGGTCATCGGATAGAGACCCATCCCAAGTACACATTTTAACAATCATCTGTTTAGGAAACCTGTCTTTTCTCACATTCTGAGGTACTGAGAGTTTGTGTTTCAATGTATGGATCTTGAAAGGACCCAATTCATCCCCCAGTCAGAGTTTCCTTAGCAAAACTCACCTATGTGCTCATAAAGAGATTTGCATAGCATCTTAATTACATTTTCTGTAATAATGTATAAAAAGCCAAAAATATTAAAAATAATAAATGCCCATTATTAGGAGGATAACAATGAGTTGAAATATTTTGTAATAATGTACTTATGTTAAAATGAATTGTTTTCATTTTAGCATGAATGTAAGTCATATGTTTTTAAAATACTATTTGTTCTTTGAAATGTTCATAGATTTATATGATGGACTGTGATCATATCTATCTACCTTCCTCCAACTCCCCCAGTGCCACCCCTGTCTCCCTCGCAACTTCATATTCTCTTTTTTCATTAGTATTATTAATCCCTTGAGTCACCAATATGCATATGGGCATGGGGCAATCCACTGAAGCATGGCCAGTGTACCATGGTCATGCCCCAAAGAACAGTTACTATCCTTCCCTCAGTGGCCATCACCTGTTGACAGCTCCCCTCCTAGTGGTTGACCCTATCCATGCTGGAATTATTTCTTCCAAATATGAATTGCCCTGAAATTTTTTATTTGATTCAAATTAATGCATCTGCACAAGGAAAATGACATGTACATATATATTAACCAAATAAGAAAGTCATAGACCATCTCATACAGAGTGATAACACTCATAGGTGATTGTGAAACATGTTGAACAATATGCATTATTCAAATAAAACTGCAATTAAACCAAGAAGAGATCCAGAAGCATAGGAAACAATTCAGCAACTGGTTATGAGAGTGGGCAAATAGGGAACGTATTCAGAAAGGGTAAGCAAGGGTTATAGTCATGTTGACCCTCTATTTAAATTCTAGGTATTTGAAATATTATTATTCATATTATATAATATATGGAATTCTTATCATAATACACTACAATTAAAAGACTTAAAGAATTGTGGTTTATGTGGGGTTTTTATTTATTTCTATGAGCAGGTTTTGCCTCCATGTATGTTTATGCACCACATACTTGCAATGCCCTCAGCGGCCAGAAGAGGGCTATAGCCCCCGGTACTGAAGTTACAGATGATTATAAGCCACCATGTGAGTGCCCATGTCCTCTGAAAGAACATCAAGTGCTCTTAGCCACCAAGCCAGCTCTCCAGACCCTGTATGTTTTTGGTTTTCTTGTGCAATGTCATTTAACTCTATTTGAGTGTTTCTTTACTAAGAGAAGGGTTAAATTAAAAAAAAAAAAAAAAAAAAAAAACCATAGGGGGCTCAAGAACCAGAAGATAAAACATAGCAAAAGAGATAAAATAGAGCTGGGCAGTGGTGGACATGCCTTTAATACCAGCAAGGTGGATCTCTATGAGTTCAAAGCCAGCCGTGACTACAGAGTGAGTTCTAGGATAGCCAAGGTGGATATACAGAGAAATTCTCAAAAAAAAACAAATAATAATAATATAGAATAGAATAGGGTATAAATTTAAGCTGAAATGCTTATAGTCAGCAAGATGGTTATATGAGTAAATACGCTAGCTGCTGCTAAGCCTGACATTCTGAGTTCAATGCCCAGAACTCACATAATAGAAGAAGAAATCTACTCTTCCTCTGGGTCCTTATGCATGTTATAATACAAACAAATACAATATAAATTTTTAAATGTCACGATATAATCATGTAGAAAACATATTGAAACTGCAAAGAGTAGTTGCTATTCATAGACCAAGTTACCACCAAAGGTCATAAAGGTATCTGTGGTCTGTGCTGCTGCCTGAAACCATGTCAAAGTTGTTTGGCTACATTGCCATTGGGGAGGGGGCATACTGATGTGAGTGGCCTGTACTGCCACCAGAAGCCATGGTGATGACCATGGTCTAGAGAGCCTCTGAAGTCTTTGTCTGGGCCTGTGGTCCTACTGTAGCAAAGAAACCATGTGGAGACTCATGACATGTGCTCCTGCTGACTGTGAAGAGCAAGGAGTCTACTTTTGCTGTGATATGGATGACTGCAGATGTACAACTGAGAGAGAGACATGAAAGGCTTCTGTGACAACTCCTACTCCTACCCGCCCCAGTTTCCCTCCCCTAGACAGGAAGCCACCGAAGAGAACTCCGTAAAAGTGTGATGGAGATACTGAAGAGTCACTTCACAACTGATGGCTTCCGGTGGAGGTGTGAGAGGGAAGGACTCAGTTCTGTTTAAGGGGCAGACTACTAAGAATTTAACCATGTTCCTGTGAGGATATAGATAACACAAAGTAGGCCTGGATTTTAGTTTGTTTGTTTTTCTTTTCTTATTTTCTCTTTTTCTTTTCTTTTCTTTTTTTTAACTTATTTTTATTTTTTAGTTCTTCTAGAGAGGTCACAACTGGGGGGACAGACATAGAAGGGCCTGGAAAGGGATTATGATCAGGGTACATGATGTGAAACTCCCAGAGAATCAGTAAAAATGTTATGTGGAGGAAAAAAAGAGAATGAGAAGAGCAAAACAGATACAATAATGAATCCACAGACGTTAGCCTGCAGGAATATGAGTTAGAAAACATAACATTTAGTGTCGCAATGAATTTAGATATTGTTCTGCTTATATTTCTAAATTTACTTAAGATTTAAAAATATACCCTTCAAACTCAAGAGAAAACAAGTTCTTTTGCATTTAGCTTTCCCCATGGCCATCAACAACTTATTGGCACTGACCTTGGAGAAAAATCTACTTAATACTTTCCTAAAATTGGATTTAAGCACAGGCGCCTATGAATAGCCCTCTTAAAAGTCTGAATATTGAATTTCTTCTGGTTGAGTTCCAACACCCATTTGAAATGGAGCCAGCAAAGCTGGAGGTTCAGGCCAGGGCAAAATGACTGAGTATAAACCAGTGTGGTGAGAACAAGTGGGTCTGGGGAAAGGTCATTGACAAAGACAATCCAGATAACCTACAACCCCTTCGTGAGGGACTGTGACCTCACTGTAGACAAGTCTTAGTATTAACAAAAACAAAAAAAAACTAGTAATAAAAGGTGACCCTATATCCTGATCTCCTAGAGACACCTGGTCAAACATAACATGGAACTGAGGGCACAGTACATGGGGACAGGCGAGGGCTTCCTCTGAGCATCTGCAGTCCATGATCAATGGTAACAAACCATTTACAGATATTGGCCTCCACAGTGACATGAGTGTGAAAACTGAATGATGCTAGCAGGAGACAAGTATGATTTCCCAACATAAGTGTTGATACTAGCAGAGAATTCTGAGATCAGTTCATTGAAACTTCAACAAGACACTTTCTTTACCAAGTCACATCAGTGCTGATGCAGAAGCTCACCAACATTGATGATGATAGAGCTGGGGTTGCATAATGTTTCCACACAAGGATATAACAAGACACATGTAAAGTCCCATCATGAGGAAAACCCACTCTACTCCGACACTATCCCAAGAGCCTGGTCCTCATTCTTTGCTCCTCTCTTTATCGTTATCTTTGCTGTTCTCTTTACTCAGGGAAGCTTCTCAGTTTTGATAATTTGTGAGATATGAGGAATAGACTCAGGGAACTTGTATCTCTCAGTGAGTTGGACCTTGGCAAATGATAGGCATGCACCTTAAGTGAAAGGCAAGATAAATAAATAGTGTTATTGGCACACGCTGTAAGCCTCAACACCCTCTCTTGGTGTGGCTTCTCTCTATAGGACTCGTGCATTTCTCATTCCACCAGTAATGCCTACCTTATTTTTAAAATCATTTCATGTGTACAAGTGTTGACCTGCATGTACGTCTTTGCACCATTTTTGTGCCTAGGACCCACAAAGGCAAGAAAATGGTCCTAGATCCCCTAGAACTGCAGTTATAAATGGTTGTTTCATGTTAGTGCTCAGAACCTAACCCAGATCCCCTAAAAGAGTAGCCTCTTGACCTCTGAGCCATTTCTTCAGCTCTTACACATGCCCTATTAGTCATCCAAGTTTTCTCATACCTAGTCAACTCTAGGTAATACGTGTCCTGGTTAACTTTATCAGGTAACTTGATTCAGCCTAGAGTTATCTTGGAAGACAATTTCAGTTAAAGAATTTCCAGGGTCACGCTTGCCCATGGATATGGGTGGGTGGGTGGGGGGGTACCTTGATTGCTAGTTAATGTAGGACACAACCTACCGAAGGTGGCAACATTCCCTAAGTAGGTAATTCTGAATGATGTAAGAGAATCAACTTGGCTTAAACCTCCCTGCCAGCCCCAAACAGCATTCTCCATCGTTCCTGTTGGATTTCTTTGGCTGTGAATGAGTTCCTTGGAATTGTAAGCCACGTAAGTCCTTTGTCCTTCCTAGCTGCTTTTGGTGTTTGTCCCAGCTGTGGAAATGGGACTAGAAAAGTAGGGTTCACCATAAATTGGGCCCTCACTATCTGATAAAGAACACTAGAAAATGCAGCACAATGCCACACTCAAAATATTTGGCCCCAGAAAACAATCCATCAAAGAAAAGGATTCGATTTCTTTTCTCATAGGGAGGTCAGGTTAGATAACCTCTAAGGACATTTCTGACTTGAGAAATATTTTATTTTCCTAGTAACAGTAATCAGTGTCATTTCCTGGGGTTTCTGAGCCCCAGTTCTGCTGAGAATCAGGGCTTCTCGGCATAGCACCAGCTCCAGATACAGCTGCCATAGGAAGTCAATCACTCTGAGCACATTTTCTGATACGTATTAATATCTCTGAAATGACTATGTGTCTTACAATCAGCAGCTTGTCCATGTTTAATTTCCATCACTCTGGCACATAAATGATGTGTCTCTTGGAACTGATGAGGCTTTAGATTCACCAGAATATATTAGGTCTTTGGCTGGTTCTTTCAATGCAAATACAGTGATCTGTTCTTTTTTATCTTACGATTTCAAAGGCATATGAGCTGCCGTCTTGTTATATACCCACAGGCTTTGCATGCAAGCCTCTTTCTGTTTGCCCAGGACAAGAACTAAAATTCTGGTTAATCAGCTACCTGGATGAAAGCTAAGTAATAAGAAGTTCAGTGAAGTGTTCTTAGAGAGCTACTGGAACTTCCTGAGCAGCTGGGGCTCACTAAATGAAGGCCCTCTGAAGCCCAGCACCAGGTAGCTCCTGTGGGATCACTCACAGATAGCTTCTCAACTTAAAATCTGATTCATCTTGTTAGGAAAGTCTCTTACTCCTTAATTAGCCATTAGTCAGGGACCCACAGCCAGCCTCAATCTCTCTTGAATTTCCTCTTCACTGAAGAGAAATCGGAGTTCAGAGAGAGGTTGCGAATGGTATGGATCCTTTGCCAAGTCACAGACTCCAGACCCAAGAACTTCTGATGTGAATCCACCTGAGGTCCCTCCAAGGCTGAGTCTGTGAGCAGTCAAATATCTTGCTTGTAGAGTGGACAGTAGAGTCTATAAGAAGTAGAAAGCACCTGAAACCAAAATGTCAAATCTCTCTCTCTTTTCTCTCTCTTTCTCTTTCTCTCTCTCTCTCCAGTGACAGTTTCAATATATTCTTGGGCCCCAGTGGCAAATATACATCTGTATATAATCCTGTGCCCTCAAATACAAACCCAAGACAGGTTTCTAATCAGTATCACATTACCAGTATGGTGGGATATAGAGACTCTGGTAAGTTATATGTACAAGGCTGGAAAGAGGGTTCAGATGGTCAAGGGTTTGCCGTGTAAGCATGAAGATCTGAACTCAGATTCCCCAGCTCCCACATAAAAAGCTAGACAAACATACACACACACACACACACACACACACACACACACACACACACACACCTGTTGTGTAATATTTTAATTATATTTTGATAATAAAGTTTGTTTTGAATCAGAGGGCAGAGCTAGCCACTAGCTGACCCAAATGAACCATAGAGATTTTGGAGGAGTTAGGAAGTAGTGAGGTGGGGCTAGAGAGAATCTCGGCCTTCTTGGAGGAAGGAACAGAAGAGGCTGGAAGTTGTTAGTGGCTGCTCCCCAGCTTCTCTGATCTTTCGGGTTCTTAACCGAATATCTGACTCCTGATTTTTTACTGATAATGAAAATTATATAAACACAGCACAGACTTGTAACCCCAGCACTGAGGAGGAGACAGGAGGATCCCTAGAACTTTCTTGGCCAGGCAGTTTAGCCAAACCAGTTCAGTGACAGACCTGTATAGAATGACCTAGGAAAACCTAACATTAATCTCAGCCCTGCACACACATGCACACATACATACACATCAGGCTCTGATGTAACAGGCTAGAGAGAGAGGCTCTCTGTGCCCTGAAAAGTCAAACTGCCACATGTGAATTGCTGGTGGGAAGGACCTTGAGGTCAGGAGTGGCCTTGAGCCTCTGAAAGCTGCTTCCTGCCACTAACAGGCTAAGACATTGTACCCCTCCAGTCATATTGCAAGGAAATAAATTCTGCTGAACGCTCACACGAACTGGAATTGAATATTGACCCAGAAGAACCTCAGTATTTGACACAGTACAGACTACAAGTAGAAAGGGGTTAAAAAAAAAAAAAAAAAAAACTTGTGGATGAAAACATGATGTTTTCAGTGACTAAGGTTTCAGGTTGCAGAAAAGTAAATGAACTGTCTCCCCTCTGCTCCTTCTCCTCCTCCTGTCTGTCACCAAATCTGCAAACATCCATTCATATACATTATAAATATATGGATGGGTGGAGACAGAGATGGAAATAAGACTCTACTTTGTTTAATGCCCTGGACCAGATTTCAAAAAAACAGCAAGGAGTAAAATAAATAATGTCTTGGGGATAGAGAGATGGTTTCATGGTTAAGAGCATTAGTTACTCTTCCAGAAAATCCAGGTTAGCTTTCTAAAACCCACATGGAAGCTAACAGACATCTCAAGTTCCAGCTGATCGGGCGCCCTCTTTTGGACTGTGTGCGCACTGCATACATGTGGTACACATACACACATGTAAGCGAACATGCATAAAATACATAAAATAAAGCTTTCCAAAAAAGATAAGATCATTTCCTTCTTGGGATTTTCTTTTCAGCAGAGAAATTTGCACAATGAGACTACAAACAATTATTTTGATAATAGGTAATATGAGAGATGAAAACAGAAATGTGGTTTAACAAATATTCATGAAATAAATATTCACTAATTAAATAATTCAATAATAAATATTCAAAATAATAAAGTTCATGCTGACAAGTGCTTGACTATTCATTTTCCTAAGGATAAATGAACTAATAAATGAATGATAAATTGTTGTGCAAATAGAACATTCCAGTGGCCCAGAGAAATAAGCATATGTGAGCAGTAGAACTCTTATTCAACAGGAACATTTTTATCACATGCCTTAGTATGGTGGCATGAATGAGAAATAGACTCGCGTATTTGAGCATGTGGTCCCCAGCTGGTGATGCTGTTTGAGGGGGTTTAGGATGTGTGGTCTTGCTGGAAGAAATAGTCACTGAGGACAGGCTTTAGAGTTGAAATTCTTATACCACTTCCAATTCACTGTGTGTGCCTCATGCTTACATTTGAGGGTGTGAGCTTTGGTCTTTCTGTACCAGCCACTAGGCTGGCCTGCTGTCATGCACCCCCAAACTAAGCCCCCCCCCCATGATGTACTCTATCCCTCTGGAAACCTATGCCCAAATAAACTCTTCCTTAAGTTACCATGGTCTGGTGCTTTTTTAACTCAGATGCCATCTACAATCCTCACAAATATCAGTGTTTCCCTACACACATCTCCTTTCTCTTAGATGTACACAGTGTTAAAGAATCTGGAAAACAAGTTACAGAAGAAATGTGTTGAAGACTATCAGGTTAGAACTAATCATTAACTAAAACAATTTACTAACAGGAAACTACCAATGGACACAAATTACAAACCAATTCTAGTTGACTATGGACAAAATATCTTTACTTGGACTTTGTTCAGAATGGAATGAGTTGTCTAAGAAATCTATTCCAGGTGGAATTCAAGCAGAGCCTATCTACCTTCCTCTTTGAGTTGTTATAGTTCATTTCTACTGAGGTTATAAATGGGTTCTCAAAGGCCCTTAAATAGGAATAATAATGTGATTTTAGCTAGATCGCAAAAAGCCAATGGTGAAATAATTTATTAGTCCTCTGTCTTTAAGTTCAGTTCAAAGGACACAGCCCACTCTAGCTATTCAAGGAATCAACTTCATGACGTTAGGTGACTGACAGAGACACCAGGAGAGTGCCTTCAACTTTTCTGAAATTAACAGCAGAGTCTCTAACAGATGGAAATCAAGCTAAGGAATTCGGAAGCTGCCTGCGTATCATACCCTGCCACGGAGAATGGAGGCAGGTCTCCTATTGCCCCTTGTGCCTTACCAGTCTCACAGAATGAATGGGGGCATGGGAAATGACATGACTAATGGTAGTAAAACTATAACCCCGGGATTTGGGAAATGAAGCAGGAAGATCAGGGGTTCCAGAATGACTTTAAGGCCAACCTGGGCTGCATGCATGACCTCCAGTTTATCTAAATAATCTCACCTGTGTAGTTCCCAGCTTTGGTTTCCCCTCCAGCCTGTAAATACTTAGACCTTCACGTGTTATGAGCTCCATCTGTGTTGTGAGGACCACCCCTACTGACACATATCCAAACATGCACGCATGTGTGCACTCACACACCAAATCTGAGGCTCATTTTGATTTTATCATCTCCACAGCAACAGAGATACCAGATTATTTAAGGGCAGAAGAGACATTAATTCTCTGACTGAGCTTCAAAATGAAAAATTCAAAATCCAAGTCCTTAGTCAAGTTTTCATGTGTGTTGTAGGCAGCTAGCATGTTTCCGGGATTTTGTGTTACAATCCCATTACACTCTCTCTGCTATAGATGAGGTTCTGACAGACATGGTCCTTGAGATGACCTTGGGACTTGAGTGTCTTCTCTCTCCCCTGCCACCAGGAGCCCATCTTTTACTTACCACTAACTGCTACAACCTAACTAGTTAAGTTACCAGATCCTGAGGGCTTCAGACTCAACCATGTCAGGAAGCTGCTTGAATCCCACCCCTCAGTGACTGTCTAGTACTAGTTTCTACATTTCTCTAGGTCCAGAGCATGCCACAGAATTCACTTTAGTAACTTTTAACTTAAAATCATTTAAGACTCTTTCTCAGATGACTTTAAAGCAATGCAGTCATTGATCTGGCCTTGCAGAAATGCCTGAGAGCACAGGACGGAATTTGCAATAACCTGGGGTGGGAAAGTCAAGATCACCTTATGTTTATGGTCTTTGCCAGCAAATTATACAGCTTTGTTTCTCAGAACCTGCCAGCTAGAGCTGGACAGGATGGCGTCTGCGACAGATGCTGGAGGTGGTGGCATCTCTACAATGACTTCCACTCTACTCTACGGTGCTAGGGTCATCCTCCACCTAACACTGTGTGGATGGGGTATGAGGAAGCTGGATCATCTACCAACCAAAACACAGGGGAGTCTAGGAATTGCTTATAACATCTAGAAAGACAGGATGCCTGTGACATTCTCAAGGAGGTTGAAGTCTATACAATGGAAATTGTTATGGTATAGGTATTTATGTAATCTCAAAATTTTGTGTTAAAAACAAATCCCAGGGCTGGCATCATGCTCAAGAGTTAGGAGCACATACTTCTCTTCAAAGAACCTGTGTTCCTTTCCCAGCATCCAGGTCCTTGGGCAGCTCATGACTGCCTGTAGCTCTGGATCCAGGATATTTGATGCCCTCTGGCTTACACCAGCACCTACACTTATGTGCACATATCCACACACAAACACAATATTTGAAAAAGTAAATCTTTAATGAAAACAAGTGTTATCCTCAATGCAACAGTATAAAGAAGTGAGTGAAGGCTTTATGTCTATGTTTCTCAACCTGGGGGAGTGACCCCTTTAGGGTGGTCAAACGACCCTTTTTCAGGGGTCAAATATCAGATATCCAGTGTATCAGATATTTACATTATAATTCATAGCATAGAAAAATTACACTTATGAAGTAGCAACAAAAATAATCTTATACTTGGGAATCACCAGAACATGAGGAACTGAATTAAAAGTCATAGCATTAAGGAGATTAGAACTACTGTCTTAGGTGATCATACCATGAGAGCTCTACTCACATGAATGGGATCAGTGAAAAAAGAAAAAAATAAAAGAATGAGACAGCTCTGGGCCCCTCCAGAGGAAGAATATCCCCAGTACCATCTGAAAGTAGAGATTGGGCCTCAACTAATCACTAAACCATTCAGAGTCTTGATGAACTTCCCAGCTTCTTTAACTATGAGCAATGGATATGTGCTGCTTGTAAATTCCTCAGTCTACTGTGTTTTGTTCTAGAAGCAGTGGGGACCATGGCAGGAGGCAGGCAGGCATGGCTGTGGAGCAGTAGCTGAGTGCTTCCATCCAGAGCTGCAAGTTAGATGCAGAGAGAGAGAGAGAGAGAGAGAGAGAGAGAGAGAGAGAGAGAGAGAGAGAGAGAGAGGTTGAGTCTGCCATAGATCTTTGAAATCTCAATGTTTACACCCAGTGATATGCCTTTTCCAACAAGGCCACATCTTCTAATCAGTTCCGAACAGTTCCACCAACAGGACCAAGTATTCAAACATATGAGCCTATCAAGACCATCCCCATTCAAACCACCATTCCAGGTAATTAATGTATGAACTCCTACCTTCTCCCAAAGGCTTGCAGATCATTACAGGCAAGAGAAGGAGAAGGCAAGAGGAGCCAAAGGCAGTGATTGTCTACAACAAAATAATGTTTTCTAAAACACAACAGGGCTGTTGCTTGTGTGAACATACAGCAATTGCAGTAGTGTTCAGAAGACCTTTACCAGCTCAAGTCAAACATAATCCCAGAACAAAGTCCCAACCACAACTAAGGAGCTTTGCCAAATGGCTGCTGGGAGAGAAAGACTCTTTTTCTTTAATGATGTGATCCCTGGTAAGTCAATTGTGCTCTGGGGGAAGCCCTAGGCCCAGAAGGGATTGGGCAACACAAACTGTATCTGGTGGGTTTAAAAATAAAAGAGGACATAAAGTTGAGTGTGTAGGAAAGGGGATGGATCTAGGAAGAATAGAAGGAGGGAAATATGATCATCGTATGAAAATCTTTAAAAATTAACCAGCTGGAGAGACTGCTCAGTGGTTAAGAGCACTGATTGTTCTTCCAGAGGACCTGATTTTGATTCTCAGCATCCATATGGCAGCTAACAACTGTCTGTAATTCCAAGATCTAACACCCTTACCCAGTTATACATGCAGGCAAAACACCAATTCACATAAAATAAAAATAAATATTAAAAAAAATAACTTTGAGGGATGGCCAGTGGTGATACATGTCTTTATCCCCAGAACTTAAGAGGCAGAGGCAGATGGATCTCTGTGAGTTTGAGGCCAGCCTGGTCTACAGAGTTGAGTTCCAGGACAGCCAGGGATGTTACATAGAGAAACCCTATCTCAAAATGAGAGGAAAACCATGAGACTCCCAGTGTGTCCAGTGTGTGCCACAGCATTGCCCTCTGTGAAGGAATGAAGTATGCATTTTGGCTATAGACTGGACTTGGGTGATGAAAGTCTCTAGGAAGCACCCAAGTGTTTTGCCCTCTGTGGAGGAATGAAGTATGCATTTTGGCTATAGACTGGACTTGGGTGATGAAAGTCTCTAGGAAGCACCCAAGTGTTTCAACATTGCATTTTGGCAAATGTTATACAACTGCTGTTAGGAAGCAATGCTGACATCTGAGCAGGTTAGTGCTATGATAAAGGAATAGAGAAAAATAATTGCCACTTTTCTCTCAAGGGTAATGTGGCTCAATGGTGTGGCAATAAAGTCATCAAACTAAGCTTCAGGTGTCAAATTTAATCCACTCTTATTTATGGAAATATCACTGGGTTAGAACATACCACATCCATTTGCTGAAATGTTGTTCATGCTATTTAGGCCCTGTCACAGCACAGCAGAATAGGTGAAGATCTTTGCAAAGCCTACATCACTTACTATCTAGCCCTTTATAGGAAAGTTTTGCCAACTTCTGGTTTTCACAGTGGCACTGTCAAGTAAGTTTCCAGATGTATATACATCTGGTGGTACAGGGTTGGAGTAACGGAAAGAGCAGAGAATGACCCAAGGGTCATTCACAGGCCTGGCTAGCCAAATGGATACTCCTTGACTTGATCATTAGAACTGAGGGACAAATCTCTAGCCAATTAATTAGAGGTACATTCTTGAAATGAAAAGTCATTGCAGAATAAGAAGTGGAGTCAACGACATAATAAATCAAAGCCAAATCATGCTGAAGGGCTGGGGGGAGAAAGTTTAAGGATAAATTGAAGAAAAGGGAAACCAGAGTGGAGAGGTAAAGAGACACATCCTGGAAAACAAAGAGACTAAAGAGGTCATTTTGGCTCTGTACCTCTAGCACTATTCTCCATGTTTCCAAGCCATTTTTCTGTAGTCATTGCCTGGGAATTGTAACATCCTCTCCTGGCAGAAGGATGCCTATAAGACTGAGGAAACAGATCCAACTTGGAGGGTTCCCAGGCTCAGAGAGGTATGCAATTCTAAAGGTCCCAAGGTTATATCAGCAGGAAGGAATCACTGTGGAAAAAGAGCCATTCAGTAGAACATCCGGCACACTGTGCAAAGAACCTCAAGAATGCTGATTTCAAGATTGTCCACCCCACTGAGGATAGCCTTCTGCTGAGACAGCTGCCTTGCATTCATTCCTGCTCCCGAGAGTAGCCCCTCAGCCAGGCCCCAATAAACTCGCTGGTTCACCAAACTAGGATTCAATGGAATTCTTTCTTTGATCCATCACCGGTGTTAGCTGAGGTGCTCTTAACCACAGGGCCTCTCTCCAGCATCTCATCCCTTTCAAGAGGTGTACTGAGAGGGAGCTGTATCCTCAACAATCACTGTCTTCTGTGAAGGGGAAGATAGGCTAATTTGATTCAGGATGGACGTTCAGCAGATTAATGTTGAATTTCCCTGCATGGGAGTGAGCTATAGACTTTAGAGGTATAAATAGATCAGACAGCAATTGTATCATTCAGGTCTGCGATTCCCCTTTTCCTCGGTTCTGAAAGTATCTTAGTGGGGTCTTCTCTGTGACCTTCAAGTGTCTAGCTCAGAATGATGCATTGTGGCTTCACCCAGAACAGCCCTAGTCACCCTTATCCTAGTTGTCTTCATTATAGTCAAGATTTCCAGAACGCCTGGTGATTTCTTCCAGTGTGAATTAACTTTATGGGACATAATTGCCTGGTACAAGATGACTCCTTGAAGTCTTTAACAAAATGTTCTGCTGTGACCTGTTTTTGCAGCTACTCCAGCAGTTTTTGGTTTATGACTCAAGGTGACCGGGGCCCTACATCCTTACATGTCACCACCTCCCTATTAGATAAAACAGAAATATAAGGTAATTTGAACTATATTAGGGACATAAAGAATCTAGGAAATCATACCTTAGAGACACCATCAAAATGAAGAATGCAAAAGGAAATGATTTTGCCTTATTTTTGAACTTTGTACATAAAACAATTCCTTTGAGTACTGCCAAGCGAACCCTATAAAAGGACCATTTTTCCCTTAATATTTATCGAACTGGATGGGAGTGTATGGCATGACATAGACATAAAATGCAATCTGTGCCCTTCCGAAATGAGCATTCTGCTTA
Source organism: Sigmodon hispidus (assembly GCA_004025045.1). Classification (NCBI taxonomy): domain Eukaryota; kingdom Metazoa; phylum Chordata; class Mammalia; order Rodentia; family Cricetidae; genus Sigmodon; species Sigmodon hispidus. The sequence continues at coordinate 32,884 of PVIH01000975.1, forward strand.
GGAAGCACAAGACAGTTATAGGAAGGCTAAAGGACAGGACCAGCCAGACACTGTAAGGAACTGATCATCCAAGTCCAGGAAGTCAGATGTTGAGAACTGTCCCTATAAGCTTTGCGGCAGGTGCCATGAAGAGTATAGTTGAAAAACTGGAATGATTTAGGCTGATGAGAAGATGGTTTTTAAGTATGTGTGTGGTCGGAGGGAAGGAGGGAGCATGTGTGGAGCTCCAGGGCTTGGTCACTTGGAACATCAGTCTTGATGTGATGATCTAAGGATGACTCTCCCAGGGGACTTGCATGGGCTCAGCACCTCTTTGGCCTCACCCACTGCTGGAGCCCTCTCACCAACAAGTAACGTGTGATGGGGACACATTCACCAAGACCACTCTTTCCCCTCCCCTAGCTGCCAAGATTTCCACAGCACTAACCGACTCCATGGCAGAGAGACCCTCAACTTCCTGGGACAAAAGCAATGTTCTCAAATATGGAAGTATTAATTCAGGTACCAAGAATACCTCCCTTTTCACATTGGAATACTAATGAACTAAACAATTATTAAAGCTTAGACTCATGGATTTGAAGAAAAGTCACACCCAACTTCACACTATCAGTTCAATTTTCCCTTGGGTTATGGCATGCCTAACCAGGCTTTTGATCACTAGCTATTTCATATCTCCATCCAGATCCAACAGAGCTGATATTAGCAATGTCCAAAACAGTAAAGCTTTGATGGAATTCATCTATGCATGTGTGCATGCATGTGTGTATACACACACACATGTGGGAGATATGTGTGTAGGTATACCTGTGTTCAAAACCACAAGTCAACCGTGGGTGTTTCTTCTCCAGGGCTAACCACCTTGTTTTTATTTTGTTTTGCTTTGTTTTTTGTGGTTTTGTTTTGGTTTTTTGTTTGTTTGGTTGGTTTTTGATACAGCTCTCTTACTTGACCAGGAATTCATTCACTAGGCTTAGATGGATAGTTAGCAGGGATCTACTTGTCTCTCCCTCCCCAGTGGACACATGACCAACTTTTTTACACAGGTCTGGGTATCAAACTGAGTCCTCATGACTGCCCAGCAAACACTTTACCAGCTGAACTGTCGCCTTGGCAGACTCCTTCGTAAAATGAAATGAATCATGGGACCCCACACTCCTTCTTCAGGGGCATTTTCTAAATCTGCCATGACCCCCAGAACTGATCTGTCTATCTCAGTCATCTGTGGGCAGTTCATCATAGGGAAGAGCTGAGTTCTGAACCACTAAAGCAAAATGCAAAGTCCTAATTCCTGCCTCACTTTCCAGCTGGACTCTTGCTCTAGCTATGCTTGGCTCTCAGAACCAACTCATCTCATGTCTAGAATATGGGAAATTTCCAGAGGGTGGGTTCCATGCATACTTTACACATTTGAATAGCTGTTTTCTGTGGCCCTTGGCATTCCCAAGAACACTGGTCAGTTTAAGCTCCTTCCTTTGCTCCACTGTGTAGAGACTGACTCATGCGCCTTCCTTGTGCCCCTTGCCAAATGGGACGTGGGCTGAGAGACACGCCCTTAGGTCGAATTTCAGTTTTTCTGCCAAATCAATTATGAGTTTAGACTTCAGCTTTTAGCTGAGACATGAGACTAGGGCAATCCTCGGCTCTCTGGTCTACTAACAGGGTCAAAAACCATCTGGAAATGACAACAGGATTATTGTGTCCTTGACCAGTGTTACCCAGCTGTGAGCTTCAAATATAAGTCCCATTCCGCCTCTATGCTCTGGGAAAAAAAAATAATGTTCCTTGCTGTGGGAATTCATGGAGGCCCCTTTGAAAAGCCAGCCTAGAAATAGCCTGGGACTACACAGTCACCATCAAAACTCTGAGAAGTAAAAAAAGATGATCACTCTAAAGTCATAAAATTGACCCAGAATCCTGACCTCTCAGTCAAGTCCATAGTCCTTCCAAAGCAAACATCTCCCAGACATTTCCCTGGAGTCACTGGTATTGCTCCAAACATAGCCTATTGTCTATCTCTGCCAATACTTAACATATAACCCCCCACCCCCACCCCAGCTTCTACCCTGGCCAAATGAGTCAGAGGATGAAACTTCTAATTGGTCATCTGGCCCCATTCTTCACCTTTGCCATGGTACTGTGTCCCTGGGAGACTACCCATGCATGGCATCATCTGTGCCTGCACATTCGCTGCCTAATAGTAGGTTTCAGCCAACCCTCCTGTCAGGTGATTGTCAGAGGAATGGTTTAGCCAGGGTATGCATCCCCCTGCCTCCAAGTCAGGGTCTGGCCTGAGCAGTGGTTGTGCAACTGTGCAGGCCACCTCTCCTTCCTGTGACCTCACATATAGCACTGGCCTCACAGCTTCATAAGCAGCTTATATCATTTGTCAGTTCAGGTCTAAGGGTGGTAAAGTCTTCTCACAGCTGCTGACTTGTGAGTGCTTCATATGTAAATGTGCCATGTGTTAGACACCTACCATAACTCAGGGTGCTACAAACCAAAACAGCTCACAAAGCTAAGTTCAAAGGACAACCAACATTCAAACACATGAGAGATGAAGTCCTAATTTATGACCTGGCCCAGGAGACAGAATTCTAATAGACTGACAAGCAGGTGAGAACCTAACCAGGATTCCAAATAGACAAACCCAACCACAAACAAGTCAAAGGCCCTCTAAGGGACCATCCACGGGAAGCATTCTCTTCTTCCTAAGCAACAGCAATGACTTGATAAAGTAGGGTACTGGGACACAGAACATTTTGCAGTTCCCAGGTTCATCTTTCCTTCTCTAAGAGCTCTGTGTTAAATATAAAGTCCTCAGAGAAGAGGTTTAACCAAGTATCATAACCCAGAAGCCCAGAATTTCCAGACCTGAAATAAGAGACCAGAGGCTCAACGTGGACATTTGTAGTTAAAATTACAGCTAATTTATGCATTTCCTCCCCTCCTAGACCTCTATTTCTGAGACAGTCTTATGTAGCCCAGGCTACGTAGCTGAGAATAACCTTGAAGTCTCTTGCCTCTAACTCCCAATGGGCTACATAACAGGAATACACCACCATTACTGCCTAACCTCTTCTCCTGACAGAAATGCCAACCCCCTTCTGGCCTCTCAGCCAAAGCACAGGAGTGTGATACACTCCACCTCCCTGGGGACAGATGCTCCTTTGTCCTACCCTCATGACCTTAACGAAGTCCTCTCCTCCACTTGGCTGATCCTGATGGTTTTATAATGAAACTATGGTCATTGAGTACTGTGCCTTCAGAATTGAGTTATCCTAGCAAATTAGTCTGAAATCTAAAACCAAGTGTGGGTGGCATGGTGACCCTGGATCTGCAGCTGGCACATAAAGTAGACGCAGCTTGTGAGACAGTCTGTCTTGCCTGTGGGGTCTCTAGTTAATGCAGGAAGGTAGGGTCAGAACTGAACTGAACTGTAGGGCACAGCAGTTGGTGCTAGGGAACTGATGTGAGGATGTCACACTAAAGAAAAGATGGGAAGCAGGACTCCCACCTGTCAGTGACACCAAAATCTCTCCCTGGGGACTCCTGTGATGGTGACAGCTTAGACATTGTCAAAGGCTGTCCATGTGTTTCATCTTGAAGATCAGGACCTCCTGAGGAGCTGGGCCTAAGACACAGTAAGTACTCTAGGCTCTTCAGAAGAAACACAGTGTGATTTCCCGAGCTGAAAGCAACTGGAATACCGGGACGACACAGAGCTACTCCCATGGGGAGTTAGGCCTGAGGAGGAGAGCCCACACGCCAGCCACTGTGGGAGAAGCATTGTGGTGAGCCTGGAGGACAAAGTTCCCTGGTCAGGACTTCGCTGTGACTTTGGAGTGACCAAAAAGAGATATGGCTGAATTCACTGTCACAGTGAGCACATCCTGGGGCCTCTTGGCAGGTCCACCACACACTAGTGTGAGGAATGACTTGTGGGAGCTGGCAAGCGGCTCACAACTGCCCCTAACTCCAGGCCCTGGTGATCTGACACCCACTTCTGTCTTCCTTGGCCTCTGTGGGCACTGCACTCATATGCACATACCCGCACACTGACATGCACACATGCATCTTCAACAACCACAACTAAAAGACTAAGTTGTGGAGAATTCAAAATGAGACTATGTTGTTTGATTGGTGACCCCTGGGGAGACAATGTGTCAAGAGCTAAGGCAGAAGTGTAACACCAGGCCAGGCATGGGACTATAGGGAAAGAAAGTCAGTGTTGACTTCTACCTTATGCTACTCAGGAAGGTCAAGGGTGATGTGAGCTACACATATAGGCTCTTAAAACAAGAATATTGCTGTGAACATGGGACAGAAACATAGTACTCAGGATGAGAAAGTTAAAAAAAAAAAGGAAAATGATTTTTGCTTTTTCTCATTATTTAAAAACTTCAGCTCATTAAAAGACACTGTTAAGACTGGGTATGGGAGCTACTGTTTGTAAACCCAGAATTCACAGCACTGAGGCAGGGGGTCTGCCTCTCTTCAACACCAGCCTTGCCTATACCGTAAGTTTAGGCCCTGCACAGGCTGCAGAGCAAAACTGTATCAGCCAACACAGTGTCATACATTCTAGCAGGTGTCGTACAGGATGAGTCTGTGTTGAAATCGATGATACTCATGCCCATTGCGTAGCCAAGGCATTCACAGTGCATCCCCAGGCCAGGGCGGGCTCCATGGTCTTCCCAGGCTCTCTGTGCTGTCAGCAGCAGTCATGGAAGCTCACCCAACCCAAGACCAGCACTCCCCCTGCCCTCAGGGTGCTTCCCTTCCCTTCCAGCCCTCAGGTGCCCTGTCCAGGAAGACTCTACCTGGCCTTCCCTCAGACTGGAGTCCAAAGCTGTTGCTTATTTTCAGGGTAGTTATACAACTTGAGAATATTTGTCTTCCCCACTCTAGAATGTAAGTTAGAGTTGAGCATGTCATATTTAGTGACAAATTCCCACTGGAACTTACAGTTAATGAGCTATTTTTAAACACAAGGCTGCGCAGCCAAAGACTTTCTTCCATCTTGCAGTATATTTCCAAACCTCGCACTAGGATGGAGACTGTGGGAAAGGAGGAGGTTCCCCGTGCCCAGCTACAGGGAAGCCCTTCAGTAGCTCTCTCCATTTCCCATGCAGGAGCTTCGGGCCTGCAACAATGACAAAGGAAGCCAGGCTGCCTGCCTGCCTATAGGCCAGGGGCATCATACATTTATGTCCTATTCCCTGGTGACCTGGACAGTGAAGACTTACATATGCAAAAGAGCTAAGGTCTACGTCTAGAACAATTAGACAAACGCCACACAGAGTAGTTAGTCTCATTCTGATAAAAGTCTGCTGTTTTCTCCTCCATCCCCAACACTACCATTGGAACAATGACAAGTCTCCACAGCCATGTTCAAATCAAATGATAGATTTATTATCTGTCTCTGTTACACAGTAAGTGAAAATAGCTCAATTTTGGACATTCTAAAGTTTGCCTGGGCTTCGCATGGACCGAGAGGCCAGTGTCAGATGCGTAGGCTGACACTCTGGACTGACTCTCAGTCTACAAGAGGTCTTCCACAGCTTTGAACTTCATGTTGTATCCTTCATAGCAGCTTCCTCTTTTCAAATTCCTTCACAAACAGGAGAAGAAAGAAAAGCACGATTACACTCAGGGAAAGTGGTCTTAAAAGCATCACCTCTAGGACCTCGCTCACCTCTGCAGAGGGCAATGGGGGGGGGGGGAAGGGCTCTTGCACACAAGGCAACTACTTTCAAATCAGTCTACACCAGTGCCTGACCTTCTCCCTTAAACCCCAAAGCCAACAGGCTTCAATAATCCTGCAGAAGCCTTTCTCAGAGAACCAACTCAACACTGATTCAGGCAGAATTTGGACAAAATGTCAAGAACCTTAGAAATGCCTGAAACACACAAATGCCCTGGACAGAAGGAGTGAGGTCAGCAGCTGGCTGAAGCCAGGGAACAGACACCACTGGCCACTTGCAGGAGCAGGGAGGTAAGTCCTACAAAAAAGTGCTTGCTTTTTACTCTTTCCTGGGTTTCAAACATACTTCCTCATATATAAGACATGATATTTAGAAGGCAAGATATGCAAAGACTTGATCAAACAAGGAGTCTTTTAGAATCCCTAAGATTTATTCACAGGAAAGCATAAGTTTTGAATTCTCTGATAACTATTCCCTTCTAGGAAAATAATTTGTGCCTATTTTGAGCTCATGACACAGGGTTTCATAGTTAACAGACAAAAGGTCATACTGAGCCGTTATCTGCTGTAGTCTTATCTAGCTTCTTACCTATTGTTTTGTCAAGGTTAAAGCTCTCATAGATAGAGGAAAACAGGAGGGAGAAGAGAGTGTGGTATTCAAGAAGCCTAGAATTTGCTACAGAGACTGCAGGGAACAGAGCACCTGGGCGGGGGCTGCACCACAGACTCCCATTCAAAAGGAGAGTAAAGGCAACTGAAACGCAGCTCCTCCAATCAGCTCCTCACGACCACCTGCACAGGCCCACCTCCTCAGGCCCAACTGTCAGCACCTCCTTACTGTTTGCTTCCTGCAGGCCCTCTCTCTGGAAACAAACACCTATGAAGTTAGGATGGCTATATCCCAATTTCCTGGAAAAGCCCAACATGAAACACAAAGCTACAACCCTTCAACTTCTCAGGCTGCAAATCAGTGCCTGTGGCCTCTGAAATGAGTCTGTGCACTCCACGCCTTGTCACTGACAAAGAAAGATTTAAAAAAGCAAGGTTTCTCTGTGTAGCTGTCCTGGAGCTCACTCTGTAGACCAGGCCTCAAACTCAGAGATCCACCTGCCTCTGCCTCCCAAGTCAAGTGCTGGAATTAAAGGCGTGTGTCACATCGCTTGGCTTAGAAAGTTTACATTAGCACAGTGATTCTCAACCTTCCTAATACTGTGACCCTTTAATACAGTTCCCCATACTGTGTAACCCTCACTCCAATTATAAAATTATCTTGTTGGTACTTCGTAATTGTAATTTTGCTACTGTTATGAATTGTAATGTAAATATCTGATATGCAGGATGGTCTTAGGTGGCCCTTGTGAAAGGGCCATTCAACCCCCAAAGGGGTCGAGACCCACTGGGTGAGAACTGCTTTGTTAGGGCATCAGAACATTAAGAAAGGAGAGAGAACCATGGCCACTGTGTGCTCACCTTATACATGGTGGTTCCCAGCTGGGCAGGGGACATGCTCACAACAACCCCAGCACTCTGAAGGGCAGTGATCTTCTCTCTGGCGCCACCTTTTCCTCCAGCAATAATTGCCCCTGCATGGCCCATCCTTCTGCCAGGAGGAGCAGTTATACCAGCAATGAAGGACACTACAGGCTTGGCATTTGGACCCTGGAGAGAGAGAGAGAGAGAGAGAGAGAGAGAGAGAGAGAGAGAGAGAGAGAAACATTTGAAATACTTGAAGAGTAAGTCCATCACACTGGACCTGAAATCCGTGACTGTTGGTAAACAGGAAGTGGCTTGGAAAAAAAAGTCAATGGTCAATCATATCTGTTTTTGCAATTGATCTGTTGTGAAAGCTCATTTAGCTGAAATACAAGAAGAAAATCCAGTCTCCGACAGGCAGATAAAAAAGAACAATGTGTCTTAACTGCTTTCAAAATACCTAAATACTCTCTGATACTAAACAAACCTATTCAAGTGGTCATTTTTCAAAGGTCACATGTAATGCTACAATCTGAAGCCACAGTGCTGTGGCACAATCCTTTTTTACACTACAAATATGTTATTACTCTCACTGGTTAATAAAAAGCTAACGGCCAGCAGATGGGCAGGAAGTTAGGTAGGAAAACCAAACGTAGAATAATGGGAAAAAGGAGGACAGAGTCAGGAGATACACCAGCCAGCTACCCAAGAAGCAAGACATGCTAAAAGACAGATAAAGTCGTGAGCCACGTGGCAATACATGCATTAGTAGAAATGGGTTAATTTAAACTTAAGAGTTAGCTAGTAACAAGCCTGAGCTATAAGACGAGCATTTATAATTCATATTCAGCCTCTCAATCAGTTATTTGGGACCAGGCAGTCAGGACAGAAAACATCCATTTACATATAGCACTTCAACATAGGCTGGAATTTTCACATAAGAGCTAACAAGACTTAAAAGCAATTCTAAATACACAGAAATGAAGCCAAGAGTGACTTCTTAGTCTTATGTCAATGGCATCTCCTCTCAACTACCTATACACTTTGAGTTAATCTGCATAGAGGGTTTCTAGAGTCTCACACAGGCCGCCAGTACACAGAGTTTTGCTGCACACTATGCAGTACATTTAGAAGTTTTGCTCATGCAGACAGAAAAGGTTACAGATATATATTAAGCCACATAAAGATGGGAAATATACAGAGTCTGGATCCTATAGGTTATTGTGTTATCTTTAGATTTTCTGACAGTTAATGAGCAAATAATAATTGCTAAGAAACATTTGATTATGAAAGCTGCTAGATTAAACCAAACTTTATGTTAAAAATATCTTGACTTCAAAGTTTAAGTTGAAAGATCTGTTACTTTGGGAAAGAAGTTCTGCTTTTATTTCCATAAGAAATGAAAGGCTCTGGATTCATTCTGGGTTAAGAAAAATCAGGTTTGATCAAGAAAGACTCCTGAAAAATCTCCAATGGGAACGATGGCGTAGATGATTCAACATTTCAGAGCACTTACGTTGCATTTTCTTCTGAGTTCTATATCTAGAGCAGCTTCAAGGCTGCTGGCTGAGATGATTCAACCTCATAGAACACCCTAGTCAGGACTTGACAATAATCCTAAATTTTCTTAGGGTCCCCCTGCCAATATTACCAGTACCCCCAATACACACTAATTAGTCTAGAGAACTATGTCCACATTTCCGAAAATAAATTATGAATGTCTGTCATTGTTTAGGGGGGTTAATTACAACAACGTTATGGGTAATGGTAAGAAAAAAAGCCACTCAGATTCAGGGATCTCAGGCTAAAAAGAAAGGGGGTAAAATAGAAATAGGATAAAAGGGTACATTATTACATCTATTTTTAAACCAAGAAAACAACTACTAGTCATCTGCTGTAGAGTATTATTTTAAGGTGTGTTACTTTTGTTTATGCTGTGGAGCATTTGTCTAATGGCCATGTAAAGATGTGAAGCTCTTGACAACTCCTAGTCGTCTGCTGTAGAGTATTATTTTAAGGTGTGTTACTTTTGTTTATGCTGTGGAACATCTGTCTAATGGTCATGTAAAGATGTGAAGCTCTTGTTTATGCTGCGCTTGCTTAACTCAGCCAAGCTTTGTTACTGTGCCCATCTAACACACCGGATGACCTAGTAAGAAGTGGACAAAGAATGAGTATGTCTGGCAGGAATGAAAGATACATAAAGGGAGAAATCTGGGAAAAGAGAAGAGCTAGGACCTAGAGAAGGAGGAGGACTCCCAGGGCCAGCCACCCAGCTACACAGTGAGCCACAGAGTAAGAAACAAAGAAAGAGACACAGAACAAAAAAAAAAAGGAAGGAAAAAAAAAAAAAAAAAACCAGAGGCACACATGGGTGGAGTAATTTAACTTAAGGAAAGCTGGAAAGAAACAAGCCAAGATTGGGCATTTATAAACCAGTCACAAATATTTTACATTGGTATAGAGTTTTGTATAGTGATACAAACTTGAGGTGACTTTTTTATACTGCATGCGTGTTTCTACTCCAATTTAAGATATTGTACTTAAGCAGCTCCTTTAAAAATGTAATATATAGTTTAAAAAGTACAGGTTAATAATTAGTCATCTAAAATAGTCACCCAGATCTATCAAGCTTATGGTTATATTAGTTAGGTTTTCTAGGTATACAGAAATATATTTCAGATAGATAGGTAATCTTTAAACATTTCAAAGACCTACAGAATATGACATTTAAAATGCTTTAGTCACTTAGGCTTTCTGTTCCTACCAGCACCACTTCTACTTCAGAGAAGAGAATGGACATCAAAGAAGCTCCATGTGAAGTCTGTATTCTTTATGGCAAAAGCTAGCCATGTGGGCAATAGAAACTGCCCTTGCCTCCATTGCTAACAGTTACTGTCCAAAGTTGGTCAACAGGATATAAAAAACAAAAACAATTGCCAAATTTTGCCAAAACAAGGTAGGACAGTCCTTCAGAATTCCCTGTTTCACAGGAAAGTCTGTCAGATATTTTAGGCCTGTAGGCCAGAGTTGGTTGCCCCAGTGTTACAGAGAAAACTGAGGGTGACTGTCTAGACAACCTGATGTCCCTGTCATTAGGTAACATTTCATCCTTCTGGGGTCTTTCATGAATTGAAGACTAGATAGAGTAATATCAAAGACCAGCCACCTTCCATCAAACTACTGTTTCCCATTTTTAATGTGTAAAAAAGTTCTCTCTCTGCCTTAAACAAATTCCTCTTTTTAAGAAATCCCAATTTACTCACCACACTTGTTATCAATGACAATTCAACAACTGTGAAGTGGGGCAGCTACAAAGAGGGGGTCCAGAAAGAAAAAACAAAACACAACTCACCAGCAGAGGGAAGCTGCTGAACAATGTGCATGTCTTCCACTAAACTCGTAAACTGGTTAAGGAATTCAGAGTTGGGACACAATACATTTTAATATTAATTTGACAGTGTTACATAGTATCAGATTTTTTGTCTAAAGAGAAGTCAGTATTTACTTAGACTGTCCAACTTTTCAACAGCAGCTAACAATCCATCCTGCTTATTTATTAGCACTAACCTGTGGTGGAAATGCTCTCTGTATGCTGTAAATAAAGTAACTGATTTGGCCTATGTGGAGCACTGTAGAAGTGGGTGGAGGATCAGAGGACAGACAGGTAGAAGGAGGGCGGAGTTAGACAGTCTCCATCTGACCCCCAAGGAAGAAACATGTAAGGAGTTCAGGTGAGCCACAGGCCGGGCCACGTGGCGGGTAGAATACTAGAAATGGGCTGAATTAAGATGAAGAGCCAGCTAGTAATGTGCTTGAGACATAGGCCAAACAGTATGAAATTAATATAAGCGTCTGATTCATTTCTTTGGGGGAAAAAAGCCACCGCGGGCCAGGTCAAAACCTCCAGCCCAAACAGGGGCAGAAATCTTTCTACAACAGCACTCATCAGTGCTTTCTACAGACTAGGCCAAGGAAACCAATATCATGACATCCACAAGCAGAAAGCTGGCACATCATATGGGCCATGGATCTGAGGAGGCGGCAGGAGTCTGCAAGGCACTGGAACATATGCCAAGTGCGCCATAGTCACACTTTCCCCAGTGTGACACACACTTCAATGGACAATTCTAAAGGAGAGATCTAATTTCACCCATTGCTTCAGAGAGTTTCTTCAGTCCATACTAGGCATGCTCCCCTCCTGTGATATGTGTCTGGCAGGAAAACCTGGTCTGCTTATGTCTCTGTAGCCAGTAAGCAAAGAGAGCTGGGAGGAACCAAGGCAAAATAATGCCTTCAGGGCTTGCCTCTAGTGACCTGCTTCCTCCAATTAGGCCACCTCCTCAAGTTTCAGAACCTCCACAGTGCTACAAGCCAGGGGAGCAAGCCCTCCACATGTGATCCAAAGCATAACGTGTGTAGTGGGAAACCCTAACTGGTTTTATCCAGAAACTAAAGGTAACATGACCTGGAGGAGAAACCAGTGGCCGGAGAGGAGTAGAGGCATCATGAGAGTATGACTAGGAGGGTCCAAGTGAGTAAGATGAGGCACAGGGTGGGGCGGGAAGGGGAACTGTAGGTGCAAACTCTGAACCTGGACCTGTCACTGAGTGGACACAGAGGTCCCTGCACGTAAGACACTCACACAGCTCAGGAAGATACAGGAGCCAGTCGGAGAGAAGGAACAAGGCCACAACTATGAGAAGCACCCAAAGGACAGAGAAAATCTGAGGCAAGTGGAGGCCCTGGGAACCTCTATAAAACCTCTACCAAGTCAGGAGAGTAGCTGCAGCTCAGTTCACCAACCGGCTTCCCTATGGTACTGTGTCATCCAGACTCCACGACCCTCACACACACATGCAGCAGGCCTGTGCTGACGAGAAGATCACAGCAGCAATGCTAAGGAACATTCTCACCAGAAAAGACTGCTAGGAGTGCGGGGTGGGGTATTAGGGCATAGAGGATGGGTAAGAAGAGAGACCCAGAAGTGAGCAGATAGCTGTACCACATCTAACCAGATTAGAACTTCACATCTCCACAGAAGAGCCAGAACACTCAAAACACTCCTGGAAAGTTCCTGAAATGACAAAAGTGAAGGACCACTGTGTAGCAGGCTTGCAGGTGACATCACCGGCTCCCCTAACATGACCGTAGTCACTACTTCTCTCGTGGCATCGTGTTCATTCACTCCTGGGGTTTGCTGCTGTTGCTTTCCACAAGCACTAAAGGAAGGTTATCTTCCCTCTTCCTATTCTTTACTTTATTGTGTGTGAGCGTTTTGCCCACATGTATGCATGGTCATTAAGTTATGTGCCTGTACCTGTGCAGGTCAGAAGAGGACACCAGGTTCCCTAGAACTGTGAGCCACCACTGTGGATGGGGAACTGAGCCCAGGTCCTGTGCAAGAGCAGCAAGTGTGCTCAACCTCTGGGCAGCCTCACCAGTCCCATCCCCCTCCTGCTTGGCCAGCTCTGACACATCTACAGAACACAGTGGGGCGGGGACAGTGGCCTGCTTCTGGCATTGTGGCATCTCCTCCCTTGCCCCTCACCTACCAAATCCCACAAGACGAGCTTATTTCCCTTACTAAACAGCACACTGACAAAACAGCACACTACTCCTTCCCTTATTTAACTCTAAGGCAGGACACACAAAGGTTTTATCCACCTGATCTTTAGTGCTGAGTCCTTTCTACAAGCAAAGACTAAAGCTAGCAGGAGGGGAAAATCACAGAGAAGGATATAAAACAAAGTCTTGAGCAGCCGGCCAGCAGGTAAGCGCACTGTAGGAAGGCCGCTCACCACTGCCACCATCCACTGGATGTGTAACAAGACCCCCTCCACCGAAACCATCATCCTCCCCGTCCAGCCATCCCTACAACATATCAGCCGCTAGAGGCACAAGCTCCACCTGCACCAGATGCAAGAACAGACCTACTCTGCTACCCAACCTCACCTGCCCCAGCAACCTCTGTGTGAACAGCCCTCTCCAGCAACATCACCAGACCCTGTCGGCACAAGCGCCGCCCACATCAGCTGGAAGAACAGGTACAAGCAAAACCTACACCAGTGCGTGGGGAGACCAGACCCCATAGGTACACGGGAAGCCCATATTAGCCAGAAGAACTAGATCATATGCTGGATCTCGGCACCCTAACCCTCCCCCCCAATCTCAGCTGAGACAATTCTACTCAACCTGACAACTACCCAATCACCAGAACCTTTGGCCATTCAGGCCAAAAGACAATAAAGGAAACAGACAACAAAGAAACAATCAACTCTGCTACCTATAGTTATCCTAAACCCAGATGGGTAAACAGTAGTATAAAAATACATTCTGCAATAAGGCACCATCAGAACCTAACAACAGAACAACAGCAAGACCTGAACATCCCAATGCAGATGAAACAGAAGAAAACAACCTTAAAAATAACTTTATGAAGATGTTAGAGGCCCTCAAAGAGGAAATAAAAAATTCCCTTAAAGAAATCGAGGAAAAAACAAACAGAAAATTAGAAGAAATCAATAAATCCCTTAAAGAAAGACAAGAAAAAACAATCTAACACACGAGGGAAACAGTTCAAGACTTGAAAACTGAAATAAAGGCAATAAAGAAAACACAAACCAAGGGAATTCTGGAAATGGAAAAACTAGATAAACAAACAAGAACTACAGATGCCAGCATAACCAGAATACAGTGGACGAGAGAACCTCTGGTGCTGAAGGTACGGTAGCGGAAATAGGTTCATCAGTCAAAGAAAATGTTAAATTCAACAAGCTCTTCACATAAATCATCCAGGAAATTTGGGACACCATAAAAAGACCAAACCTAAGAATAATAGGAATAGAAAAAAGAGAACAATTTCAGCTCAAATAAGGAATCTAATAGATGTAATGACTCAAATGAACTTAACAGACATCTATAGAACATTTTGTCCACATACAAAAGACTATACCTTCTCCTCATCACCTCGTAGAACCTTCTCTAAAACTGACCATATACTTGGTCACATAGCAAATCTTGAGAGATACAAAAACAATTGGAGTAACCCCTTATATCTTATTGGATCACCATAGGTTAAAGTTAGAATTCAATAACAACACAAACTACAGAAAGCCTACAAACTCATGGAAACTGAACAACTCTCAACTGAGTCACCACTGGGTCAAAGACAAAATAAAGAATTAACCTAGAATTCAATGAAAATGAATCCACAACATACCCACACTCATGGGGCACGATGAAAGCAGCGCTAAGAGGAAAGTTCACAGCACTAAGAGCAACATAGAGAAAGTGGAAAAACCTCAGGCCAGTGACTTAACAGCACAGCTGAAAGCCCTACAACAGAAAGAAGCAAACTTGTCCAGCAGGACCAGATGACAGGATGCTAAACTGGGGGCTGAAATCTGTAAAACAAAAACAAAGCGAACAATACAAAGAGTAGTGAAACAAAGAGCTGGTTCTTTGAGAAGAAAATTAACAAGATAGACAAACCCTATCCAAACTAAGCAAAAGGCAGAGAGTATTCAAATTAACAAAATCAGAAATGAAAAAGGGGGCATAATAACAGACCCTGAGGAAATCCAGAGAATCATTAGATAATATGTCAAAAATCTGTATTCCAAAATTGGAAAACCTAAAAGAAATGGATAATTTTCTGGATATGTACCACATACCAAAATTAAATCAAGACTAGTTCATTTAAATTGACCTATAACCCATAAGGAAATAAAAGCGGTCATTAGATGTCTCACAATAACAACAACAAAAGTCCAGGGATAGATGGATTTAGCACAGAATTTCAAAGAAGAACTAATACTAATACTCCTCAAATTGTTCCACATAAGAGAAACAGGAGAAACACTGCCAAACTCTTTTATGAGGCTACAGTCAGCCTAATACCCAAACCACACAGAGAAGCAACAACAACAGATCTATCTCCCTCATAAACACTGGTGCAAAAATACTAAATAAAGTACTAGCAAACAAAATCCAAGAACACACTTTAAAAAAAAAAAAAAATTAGGCAGAGATGCAGGGACAGTTCAACATATGAAAATCTGTCAATGTCATCCACCATATAAACAACCAGAAAGAAAAGAACCACATCATCATCTCATTAAATGCTGAAAAGGCCTGGATAAAATCCAACACCCCTACATGACAAAGGTCTTGGAAAGATCAGACATAAAAGGAATATACCTAAATATATTAAAGATATTATACAGCAAGCTGACAGCCAACATCAAATTAAATGGATACATGAATCACATTGGCAAGAGAAAATAGATGAAATCTCCTGGGTAAACTGGGGGCAGGAAGGAGGGGGAAGGGATAGGGGGTGGGAACATGAGGAACAGGATGGTTGAGTTGGGAGAGGGACAGAGAGGGAAGCAATGAAAGAGGTATCTTGATAGAGGGGGCCACTGTGGAGTTAAGGAAAAACCTGGTGTCAGTGAAACTCCCAGGAATCCACAAGGATGACTCCAGATTAAGACTCCTGGCAGTAGTGGAAAGGATGCCTGAACTGGTCTTCTCCTGTAGTCAGATTGGTGACCACTCTAATTGTCAACATAACACCTTTATGAAGTAACTGATGGAAACAGACAGAAACCCAGATGAATAGTGGGAGGAGGATTCTAGGATTCTATAAACAAGGGGGTCAAGATCGTGATGGGGGAAACCCACAGAAACAGCTGACTGTAGCTCATAGGAGATCAAGGACTCTAGACTGATAGCTAGGCCCTCTGCAGGTAGGTGACAGCTGTGTAGCTTGGTCTGTTTATGGGGCCCCTAGCATGGGACCAGAATCTGTCCCTGGCGCTTGAGCTGGCTTTCAGAAACCTATTACACTTGGTGGAATACCTCATTCAGCCTTGATGCAGTGGGGAGGAGCTTTGTTGTGCCTAAAATTGATATGCCATTCTTTGTTGACTTCCATGGGTCAAAAATAAAGTCTCTTTAGAGGGTCAACCTTGAGAAAGACAAGGACATTTATTTCCCTTGGAATTTATAGAAAGAACACCAGGGACCTTGGGCTTAAGGCTCAAGTCAAGTGTGGGCTTTGACCCAGGCCTGAATTCTCTTAGCAAAAGGCCAATATATCAGCTATACAGTGTGGGGTGATGCCTGGGGAGGGGGGTCAAAGTACAGAAATAGAGAAACAGCATTATGGAAAGCAGGGAAAAGAATGAGCTCAGAATCTAAAATTTTCTGAGTTTTGTAGACTAGAAAACCTAGGTTTAAGCTTAGCTTCCATGTTTTCCTGAGAAATTAAAGCATGAAAAAATTAAAAACAATTTCTAAAACAAGCCCCAGTCAGTCACCAGCAGAGATCTATATTCTTCCAAAAACAAACTTACTGAATTATGTTCCTTCAGAAATTCAGAAGCTTCTTCTTCAGCATGGCCACCAATTTCACCAATC
Organism: Sigmodon hispidus; assembly: GCA_004025045.1. Classification (NCBI taxonomy): domain Eukaryota; kingdom Metazoa; phylum Chordata; class Mammalia; order Rodentia; family Cricetidae; genus Sigmodon; species Sigmodon hispidus. The sequence goes on from PVIH01000975.1 coordinate 49,487, forward strand.
AGTATGATGCCTTCTGTCCCTGGATCATTCAGGAAGACTTCAAGGCAGTCAATAAAATTTGTCCCGTTAAAGGGGTCACCTCCAATGCCTAAGAAGATCAAAGGATGTTAAAGGGGTCACCTCCAATGCCTGAGAAGATTAAAGGATGCCAGTACTGGTCAAAAATATAAGGAAAAACCATAGAACTTTTATCAAAAAGTTTTCTAGCTCTGTTTTTATTCTCTTTAATATTTTCAGATTGTGGCATCATGCTTCAACATCAAAGATCACAAAGCAGTACGTTTCTGTTTACAGCAGTATAAGGATGTAAATGGTGGTCCATCTTCACAAAACCAGTCCCCTTTACATAATTCATAAAACTAATCCACACTACGAAGTATGCCATTAAGAAATGGGGTGAGTCCTATTCTTCATTCTATTTCTTTGAGCGCAAACTTAATAAACAAAAACTCTGCTCAGACAGAGTGAGCTATTTGAAGTACATACACCATAAGATTAACAATGAACAAATTTCTTTGCACAGGAAAATTCTTGACAAGTGTGCTGCAGAGAAACTATTAAGTCTGAAGACACACTGTCAGTGAGCAACAGGAAGGAAGGTTTGCAGGCCTGAGGATCCCAAGCTGGGAAAGGGCAGAGCCTGCACACAGGACTCTACCTGAGCACCTGACATTTGAGAACTTGGAAAGCAATGAAGCAGATATTCCCCACTGCCTGCCTGCCAGTGTTTTGGTTTGTAAATTATAAACTTATTGGGGTTAGGAATGATTTTTCACTTTTCAACACATTTTTGAGAAATGAAGCTGAGAAGAAGAAACAGCAGTGACTAGGGTGTCGACCAGGTATCAAGCCCTGGGCTCTGCTTCATAAGCATCAGACCTGCCATTGGTGAGTCCTCAACCTCTGTGAGATGGCATTGTTGCCTTCCATGTACAAGTGAAAAACTGAACCCCAGGAAGATGGAAAGGGCAAATCTGTTTCAAAACCAGTTCTTAGTCTCCATTACACCAAAATGATCTTGTGCCTAATATTGTGTCCCGCCAATAGAAAGGCTTAATTCATGTTTTTAATTTGAATTTATTTATTTAAAGTATAAATAAATAGTAAAAATATTCCAGGGCTCTGTTTTATAATTTTTATTACAAAAAGGTATCTTTAAAAGGCTTTTAAAAGGAATTCTGAAGACTTGAAGATTTAAAAATGAGAAAATTGTCTAGTTTTTTGGCAAAAAAAAATTTAAAAATTAATGTGTAAAACCTGCTCTTTTTAAAGTGTCAGACAGTCCTGTGTAGCACAAGAGAAGCCATGCAGCATGTAGTCATCCTCAACCTTGACTTTCTGCCCAGTAGTACATGTTTCAGTCTCAGCTCACAGGTACCTCAAGGGTTGTCCAGAGAGAGATAGTAAGGCAAAGAATTCAGTAACTACAAAACACAGAACATAATTGTAACAACAGAATGCCAAATGTGAGGAGCCATTTCTTTCCAGCAAGTGAAATGAGTGATGCTTTGGGCAGCATGCCCATCCCACATCCCCCTGCCCTACAATGTGCGCATCTCAAACTAGAAATCAAATCTTTAAAAATACAGAAAGCACCACACTTCCAGAGTAAATGAGAGATCCTAACATCTTCTTACTAAAATGACATCAAAGCCTCATAAACACTGTCTAAGAAGTCCTTGTCCACTGTGCTTGTTAAGGACGCTCCACTGCAATGAAGACTTCCAGCCAAGCACTTACCAATGCACAAGGACTGCCCCAGTCCAACTTGGGTCGTCTGGTGAACCGCTTCGTAAGTCAGTGTGCCAGATCTGGACACAATACCTTAAAAGAAAGAGAATGAAAACTATCAGATGGTATAGATGAAAGACTGCCAGATGGTAATGAAACTAACACAAGCCTGTAAAAAAAAAAAATCACATCTGGGTTTGCCACTTAGATCAGCATTATCTTCAAATGATAAAGACTAAAAAGGAAATAATTTCATTAGTTAGAGTAGTCTTATGATTATAAAACCAATGCCAAGGCAAACAAACAAACAAAACCCCTTAAAACCCTCTTCTGAGACTCTTTATGGGGAAGATAATATCAATAGGAACTGGGTAGGCATAATCCTGCTTAGGGAAGTAGAACAGACTGGCTTTAGGTACCCCAGCCACTAACCATAAGAAACAGCATTAACTATATTTACCAAGGTTATTTACCTTCCCTATAACTATCTAAGAATTTTCACACAATGTATAGGATTCAGCTAGTCTCCCATTTAACTTCCTTACTGCATCAAGCCTGTGGTGAGAGTATCTACCTTCACAACCAAGGTCTGTGGGAGAAGGGCAGCAGTGAGGGCTTGGTTGCGCTCACCAGGTTTGCCTGTGCTGCTCTGTGATTCCCAAAGGCAACTAGTGCCATGCAACAGTCCATGCTGTACTTACTACAACAGATACATGATGTAGACATTCCTAATTCTACACAAATTTAACCAGCTAACTTTGGCTGTTACAAAATATTAAATTGTTTTAATACCAAATAAAACACATCAGAGCATTGGACAGCTCCAATATGTCCATAGGTTGCTGTCCCGAATCTCCTAACTTGGGTAAGACTTTATTCTAACACTATAACCCTCCTATTAGGGCGACTAAAACAAAAACGACAACCATCAGCTAACCTTAGCTTCAGTGCAGTGTTCAGTCTTAGAAAAGTGATGTGTCTACATTGTCACTGTAAACTCACAGGCATGACATATGGGATCTATGCAGGCACATCTCTCTCCCTATGGACTCAGGCACACAAGACTGCACATTCTCCATGTCAAATAGCCAAACTGGAAGCAAATATGCACAGACCTCCAGCACGCCACCATGTTGTTCTTCTAGATGAGTTCCACACAGCTCCCTGACAATGTTTCACCTCAGGGAGAACCTCCCCTCCACAGCCCTGGCCTGCTCCCTAAATGTGTCTCCTGTTATTTCCCTCTCTAAAGAATTGGGTTGTCCCTGTTACCCTTCATGCTTCCCTACCTTTTCATATTCATTTTGCTTAAAATGAGGTGCCTCCCCTCCATTCTCTGACAAACTGCAACTGTCCTCAAGCCCACCAGGAGGCTGGAGCGCTGCTTTCCCACACAGGTCCTTCCTGAAGTGCCCCAGGAAAGAGGTGGGACCTGCTCCTCTCAGTCTCCTCAGGGTTTCTGTTTCCTAGAGCTCTAAACAGCTCTTAACAGGGTGTCGAGAGAAATTATGCCTTACACTCCACAATGTAACCCGAAGTATTTTCAGGTTATGACCAACTTTCTTCACTAAATGGGTCAACATAGAACACAGCAGGAGAGCGCATGGACTCCTCTCCCTCTCGAGGTCAGGACAGGTGAAGACAACACTCAATGGCTTCAGTGACCTATGGTAACTATTAAGTTGTCTCTTGGTATGGTAACAAATTCCACAAAGTATTAGCAGCAGACCAAAGACTATAAACACACTTAAACAGGCAACAGGCTGTATGGAGCAGGCCCCACTGCAGCTCCTGTAACCTCCATCAATCAACTTACCAACCAGTGGCAGCAGGGCCAACCAGTTCAAAGAAGAAAGTAATCAACAAAAACTGTGACGTGTAACCTAATTCTGCAGACTACACCATCAACAATGTCCTATGGTGATAACTGTTCTTATTTAGCATTAATAGGGTCACAGGTAGAGATAGACACTACCACGAGCTATTATTAAAGAGAAACAGTACAGTTTAGTCAAAATTATCTGCAGAGAGTCTAAATTCAAGACTGACTACCACAGCTAATTTTGAATTGTAGACTAGCCATTGCCTTAAGGAACCAAGTAACAGGATAATTTCCCAAGGCATTTTGAGAAAGTTCGCAGCATCAATGCAAGCAAAGTAAGTCTCGGATGGGACACAGAAACAATAAAGGAAAAATGTCCCTGGCTCACTCTTCCCAAGCGCACCTCCCAAGTGTACCTCTTAATCAGAAGGAAAATTTGTCTTCACTTATAATGGCAGTCTCTTTCCTTGTAACCCCAAACTTATTTCTAATAATTTAGGGGCTCAGTTCAGGAACCTACCTCACCAAAGGAGTACCCCAGACACTCTCCTAAGGAAAACACATCCTACCAGATCCTTTTTGGCGGCTTTTGGGTGCTGGGCCTTTGGTATTCTCCAAGTCAGCAAGAGAATCCAGGCTTGGAAGTCTTTAGACAATACAGGGAGAGTCCAGGAAAATTCTCAAGAGACCAGGACCACTCTGTGCACAGGCCAAAGGTAGGAAATGCTATGGAGACAGGAAAGTAGTCCTTTGTGTGGTCAGGGTATCTTAAAGTTGAGACTTGCCTTTGACATGAAACTCAGTGCAAGAAACCTCCATAGCAGGGGTTGAGCACAAGATCATCCAGGATGGGAAAATACTGGGTTATTTTCCATTCCCTTGGAGAATTTGGGAACCCTTCAGTCAGGTCTTGTAGAAGGAATGAAGACAGTCCTGTGATACAGTTAAATCTCACTGCCTTAGAAGATGTTGTCCAGCAGCTACTTTTCTAATTAGTTAAAAGTGTCACAAAGCTACTAGTGTTTTAAATAAGGATTAACTACTTTAACAAGTTGGTTTCCAAAGGTTTTAAATTCCTACCAACATGGGAAGTCACAGATCCATCTGATCGCATAATAAGTATTATGTGGGATAAAAGGAGACCAGTAACAAGCTGTGCCTGTGGGCTGAGGAAAGGCTAAGTCACATCCAAATGACAAGGCTTGGTGTCCAGTTAGAATGTGTGAAGCCACATAGGACAGACGTCATGCTGACTTTTAGCTGATGCAACAGCTATTGAAGAGCATGCAAAGCGGACTGCAAGTCCATCACTCCAGAGATCAGCCTTAGAAGAGCATGCAAAGCAGACTGGAAGTTGGTCACTCCGGGGACCAGCCTTAGAAGAGCATGCAAAGTGGACTGCAAGTTGGTCACTCTAGGGACCAGCCTTAGAAGAGCATGCAAAGTGGACTGCAAGTCCATCACTCCAAAGACCAGCCTTAGAAGCAAAGGAAAACAAGAAGTCCAATAGACAAGAATCTTGAGAGCGCAACAAGAGATTCTAATGAACTTTGGGTTGGACACTTGGTAGCTTCATCCCTACCAGAGGCCAAAGATGCCAGAAGTGTTTTGAGAACCCTGATCTCTGATTGATTCCTGGATGATTCTAGTTACCTCTTTGAAGAGGCAGAAATGATGGCCCTAAGAGAAAACTACTTCCAGTCAAGAAAATGAAATATCTGGGCTGGAGACAGGCCTAACTTTCCAATGAGGCTAAGGAACCACCTCTAAGAAGGCAGGCTAACCCTGAAATCATGCTAAGGAAAGCCTACCTCAGGATTAGTTTCTTAGCTGACACCTTAAAGAGTTTGAAGAAAAGAGTGTTTAAAGAAAAATGAAAGATTCATAAGTAATGTCAAATATGAGTCTTTCCCATCAAATCCCATCAAAAAAGAAAGTGTTAAGGACAAGGAATTAAAATCCTTTTTTCTCTCTCACCTCAAAAACCTTATATATGAATGTTTTATTCCTTCCTACCCAGTAAAACCTGTTTGAGGTCCATAGTTCTATTCTAGGGATCTGATGACCTGGAGCAGTGACTTCCTCCTTCAATTCCTCTGTGCCAGTTCTTTTCAGACGAGCCAAATGACTAAGACTGTAAGATGGAACCCAACCAGTAGAGAAAGAACAGTCCCTACCCGAGTTAGACTAAAGCCAAATGCACTCTCTATCTCTTTGTGTTTGCTCTTTCAAGTACATCCTCTTGATCAAGAGTAAAGACTTAAGAAGGTGCTCTTCAACATCAGTCACCAGGGACATAAAATAAAACCCACCATGAACCCACTTCATCCCCAGAAGAACAAGGTCACTGAAGACAAGAACACTGGAGGATGAGGGGTGTTAGGGTTAGGGACTCTCCACTAATGAGAAGACAAAATAGCAGTCATCCCCTAGAACTATCTGGCAACTTTTTAAAAAGTCTAACATTCTTGTATTCTTAAAATTTTGCCCAATGAAAATGAAAGTGTATCCAAAGCAAGACCTATATTTTAGTCTTGCTCCTAAAGCTCAAACCTGATAACAGCCCAAATGACCACTGAGAAAATGGATAAACAGTGGTAAAGCTGTACAGAACAGACAGCTACTTAGCAAGAAGCTGATAGCCACCATGAACACAGAACTCAAGAGTCTGAATAGAAAAGGAATCACTGCCCTCCTCCCAGATCATCTTCTGTTCTACAGAATTACAACCAATTCTTAAATAGAGCCGTGATATTTGGGATACATCACTGACTCACTGTAAAGATAAAATTTTTATTTTTTAACAGAAAGTAACAAATTTACTCACCTATTTTTCCTTTCTTGTGAATATGGCCAGGCATGATGCCAATTTTGCATTCCCCAGGCTGGAAGAAAATAAATTGTAGTTTTTAGAAAAGTTCCAAAAAATTCTAACCCTAAAGTCACACACAAACATACATACACACACACACACACACACACACACACACACACACACACACACACACACCCCAACTGATTCAAAGCCATCTGGCTTCACAAAAGGCTGCATATAGGCTTCTTCCTTCATATCGTGCACTTACATGGATGATCCCAGGGCAGTTTGGCCCAATTAGCCTGGTCTTTCCCTGGCGTGTCAGCTTGTGTCTGACCCGAACCATGTCCTGCTGTGGGATACCTTCAGTAATGCACACAACCAAGGCAATTTCTGCGTCAATGGCTTCATCGATGGCAGCAGCAGCAAAAGGAGGCGGTACATAAATGACAGAAGCTGTGGCTCCTGTTTGCTCTTTGGCCTGAAACATTAATCACAACTGGTTGAGTCCTAAATCAAATACTTTCATCAGCCTAGTTTGATTAACACCTAGGCCGGTTCTCTTCATTCCCCCATTCTGCAGTCCATGACATGGCCAGAGTCTTTTCTGTCCCCTTTGTCTGTCACTGTGAATTAAAAGGTTCCATACTTCTTGCCCCATAAAAGGCAGCAAACCCAAGAGCACTGCTGATTTGCACCAATGTTCTCTTCTCCCTGGAGCTATGCACAGCTTCACTGTTCCTCCACAGACTCACTAACAGGATCCACTGACACCTACTCAGCTTCAAACTCAGCATCTCTTTAGAAGAGCCAGGGAACCAGCGCTCAGAACTTGGCTTTCAAGCATCTACTTTAAAAGTTGTTCTCTCTATGGTCATGACCTAATCCTTATGTGGCCTTTGCACATATGCATTCTTCTACTCATCATCTTATTTTGTTTTTGCTTTTCTAAGACAGGGTCTAAGTAGTGCTGGTTATCCTGAAACTCACTATGTAGGCTAGTGTACCCTAGACTCACAGAGCTCCAGCTGTCTCTGCTGGGACCATCAGCCATGTACCACCCAGCCCTATTCTCCAGCCACCTTTCAGTGTGGCCACGCCTCCTTTCCTAATGGAAGTCCTGTAGCCACAGAGCTCTGACTGCAAGAGCAGCAGCCATTTCCACATCAGTCCTGTCAGCGTTTGAGAACCAGAGTATCCCAGTCTACAGATAGAGATGCTGAAGCCTGGGGGAGAGGCCCAGGAGGCAGGAAGGGGAGAGTTTTCCTTGGTGCTGTAGCCACTGGTAAGGTACCCCTGCTTCAGTCCAGTCTCAGATAAGCTACTCCAATTCAACCCAGCAGGTCACATACACGAAGACTCAAATAGGAAAGAGATTTCTTGGGAAAAAGGGTTCTGTCCAGTGAGAAAGAAGAATAGGGCACAGAATATGCCCTATTAATTAATATGACCAGATAGTGCACACCTTTAGCAAAAATCCTGTTCTGGACTTCACCACAATCTCAATTTCTCTAGGTTACTTGACATTCAAAGAACAAGAGACTCTCCCAAAAGGCACACAATTGAGGCATCTACCCACAGAACGGCTGCCTTTGACCTGCTGCTTTTTCTCCACAGACTTAGAAGCCATTACTTACTTCCTTCACAGTATTGAAGACAGGCAAGCCCAGGTGTGTCTTGCCGCCCTTCCCTGGTGTGGTTCCTCCCACAAGTTTGGTGCCATAATCCAAGGCCTGCTGGCTGTGAAAGGTGCCCTGTGAGGAAAAAGAACAAGACCCATGAAAAAGGCACAAGAAGACAGCTGAGAAGCAAAGGCACTTTCAGCAACTTGGGAAAAGAAAACCAAACAGGTCAAGTGCTCCTGGGCAACAGCCCAAGCCCGGCACCCTCACCCTATTAGTAAGCACTGCTGTCAAACCGGAAGTAAACTGGCTTCTGCAAAGCCAGCAGTCCTTCCTAGTCCCTACTATAATTGGTTTTGATCTCAAACACTGTTGCCTGCTTAAAAGGCATCCTGTTTTCCACGTTCCTCATCTCTTTGCACTCTACTTTGCCCAACTGCAAACCCATAAGAGATCTTATTTGTCCAACCCTGGCCTTTTCACTTTAAATTACATACCAAAAGCACATTTTGATTTAATCTAATTACCACCACCTGTCACTCACACACACACACACACACACACACACACACACACACACACACATGCACATGCTCATACACGCATGCATGCACCCACCACCAAATAGTGACTAAAGAAAACCCAAGGCTGTGCTAAGTGGTCTTACTTTAACTAAGGATCATCAATCCCCAGCAAGTCTTCCAGACTTCCCTGCCACTTCCTGCCTTGCTATAACTCCTGTAACTCTCTTTCTCTGAGAGCCTTCCTGGGCTTTGGGAAACTGTCCTGCAGGGTATTTAACAGTATTCCCAGATTCTTCCCACAACATGCCATACCATACACATAGATACATGCGCGCCCACAGATCTACCCAGCTGTAACGAGCTCAACAGCTCTAGAGCCTGGGGGAGTCTTGTCCACTAGCATTCAGGCTTCTTTTCCATCTCAGCTCATGCTTTTTGTGATGCCACCCTTACCAAGGCAAAAGCTACTTGGTGATCCTTGCCATTCACACTCCTCCCACAAGCAGCCAAGATCTCTGGCAGCAGTCAAGCACTCATTTCCTCATCTCTGAGTTCCTGATTACCCTCCCTCCATCTGCTAATGACTCTACTCCCACACACATTCCAACCACAGGTACGATGCCACACTCAATCCTTCTCCCTCTTAAACACTCAATTTAGAGCCATTAGTAAATCTCACCACTGTATCCTCAAAGCAGCTAGTCTCTCTCCTACCTTTTGCTGGGAACTGTGCTGACTGACATCACCTCAATTCCTAATAGCTTATTTTCCTTGCTCCCTTTGAATCTACTCCTCACAGAAGCAAGGGTTATCCACTAAAACCTGAGGAAAATCATTCATCTCTTTCTAGCTCATTAACCATGAAAGTCAACACCCCATGCGTCCTCCTGGCAAAGCCCGTACCTGTCAGCCCTCACTTACTGTCCTGAGGACCTAACTGAACACGCAAGCCTGAAGGACTTGCTGTGCACCCTGCGTACAATGCCTCCTCCAGGATCTCTGTGATTCACTCACACATCTCCTTTGGACCCTGGCTCATACAGCAAACCTTCCTTTCCACCTTTATCAATCTTCTTCTCCCCCACAACAGTCACATGACTCCACACACAACCCACACACTCTTTCTCCAGAGTGATTACACTTTCTAGTGCACCACACAATTCAGTCATGGATTTGTTGATGTATTTCCTCCTTTCAGCAGAGAGGAGCATTCCATGAAGATAGTGATTGCTGTCTACTTGTACTCATTCCAATATGGCACCTAATCCAACACATCACATACAGCAGACACTCCACAATGACCAGTCAACCGAGAAAGGTCTATGTGACAGGGACCTAAAGTGCTGAGTCGAACACTTAAGTCAACTACTTATCATTTAATGAATAAAATTTGTGACTTCAAAGACTTTAGAAGTTTTTCAATTAAACTTCTCTTTATACTAGCAAACTCAGTCCTCAGCAAATTAATCAACTAGTTTGAAGCTAGTGATGGAATTTTAGAAAGAGCCAAAATCAGTGCTCTGGAATCTTTCTCTTTAAGCAATGCTATTCCATGTATGGTCTACAGACCAACTGATCAAGAGTAAAGAACGAACGAAAAGAAAAAATTCCAAAAGAGAGAGAACAACAAAAGTCTAATTAAAAAAAAAAAAAAAAGTTTGAAAGCATTAGAGTGTGGTACTATTGTAGCGTTAACTATGTTTAACACAAGTACGGATTCGCATTAGACCAGAAAGTCCAAACCAACACCCTAACATACCTTCACCCCTGAGTCTGAGAAGCAATGGCCTGGACTTGACTTCCATTTAAACAAGGAATCCACCTTTTTAGCCCTACCGTGTTACTAAATACAGGCAATGCTCCCATGCAAAATAAGCTTTTTCTGTTATCACCAGCCCGTACACAGTGTAGAACAGGAACAATTTCTGCAGCTCCTAAGAGGCAGTATAGAGTCCTACAGTATCCACTGGAAATGTACATGGCTAGAATCCACTCTAACATAGACACTCCTTGTGTATGTGAACAAGGTGTGCACTGAGAAAGGCACTACTGTGACAAACTACAAGCTTCTGTGGCACTTAACAGTCAGTCAAAAAGAAAAAAAACTGAGACCATTACGAGTCACAATTACTAAAAAATGCAAACACAAAGGACATGAAAAGACCCCAAACCAACACTGAGGATGTAGAGATAGTGAGATCTCCATGAGTTCAAAGCCAGCTGATATACACAGTGAGTTCCAGGCCAGGCCAGCCAAGGCTACAAAGTGAGGCTCTGTCTCAAAAAAAAGAGGGAGGGAGGCAGGGAAGGAGGAAGGAAGGCAGGGCAAGGCAAGGCAAGGCAAGCCTGGATTCAAAGACTTAAACAATCATTACCTAATTTAGGAAGCCAAGTTAGTTCCAAATAGTGTTTATATATGGAGCACAGCTCTCACAAAGATATCAGAAGTTAAAGTATCACAAGAATGGTATATAAAGTTCAAGGAAAAAAAAAACTAGCAGAATGAACTTCCTTGATCTGATTGATTATAATGCTGACTATGACTATTTGATTATATACTAGTATAACATATACAAAACCAGACTGCACTTGGAAAGAAAGTGGTAGAACACACCTCCTTCTTCAGGATCATACTTCTGAGGATGTCTATATATGGACATAATTGTGACATCCAGATTAAGGCTTAGCAATCTGGTCTGTGAGATTGTACCTGCATCTACTTTTGTAAATTACATTGTATTAAAACAATTTTGCAATATAAATGCTGCAAAAGATGTATTATATAAATACAAAATACATGTACATGTGTTTTTAAAATGAGACATAGACCACAGAAATAAATCAGAACAGCAAACGCCAAGCCTGCCCTCTTCAGGATCGTCTCTTCACTGACGACAACTATGCAGCTTTTTCTAAAGTGAGAAAGTTTACCATACTGAAGTTTACCATCTCATTCCTCAGAAAGAAAACTAGGGTACCTGTATTTTCATCTGGAAGGACACATGGCAACTTAGCAGAGGCTTCCTGGGGAGCAGAATGGTTGGAAAGAGGGGAAGGAGACGCTTATGGTGGTTTTATTGCAGAGTCAAACGTAGGCACATTTCAACTTACGCACCTTCTATGACAGACGTGAGGAGAGGGAGAATGTGAATAGAAGAGAATGAAAACCACCTCAAACACTTCAGAGCAAGTCTGCCCACTGGCTTCTTCAAAGACACTTGCCCCAGAGAAGGACTCAATGGGAAAAGTCATGTGCTGGTTCATCTGCCCAACATTCCAGGACCCTCTCTGCAGTTTGTGCACTTCGTCATACTGAGGTGTGGATTCCATGTTTAACACAAATTTTCTTTTACAATCTGTTTAACCTAGTACTCTTAACCTAGTAATCTCTTGCAGTGTTGGAGGAAAACCTGGAGTCTTTTACTTGCCAAAAGACAGGAAGTCCCCCCTGTCTTTCCTTTGCATTCTCCAGCTCACTTTAAACACAACCACCATCTTATAGGCTTATATAACACACCTGCCTTCCTCCTAACACAGCCCCTTCCTGGGCGGTATAGTTCTGCACAAACTATATAATACTATTTTTGTGTTATTAAAAGGAGAAAATAATTTTTTTAAAATCTTTAGTCCATACTTTAAATAAAAATGTAGATTCACATACCTGCTTGCCAGTGAAACCCTGGCAAATAACCTTCGTATTTTTATCAATATAGAGATGTTTCCGGGAAGCTGTATAAGACCCGTGCCGTATCCCATTCTGTTGAACTGAGAAGTAGAGAAAATATGTCACAATATAATTTTCCTATACTTTTGAACTATAAATTCAATTTAATGACCCAAATTTTTACAAAGAGAAATCTCCTAGCATAGGAGTAACACTGTGAGCGCTTCTTAGCTGGCAGAGGTGCGCCCCAGACCCAAACTTGAAAGGCAAACACAGGGGCCTGTTCCTTGTGACCAAGAAGCAAGGTCTTCTAGTACTTTCTAAATTGAGAAAGAAAAGCTGAAACTTGTAATTTTCATTCCTCAGGGAACCTGGGATTCAAATTTAAGGGTCTTAATTAAACTCTGAAATCATTCCTACTAATGTTGACTGTGTGCAATAACTCACTCGAGCATAAACAGCGTATCTGTGAGCACAGGTGAGCTAGGAGGCATACTGTAGGAATATAAGAGCTACCTTAGTCCTCAGTAAGAGCAATGCAGGAAGTGCTAAGTCCTAGGATAAATCTGCCTAAAATACAACTCAAGATCACTTAGCTTGATCCCTTCTGACATAGGATTCAAGAGCTCACATATTAAACAGAAAATAAAATGAGTTGCAAAGTAGATGAGAAGAGAAATATGAAAGCAAACAAACAAAAAGGCACATTCCTAAATTCTGTCTGGCAACCCACCTCAAGGGAGACTGGGAAGTTTAGATAGTTACTATAAACCGCTCCTATTAAAAACACAGTACAAAGAAGACCTGGTGACTAGCAATTATGAGTTTGCCTTCTCAATCTTCACAAAGCCACTTGGCCCATCAGCCCTATGGCCCGTCCCTACCTCTTCAAAGTAGCTAGGCCTTCTACCTAACTCAAAGTGGCCCAGGAAAGCTGGCTCCAGGACAAATCTATCTCCTCAGGTATTTCTCAGAGCCTACTCACACACACTTTCAGACTTCCTAGTGTTCAGACTTCGG